>JAVGVS010000409.1:32659-315159 GCA_032718565.1 Distichodus sexfasciatus | reverse complement strand
TTTTATGTCTTTGCTGAAACATGTCTCTCCTTGTGCGAGTGTGTGTGTGTGATGCTTGCCGGTTCATACTGCAGGCTGAAAGAAAAATATGCAGACTTAAGTGTTAGTGTGTGTTTGCATGTGGGTGTGTGTCTATCCATGTGTGTGTGTGTGTCTATCTCAACATGTGTGTGTGTGTGTCTGTCATTGTGTGTGTGGCTCTTCTCCTGAATGCTGTAATTCATCAGTACTTTGCGAAGTGGCCAAACTCAAATATTTGCTCTGTGCATATTTCATATTTATGATGAGCAGGCAAATATTAGTCATGGGATTGAGTGACATGAAGAGGTCAAACACAGGAGCAGGCCAGCGGAGTGTGATGTGTGTGTGTGTGTGTATGTGAGAGAGAGAGTGTGTGTGTGTTGGATGGCTATACTGTGGTATTTGAAGCTTGAGAGGTTTGTGGAAGGACAGAGCCTTTTGATTGTGTGTGTGTGTGTGTGTGTGTGTTATACCTGAAAGCCTCCTTAGTCATCAGAGAAATCCACTGATTCTGCTCCCTCTCCCTCTCTCTCTCTCTCTCTCTCTGTCACACACAAACAATGTACAATTTGTTCAAAAAAAATGTTTGGAACAGAGCTAGCATCCATCTGACATTCTGGCGCACACACCCACACACACACACACACAGTTGGTGTCACATTATCAACACATCAGATGACGAAGCAGGATATACGGTGTGTGTGTGTAATGTGAGATGGATGTTGTGCTCTGTTCCGAACAATTTTTTTGAACAAACTGTACATTGTTTTACTAATAGCAGGTTTAACTGACTGAAGTGACTCTCTCTCCCTCCACCCATCCCTCCATCCCTCCATTCCTCCATCCGTCCATCTGTCTATCTATCTATCCATCCATCCATCTTACAACTGACCTACAGAAGCAGAAGAGCAGAGTGATCAGTGATCGGGGAGAGAGAGAGTAGAAAAGAATAGTGTGGAATAAGGTGTGTGTGTGTGTGTGTGTGTGTGGGTGTGTGTGTGTGTATACATATGTGAATGAGTGAGTGTGTATGTCCAATGTGTGTGCTGGGAGTGTGTGTGTGTGTGCATGTGTGAATGAGTGAGTGTGTATGTCCAATGTGTGTGTACAGGAGTGTGTGTGTGTGTGTGCATGTGTGGAATGAGTGAGTGTGTGTATGTCCAGTAATGTGTGTGCAGGAGTGTGTGTGTGTGTGTATACATATGTGAATGGTGATGTGTATGTCCAATGTGTGTGGGGAGTGTGTGTGTGTGTGTGTGTGTGTGTCCATCTGCAGGCTAAAACAGCTGCTCCTTCCCTTGGCAACAGTTGCCGGGTGCACTAATAGAAGGAGGGAGGCTGAAAGGTGTCGGACTGAATAATGATGGATGGAGATTGTGTGTGTGTGTGTGTGTGTGTGTGTGTGTGTGTACGCCAGGTCTGTGAAATATTAGTGTTAGAAACAGAGTTATGCAAACACCTGCGATGTTACTGTTCACTCAGTTACGCAACACACACACTCATTTTGTCACTGCACACACCCCCACACGCAGAACAGGAAATGCTTTGCAGTGTGTGTGTGTGTGTGTGTGTGTGTGTGTGTGTGTGTGTGTGTGTGTGTGTGTTAATTAAGCTTGATTAATGGTGTGTGTTTTCTCAGTGGTGACAGCTCAAAGCTGTGTTCAGCCTCGTCAGGCTCAGAGTTCACTTAGTAACACTCTCTCTCATCAATCACACACACACACACACGAATCACACACACACAGAGTCATGCACACATGATGTTTAGGCCCAGCACCCACTGAATAAGTGTTTATGTGATCACATGTGATGGGTCCTCTCTTAACAACACACACTCTCATCAATCACACACACACACACACACCTTCCTGTCTGCCTCTCATTCTCTTTTTGGTGTCTCTTTTTCTCCTTCATGTCTTTTATACGTCTCCAGGTGTTCCAGCTTTTTATTTATGCACTTTATTTCTGTACATCCCTCTCTCTGCCTTCATCTCTCTCTCACTCTCTCTCTCTCTCTTCCCATCTCCGTTCCTCTTCTTCACCATCTCTGTCACTCTTTTTCTCCACCTCTATGGTTCATCACTCTTTTTTGATCTGTCTATCTCTTTCCTAATCTCTCTCTCTTTCTCTCTCTCTCCCTCTCTCTCTAGCTGGAGGCAGTGTGCTCTGTAGCCGGTGTGTATAGAGCAGAGGGAATTCTGGGATCTGTGGTTCTGGCCATTCATTACCCTGCTTGTTTCTGTCTGGCAGCAGCATGACAGAGTTCTATTAAGAGCCTTCACACACACACACACACACATCTTTGTTGGAAGTGCTTCCTTCAAATGAACTTTAGTGTAGTGTAGTATATGTATATAAATCTATATTTTGGTACTGGTCAGGAGAGACAGGCGTTAAACCAAGCTTTAATTCTTTACAGTTCATTTAGACTTGAATTAGAAATTGTGGATGCGGTTGAATGTCTGCTGAGATTTAGGTATTTTAGGTTTTGTGAGGGGTGTAAACTGACACACAACATCTAACATCTATTCACTGCTTAGATTAGCTTACAGGAAACACACACACACACACATACATACACACACATATTATGCACCTGGTGTCCCAGGCCAGTGCCTGAGGGCTCATGTGATCATAAGCTGTATTTCTCCATGCTGTGTGCGTGTGTGTGTGTGTGTGTGCGTGTGTGTGCGCGTGTGTGTGTGTGTGTGTGTGTGTTTATTCCTGTGTAGAGCATGGAGATGCTGGAATATGGTTGATGGTGGAAGGCAGCGTTTATCTTTATCGATTCCTCATTTCGGTGATCAGCGAGCCCACAGCATTGATCCAAAACGAAAACGCTGATCAGACCTGGTTCATATCGTAACATCACTTTATATTAAACAGGAAGTGTGTGTTTTATTTAAAGAGAAGACAGAAATATTATATGATATTTTAGTTCCTGTTTGTGATTTGATATGAATGGAAGCAATGACCAGCATTGTCTCTTTCTCTTTCTTTATCTCTCTTACTTTCTCTTCATGTCTCTTCTTCATTCTCCCTGTTGTTCCATCGCTCTTCTCCATCTCTTTCTTCCTCTTCTTCTCACTCACTCCATCTCCTTCTCTTTCTCTCTTCCTCTATTTCATTCTCTTCATCTCACACTCTCTTGTTCCATCTCTCTGTCTCCTTCACTCTCTCTCTCCGTCTCTATTCTTCTCTTCATCTCTCTCTTTCATTCTCCCTTTTGTTCCATCTCTCTTCTCCATCTCTTTCTCTCAACTCACTCTCTCTCTCTCTCTCTCCATCATTCTCCCCATCTCTCTTTCTCTCTCTTCACCTCTATTTCTTGCACTTCATCTCTCTCTTTTTCTCATTCTCTCTCTTTCTTCCCCTCTACCTTTTATTCTTTCTTTATTCTCTCTCTCTGTTTCCCCATCTCACTCTTTTTCTCCTTCTCTCTCACTCCTTTTCTCACTCTTGATGTCTCCTTCTTTATCTGTCTCTTTCTTTCTCTCCATCTCAATCATTCTGTCCCCTCTGTCTTCATCTCTCTCTTATATTCTCCCTTTTATCCATTCCTCCTCTCCATCTCGCATTCTTTCTCTCTTTCTTATCATCTCACTCTCTCTCTACCTCTAATGCTTTCTCTTCACCTCTGTCTTTCTCTTTCTCGTTTTCTTTCTCTCTGAAAGTTTGTGTCTAAAATTCAATTCTTTCTCTCTGTTTTTAAATGGGAATAAAATAAACGTATAAGCATTTTTGCCTAAAGAACAAAACTTAATATAAAGTAGCTGCCAAAAATGATCACTGCTGTAAACCTGTGTGTGTGTGTGTGTGTGTGTGTGTGTGTGTGTGTGTGTGTGTGTGTGTGTGTGTGTGTGTGTAATCAGTAGTCATTTCCTGTCTTTCAGTTCTCCAGTCCTCTCTAGCCCAAGCTTTTGTTTCTCACTTTTTCTACTGACAACTCTCAGGAAACTACCGTGTCAGACAGGGGTCACTGTGTGTGTGTGTGTGTATGTGTTTGTGTGTGTGTGTGTTGGGGGGAGGGGGGTGGAGGGGGAGAGATGGCAGGAGGGAGAGATGGCGGGAGAGAGAGAGATGAAGAGAGAGCAGGAGAGTGAGAGAGCAGGAGACAGAGACAGAGAGAGAGAGAGAGAGAGAGTATATGACCACGACAGAAAGATAAAGATAGAGGAAGAAAGAAAGATAAAGAAAAAATGCAAGACAGTGGATAGAGTGTCAGAACGAGAGAGGAGGAAAGGGAGTGAGAGAAATAAAAATAGAGAGAGTCAAAGAGCAGGAGAGAGAAAGAGAATGAGAGACAAAGAAGAGAGAGAGAGAGAGAGAGAGAAAGAGGAAGGTCTTGAAAAATGAGAATAAACAGATAGATGGATAGAGAAATGGAGAGCAGGAAGAATGAAATATGAGAGTGAAGGAGAGAGAGATGAAAAGATAATCTGGTCATAGTCCAGCTGCATTAAATCACACACATCGATCTACCTGTGTGTGTGTGTGTGTGTGTGTGTGTGTTGATGGGGCACTGCACCTGCATTCTATACCATTCTCTCATTCTCCTCTCCTCCACCTTCTCTCTTTTTACCTCACACACACACTCGGGTGATTGATCTGTGATTCAGCCTCTCTAACACTGAGCCATAAAAGCCATAAGTGAGACTCATAAAAGCAGATTTATCAGACGCAGAGCGCGACTCCAACCCTGCAACGCCGCTGACAACTCCGCGATTGGCCTGGAATTGAAGAAACCTGCTCTATTGACGCCGTGTCTGACAAGTCAATCAACTCACACACACACTTGCACACACACACTCTACCATGTGAGCCCGGAGAACCTGCAGTCACACACATACGCAAGTTATACACTCATTTTCTATTAGCGGTGAGCCGCCGCACTGCGTATCAAATGTAATTTGTAAAAACTCCGGTTCTCAATTTGGCTGTAAATCTGAAGTGTGTTCTCATCCCCAATAAAGCCGTCACACGCCGCTCTTTAACGCGCTAATACACACACGCTAATACAAACCACGCCGACTGACGGTCTGCTAATAAAAGAATGAAATACACACACACACTCTTTATATGACTCCATGAGACTTTGTATGTATTCGATGTGTGTGGGTGTTATAGGGTCCAAATCTGTATGTCATTCCTTTTCACATAAAAAATATTCACTATAAAAACAAATAATGAATGTTTTTGGGGGGTGGTTTTCTGGGGCGGCAGCTTTGGCACGGTGGTTAAGGGCCTGTGTCCACCAAACATGTTTATTCCACTGAGAGCGCTCAAAACCTCACTTTCAGAGCGCTTTCTTGTCGTTTTCTCTCAGTGCTCATTGTTGCTAAGTTCACTCCTGTTTCAACGTTTCTTTGAGATCACTAGTTTAGCTGGCATGATGGAGAGAAATCGCATCTTAGCATTAGTGACCGCGTTAAAAATAGATTCTCACATGTCTTCGAGATGAAATTGGGTGCACAAAATCTTCTCCAGCTGCTCCAGATACGCCACCATTTGTAGCGAGTTCTTGACTGTGTATGCCCCGCCCCTTCCTCGATTTGAATTGGCTAGCAAGTGACAAGTGACATTGACGAGTGCAGCACTGTTCTAAAAGTTGAACGGATTTCAACTTAAAGCACTCTTACGGTCTCCACCGGCGTCTTTTTCCCTGCTAAAGGCGATTAGCGCGCTGAACGCTGAAGCTCATAGAATTTGTATTTAAAATAGGCGCTTGGTGTTCACAGACCCTAATGCAGACCCTAAAGTCCTGGGTTGGATCCCCAGGTCGGCCCTGTGTGGAGTTTGTGTGTTCTCCCCGTGTTGGTGTGGGTTTTCTCTGGGTTTTTGGTGTTTTGGTTTTTGATTTTAATGTGGGTAGTTGGTAGCATAACAGTTAGGGAGTTGGCTCCGTGATCAGAAGGTCGCCGAGGTTCGAGTCCTGGACTGTTAAAGGTACCACTGAGGTACTCATAAGCAAGGTACTGTCCACAAGTGCAGAGGTCACTTTTCATTGTGATGCACTGTGTGTGTTTTGTTTGCATTTTCAGCATTTAGCAGACGCTCTTATCCAGAGCGATTTACATTTCCTAATTTCAGGGACAGTTCCCCTGAGAGCAATTTAGGGTTAAGGGTCTTGCTCAAAGACCCAATGTTGATAACGTCAGAGGTCAGATTCGAACCCACAACCTCTTGGTCCCAAGGCGAGTGTCCTACCACTAGACCACCAACACCCTACGTATGGTACGGTAATACAAAATAATAATAATACAGTATTACAGTACAGTAATAATACAATTACTCAAGTACTACACACCACTGCAGACATGTATTTACATGTATGTATATGTGCACAGGGTTTGATGTGAGACCCCCCGCCTTGCTATACAATCACACACACACACACCTCCCAGCATCCTGTTAAAGCTGGTTAACTATAAACCCATGCTAACTGCCAGCCCCTTTGATGCCAGTGCGAACCAACCAAGCTGTAAATAAGAGGAACCAGCTCGGCCCCGTCTGCCGGTAGCTTCATTACATTCAATTTCCTCTTTATCTCCCAACGCTTGGCTCATTTCGGCCGTTTGCACTTCCACTCGAGGTGTCCATTTCCTTCAAATGTCCTTTAAGATAAAGCACACACACTGCCTGGGTGTCTCCATTGAGGTCGTTCATGCAAAAAAAATGATGGAATTAAAATCAAAGTTCACATTCCAGCTAACTAAAGGTTCCTAACTGAACTGTTCCACTGACTTTGGGTTCTATGTTGGACCTTTAATTGGAGTTTTGAATGATATAAAGCTTCTTTGGGGGTGGAAAAGAGAATTCTACAATCAAAACTGGGTTTTATCACATTAAAGGAGCTATATGTCAAATTGTGGCTTAAACTGGTCCTGCAGTCAAATTTAAAATACCGTAACGTGTTGTTGCCCTTCCCCCTCCTCCCCAGACTCGAGGTTGCCAGAGAAGTTGGCGGATCTTCATATTTGGCCAATCTAGTGTCTCATGTTATGTTTGCTATTGCCATAATTAGCATGCTAATGTTTGCACTGTTACCTCAGCGTAACACGATGCTGATGTTAGCCATCATAAGTCACCGTTTTTATTTCTCAAACGATTCAGTCGCTCCGTTGACCCACCTGCACATGGGCTACAATCTTTGATCCAACATGAATAACGTTATTCAACTATTGAAAATATTTGAAATATTCATCCCTACATCTAGTAGTGATACAAGTTGGCCAGCCTTGGCTAAATCTTAGCTGTCCAGTAGAAAATTAGCCACTTCAGTATCCGCCTTCAAATTCTTCTCCATCTTTCAGATGCATCTCCTGTGCTGATCCTCGTTTCGTTTCTGCTTTGGTCAAGACGTTTTTGAGAGTCATAGCGAGGCCTTTTAGTTCTAGTAACGTCAGACATTCGTAATCCAGAATGCTTGTATCTACAGCTCAGTGGTAACTGGCAACCTGAAAGATGAAATGCTACAGACGTTGTGATTGACGGTGGGTGGCGCTACAGGCCTAAATAAAATCAAAACACGATTTGCATGCTGTAAATTAAATTTTAAAATGTGAATATTCTGGCTGGACTAATTTTGTCAGTGAGATCAGTATTTCAGATTAACATGACTCCTTAATCTCTGGTGACGTATTAGCTTCATTTTATGACTATTTGCCATAAATTTCTTACATATAGCTCCTTTAAATGTTCTTTATGGAAGCTGAAATCTTTCTTCCATGGCATTGCTCTTGATACAAACTTTAACAAGTGTATTCGAGAAACCTGTGAGATTGTTTCAACCCGCAGACAGAGAACGGCAATAAAAATAATCCTTATGGTTTGGGTTCTTCAAGCAGGTGTGAAAGAGTTTGGAATTTCTGCAGTAATCACTTTCACAGAGATTCGATTTTTATTTGAACACTCTCAGCAGACGCGATTTGTCAGATTTTGACGACTGCTATTAAAATTATGCAGATATTTTACAGTTGCAGGATGGACGCATTCTCTTCCATGATTTGCACGACGTGATGGTGTCGGTCGTAATATTGTCAGGGCGAAAGAGCAAGGCGGTGTGCTGCTCTGACAGTTGATTAATAGAGCACATTGTGCTGGTTTCTTTCTCATGGATTAAGCCGGGTCTTGGACTAAATTGCAGTACCATTGGATTTACCATTCAAACTCAAAATTAGTCTAGGACTAGGCTTAATCCTCGACTGAGAAATTGGCCCAGAGAGTTAAAGTGAGTGATTATTTGTCTTTGTGAACACAGCACAGAACACAGTGCACCGCAACCAAATGTGACCTCCGTATTTGACCCATCTGTGAAGGAGCAGAGGGCAGCTGACATGGGCAGTACCCAGGGAGCAGTGCTTGTGGAAGGTACCTTGCTCATGAGTACCTCAGTGGTACCTTTACCAGTCCCGGATTCGAACCAGCATCCTTCGATCATGGTGTGAACGCCCTAACCAACTGCCTCCATGTCTGTGTTACTATTAGCAGGGAAGTGTGTGTGTTTCTGACCCAGACTTATTTTGGGGACAAATTGAAGACTCAGATTGGGGACGGACCCCCTTTTGGACTAGTGTTGCGTTGTGTTTTGTCTGCTTGCAGCTTTGTGAAGTTGGATGTGTTTTGCATATATATAAATGTGTAGCGTGTTTGTAGAATGTGCCGCGTGTGTTGTCATTTTGATGAAAATGTTTTCTGAATTTGTGTAGCGTCTTCGTTATTGCAGTTTGCATGTGCATTATCAACTTGATTAAAAGGTTTTGTTGCTTTGTAGCACAATCATACGTTAGAATTGCATTGGGCGCCGTAGAAAACCATCAATTTTCAAACTAAACTGGGGTGCGTTTCCCAAAAGCATAGTTGCTAATGTATTGCTAACTGTGTTAGTTGCTAATGTAGACTATGTTAGTTGCTAATGTAAACTATGTTAGTTGCTAATGTGCTTATGTACACTATGTTAGTTGGTAATGTACACTATGATAGTTGCTATTGTGCCAATGTACACTATGTTAGTTGCTAATGTACACTATGTTAGTTGCTAATGTGCTAATGTAGACTATGTTAGTTGCTAATGTAGACTATGTTAGTTGCTAATGTGCTAATGTAGACTATGTTAGTTGCTAATGTGCTAATGTAGACTATGTTAGTTGCTAATGTAGACTATGTTAGTTGCTAATGTACACTGTGTTAGTTGCTAATGTACACTATGCTAGTTGCTAATGTAGGCTACTTTAGTTGCTAATGTAGACTATGTTAGTTGCTAATGTGCTAACGTACACTATGTTAGTTGCTAATGTACACTATGTTAGTTGCTAATGTAAACTATGTTAGTTGCTAATGTGCTAATGTACACTATGATAGTTGCTAATGTACACTATGATAGTTGCTAATGTGCACTATGTTAGTTGCTAATGTAGTTAGCAACTATATGCTTTTGGGAAACGCATCCCGGACGATTTTTGTAATACTGACAAGTAATGCTTGACAGGTACTTTCCAGTAAAGGTAATGAATGAATGAATGAATGAATGAATGAATTGATGTGTGTGTAGGTGTGTTCTGGTGTGTGAGTGTGTGTGTGCTATAAGAGTGCTATGTTCTTTTCCTTCCTCCAGCAACAAAGACATTTTTAGATGAAATCTACAGACATTTAATAAGCAATTTGCTGTCACTACAGGGTCCAACAACATGCTCTAATTACACACACACACACAGTTCGACTCACCATGTGCAGGAGACGGGAGTGAAAGCAGCAGGGCAGCTGTAAGTGTGTGTGTGTGTGTGTGTCTGTGTGTGACTTGTTGAAGTTTCCACCGTGTCCCGTTGCGTTTTGGACTCCTTCTCCCTCTTCCCTCCTCTGCCTCTCCTAATTTATGTTTTAAAAATGTGGCCCCTGACTCGGGGTGGGGGCTTTATGGCCCCCTGCGGCCCCCGCGCACACCGCCGCCCGTGTCGGAGTTCGGCTGTGTGAATACACACTTACCTCTCTGCTACTTAACACACACACATACGTCTGTGCTACCACTCTCGGGTGAATGGGCTGTTGTTTGGCAGAGCGTCGTAGTCACTCTCACACACCTCCAGACATATTGTTATCATTGTGAAGTTGCCGTCAAATCAGCATGGTGTTGTTAATTGTACTTAATTCATTTCTTCTTTTCCTCATTTTGGACATTTTTTGTTGTTGAGACCCAGTTCATGGCTTAACATGTTCAGCTCATTGAGGAGAAGATATTATTTTTCTTAAGTGAAAGTGTGGTAGCGTGAAAGCTTTTAATCAAGAATCTTGGATGAATGTTAAGATCCAATGTTGTAGTTTGCGATACAAAGTTCTTTTTTGTTGGAAACATTTCATACAAATTTTTGGGGAGCTTGGATACATTTTGGTTGGAGCCTGTGTATGCTCTCTCTCTCTCCTTCACTCTCTTTCCCTCGGTCTCTTTCTCTTTCTGTATCTCTGGATGAAACATGGCTCTTGCAGCTCTGTTAAGCCCCAAGACCTGCAGGGGACACACCGAGTGAGACTTCACAGATGGAGGCAAGATGAAGGAGTATTAATTCATCTGAAACACAGTGGACTCGTGACTGCAACAAAATCTCTCTGTCTTTCTCTCTCTCTCAGTGCACTGTAAAACATTTCACTGTAAATGCACAGCAGAGTTGGAAGCGCACACATCACATCTTAATTGTGGTGAGAAAAGTACTGAATATTTGTACTTAAATACAAGTACTGTTACGCAGCTGATGCTGAGTTATAAGTAAAAGTACTGGTGTTGAAAGCAGTACTTAAGTAAAAGTCTCAGAGCACTAGTTACTTTTTATATGTTTATATTTGTTAAATATTCCACACCATTCTTTTAGTCCAATATTTATTGATTTGTTTGATTGGCGAGTTTAAAAATGGTCTCACTAAAATGGTATCGCTAACAGTAATATGAACACAAGCTAATGAAATGCAAGTCAGACTTTTGAACACTGATTCAAACTGTAGGTGAACCTAAATGTTATTTTAAGTGTAGTGAAGTATTATTTTAATTCGGAAACAAGTATTACAGACTATATTCTCACAGACTTTATCCTCATAATAGCCCCAGAAAATAAAACTACTTTATTACAGTAAAGTGAGTAGTTATAATTTGTCACCTCCACACCTGAATTGACCTCGTCCATATCCAAGTAGGAACACTTTTATTTTCATTTTTCCACTTTCATTTCCTCCCGTCTTTCTTTTTAATAGTGATTGGCCCACGAGAGGAGGGATTGAGACCCGCAGAAAAAAACAAAAAAAAATGTGGTGATAGTGCTGACAGTAATGAAAATACACCGAAACTACTTGTATGTAAATGTATCCATAATTGTAACTTGTCATATTATTATTACAACACTTTTATTAAGTCCTTGTTTTAAGAAATATTCTGTTTTACACTACTGTGCCTTGTAATCAGTTTTAAATGCTGTTAAACCCCTGGTTATTATTAAATAGTCCCTTGTCAGGAGAGTTTAATATCAAACTAACCTGTTCTGGGATATCGGTTCTATATAAATCTATATAAAATGACATAAAAACGTAAGAATCGATCCCAAACTTCAATATTCAAGAGTCAAGATGTATGTTCTTTCAATGTTTATTGTCCAGCCAGATACAGAGAGCTGAGACATTACTACAGAGAGCTGAGATATTACAATCTCTTGAAATGGTGTGACATTTAACACTACAAGACAGGTCTGGAAAAAAGCTCCTACCTTGTATGTTATTTTAATTTGTAAACGGAAATGTAAATAGATAATAGAGAATGGGAAGGCATGTGTAATCTGTGTAAGCTGTAATTATCGATGCGGGGTTTTGGAGGATCAGGACAAAGGGCGGTTGGGGGTGGGGGGAGACGCGAGTTTTAATGAGTTTGGGGATGTGAGGGAGGATGAAGGGGTTTGAAGCACTTTACCTTAATGGAGCCGTGATGCGACTCTCTGCCTGCCCCCGACTGCGAGACGTCCGTCTGCCTCAATAGCGCAAAATAGTGCAACTCGCGCTTATATTTTTCTTTTACATCCCCCTCTTTTCCCGTTAGGATGTGCTGGAATGTGAGAATGGCTCGGGGCCGGAGGGGATACCGCGGAGTGCGTGTGTGTGTGTGTATGAGAGAGAGAGACTCCATGACCATCTGGGATTCCCCCCTCGTGTTAGGGAAACGGGCTCAATGCACTTAATGCAAATACACACACATCATACACCTACCCCTAACACTAAGTTTAACCTCAGTTTCCAAACGCGAATCTTTTATGCCTTGTAGCTTTCCCAAACTTTATAGAAAAACATTTCCTCATGCGGACAGGTTCACAAAAATGTGATACATTCTTAGTTTTGTTTTGGTTTTGTCCTGTCTTAGGGGGACAGTCCCTTCCACAGAAATACCTAAGACATCACAAAAGTACACACACAAAAACACACACGGCCATGTCGCGCCGAGGTATAACGAGCTGCGTCTCTAAATAACGCCACGCCGGTTTTATTAACGATCAGAGCTCAGCTGCTTTATTATGACGAATAGCCCGTTTAAGCCATTTCATACATGAGCTGTCATGCGCGCACTTATAAAATTAAAGGTTCCTAAATGCTCCTTTACTAGGGCACAGGGCTCCACGTAGAACCTTTAATTGGTGTTGGAACTTTGAATGATGTTTTGTGTTGGAAAAGAGATACAGTCTTGGTAGCACCAACCGAAAAACGGTTCTTCATTACAAAATTATTTCTGGAAGTGAAAAGGGTTTTCATATAGCAAAACTCAGAATTGTTGAAACATTCATATTAAGGCAGTACCTAAAGTCATCAGTTAATAGTCATCTCTGAATTCGCATTTAAATCTTCTCGTCAAACTGCGCGTTGTTTTAATGTTAAATATTCGTTCTAAACAAAGTGAAGTGAAAAACAGGGTTGTTCAGCACTGTGAACAATTTGATTTGACCAATAGGTCGTTACTTCAAATTAAAATTATTTATGCATTTTCTATTAATTTCATATCTTTTTTGTCAGTGTTAGAAATTTGCAAGAAAAAATCAATTATGGTTTGAGCTTATAAAATGAATGCATACAAATTAAAGTTACCAAAGGCACATTTACATTAATGCTATAGAAGACGACATTTTTAATGAAGGAGGGTTATATTTGGATGGTGTTACAAACTTATTGTTAACCACAAAGAAACACTGAATATTATTCAAAGCTTCTAGAGCGATTAAACGTATTGAGCCCTGTGCCCTAGTAAAGCAGCAGTTTGGAACCTTTAACCTGCAGGAGTTCTATCCTCTGGTCTGGTGCATACATAATTAAGTCTTTCAGCTGCAACAAACGGCCGTGAATCTAACAAATGAAACCTTGCAGCTCTTGTTGGAAACCGCAAAGCATTTGTGCAGCGTTTATTCGACTCAGAACGCCATCTACTGCGGGCCCACTGAACTGAGACTCGAGTTACTGCCCCGGGGTCGGACTCTGTCTTCTTACCCTCAACCTCACAGCCCCATCCCATCCCGGTCCTGCCCCTGTTGGTGGTACAGATAGCGCGAAGTCTATATTATTATTATTTACAGCATTTAGCAGACACTCTTATCCAGAGCGACGTACGTTATTGCTTTGTAGTTCACTTGTGTTCTTTAAACCTGTAAAACTAGACTTAAATCTGCTTGTCTGTTCAACAAAGTTATACCCAATTAACTTACATACCATAACAAACCCTGTCAAAGAAAAAGTCACAAGTTAATGCACAAACAAACAAGAACACATGCATGAAAGATACTGAGTGAGTGCACTCACTTTCATTTAATTTGTATATATTGTTTTTTAACCAAGTAGATGATACGTATAAGGAACAGTTAGTCCCCCAGTCCCCCAGGTTTATGCTCCAACTCTTCCTCCTTTTCAGTAAAAAGAAAAAGAAAGAATAAACCCCGCGCTGCCCGAGAGCCGCATCACTTCCCCAGATTACTTCTGTTTAATACACAATGCATCATAAAACAAATCGCTCAGGCTGACAGCAAGAAAATAGAATAGCTCATAGGCCGAGCTGCCCCCCAATTTATGGCTAAATTAAAAAGACTTCCAACAATGGGCAAGACGCGCAATGGCAGGAAATCGATGCGCGGCGGCGGCGGAGCGGACCGGAGTCGGGTCTCTCCACGCGTCTCTCCGCTAAGCCCCGGCGCGCGCGTGCGTGCGTGGGAATCTCGCCCTTATTTACTCATTACTTTTTCCAGCCCCTTCCTCCGTTTCTGCCCCGAGAATTCATAAAAAAAAACAATGGACATTATCTCAACGCCGGGGGTCAATGCCACAGACTTAAGGGCCAGAAACGACGACGATCCGTCTTCATCAGACCGATCCGCGCGCGCTAACGAGCGACCAGAGCGACGGACGCGTGTAACGTCACCATGTGTTACTGAGCATCCCATTATACACCGGATTTAAGAGGCCTAAATGCATTAATGCACCCGGTTTTAAGATTAAATCAATCTATTTGCAATTGTTTTACGAAACCTTATCTGCAGTGATCCTCATTTTTTGAATGCACTTTTACGTTTATGAATTATTCAAGATTCTTTGTCGCATGCATACGTATATGACTAAAACGTACTGAAATATACTCTGATCGTTCCTGAATTTGTGCCAATTAAGACGAATTCCAAAAATTAGAAAGTAAAAAAAACCTTAAAACTAAAGCATAGAATATATAGAGAAATATATACATGCGCATGTACATATACTTATTATGTTAGAACTAAAAAGAGCAGTGTGCCTTTGTTGCAAAATGGACATATAAGCATGCAAGCATGTAATCATACAAACATATAATCCTAAATTCTTAAATTCTTAAATTAAAGTCTTAAATTCCAGATTGTATGTGCATTAGACCAAAATTTGTAATTGTTTGAGGCTTAATTTTGTGTGCATGATTTATATGTAATAGGTTTATCTACGCACTAGATCTAAATACAAGTTTGCACTAAGTTTAATTAAAGTCTTGTAAAATCATGAGTTATCTATAGAGCAGTGGTAGTTCAGTGGCACCAGGGGAGTTCCTTTATTTAATATTAAGAAAGGAGTCCCAATATCAACTGTAATAAAATTGGCTGTTAAGTGAACAATAAGTCAACACATTTTCAGCCTCTGACAATGAGGTCGTAGTTAGGAAGTGCGTGATGTCCTGGATCAGGGTCATGACCTTGTGGAGTTTGCAGCAGGTGTTTTCGGTGGTTGGATTTTAGTGCAGTGCAAGTCAAAAGGTACACTTATTCATTCTTTATTTGTTCAATTTACAACGTTTTAAATAGTAGCAAAGTTATAGAGTGAGCAAAATGTTTCAAATAAGTGGTATTTATTTTTCATTTTAGAAGGCTTTCTTGATCCGTCAAATCTGCATCCTTTGCCTAGGAGCTTTTTGCACTCATGTAAACATGTTGCTCATTGTATAATGCAAATATCTCACATGAAATTATAAATGAGCAAAATGAGTTAAATAAGAAGTTATTTTTAAAATTAAGAAGTCTATGGAGTCTGCATCCTTCGCCATGGTAGGCGCTACTTGCACTCACGCAATCTGAACGTTTGTCAAACTTATTGCTCACTGTGTATACCTGACATTGGAATTATGCAGTGAGTAAAAGGTTTTAAATGACAATAAGTGATTTTTATTTTTTAATTTAGAATTCTTTCTCGATCTGCGTCCTTTGCCATAGAGCGTTTTGCAAGCATGCACTTTGAGCATCTGTCGAACATTTTCCCAGCATTTAAACCCTAAGATCAAAACGTCTTGGATGGATATTTATGGCTTTTGCACCGAGTAAGTCGTAACCCTGCAGTTCCAGAACTGTTTACCCGTTTACCGTTTTACAGACTCGCGTGCTAACCGGGGTTCACTGCCACCACGCGCGCGCCCGTAACGTGCAAAAGGGGGCGGGGTTTTTGGAGTTGAACCTCGAGCCACCGGTTCGTGACGGCTGGACAGTTTTGATCAAAAGCTGCGAGGAGCAATAAGGGGATTGGGGAGCCCACGTCACTTTAAAATAAACGACGGGGAGCGACCGGGGAGGAAATAACGAATTACTACTGACTAACTACTGACGTTACGTTACGTGACGTAGTTTTTTCGGTTACTTGTGCTTGTATGAGTATACTTTTAATTCTGTAATTTTACTTGTTATATTAAAGTAAATATTAAAGTAAGTCATCTACTTCGCTATTTTTAACGTTTCGTTACTGATTATGCATGCAACATGAATTAATATTCAAAAGTGTGACCTGCATTTAGGTAGCCTGTGTTCATGCGATTGTTAACACCCAAAGAAATCATCTCATTTTAGTGAGACCATTTTTTAAAACTTGACTCAAACAATTAATAAACAAATGGCACGAAACATTTATTCAATAAATATCAAGGGCTAAATGTAACGAAGTAGTACCTTTTAATGTCAGTACTTTTATTTAAGTATTAAGTATTATTTCAGCAGTGTAACAGTACCCTTTAAACCAATGCGAACGACACACACATTCAAACACACCCACACACACTCACACACACACACACACACACACACACACAGACACGCACACACCCTCCCCCCTCCCTCTGCGTCCGACTCATCTCCTCCGCGTGGGACAGCGCGAGACGAGAGAGGATGCACTTTTAACGGGACAGTGCGCGAGACCGCGTCTTCTTCGAAACCGAGAGCGCGTGTGTGTCTGTCTCCGATAAGCGCGCGATCTTCGCTGTTCGAGCTTTTTTTTCCCTCAAAATCTCTTGCTGCGTGAAGAGAGGACAAACGGGAGCGCGAACTAAACTAAGAAAAGAAAGAAAGAAAGAAAGAAAGAAAGAAAAGCTTTTTAATCCGCGGTCGGTCGATCTTTTTTCCCCCTTTTTCCTCTGCGCCGGTAACGGGACCGGACAGGACCGGACTCGCAGAGCTGAAGTTGGGCGAAGTTTCTAAACGGGAGAAACGGGAAGATTGAGGTGCAAACCTGAAAGTACCGAATCCCGCAAACAAACAAAACGCACCTATGGAAGAAAAGGCAAAACGGACGGGTTTTGTTTTTAACCCACATTTTTGGTGAAACTTACCGGCGACTTCGTTCCGGGATTTTCATCCCAAAAATCTCCATAGTGCCGTGAGGATTTTGGTCCAGCCTCATACGCGCCGGTAGATCTCACGGTAAGAAGCGATTTATTTTTATTGTTGTTTTATTATCCAACTCCGAACTGCGACGCGTAACGACGTAACGGAGAAATAATCATCCATCCATCACTCACCTCTGAACTCTCCCAGATTAAGGGTTCTTAACTGCCCCCTTTACTAGGGCATGGGTTTCTTGTAAACAAACGTTTAATATTTTCATTTGTAAATAAATATTTAATGATATGTGCGATACTTTTGGGGTTGAAAGCAGATTTTCACTGCGGCTTCATTTATATAGAGGCACTTATTTTTTAGGTGTGTAAAGACAAAACAATAATCCATTCAACCAATTCATCTCAACCGGTGAAGTTCCATTCAAACGGAACCAAAGATGAAATTACTGTTTAAAATACTGTGAATATTGACAAATTTATTTAAGCCGGTTTGAAGTTTCTATTTCACCGCTTCAATCGGTGTTTGTTCGCGATGCGTTAAGACTTTAGTTCGATTGCGGAATAAAAAAACCTTTTATACAAATTAATCAGACGCGATCGTAATGATTATTATTTGCTGAAATAATTCTAAATGTTATGATAACCTTGCGTGTAAACCTTTACACGTTAGTGACAACTGGATTTTGCAGGTGTTAGTGTTTTTTCCCTAAAGATTAACGATGCACCAAAAATAGAAATCTCTAAATTACCCAGTGATTTATGTGTCTGGGAGATTTATGTGTATTTTGTAAAAGAACCTTGCTGATTTGTATCAGTTACTTCAACGGGCTACAAGTTTTATGTTACACGAAGCAACATGAATCCTAAAAAACGGGGACGTTTAAAATGATTAGAATTAGAAATAAGTTCCGAGTTAATTGTAACGTGAATATAATCGCCGAATTATGCACACTTCAAACTGAAAGCAGAATTGAGAGTGTGTGTGTGTGTGTGTGTGTGTGTGTGAGTGTGAATGAATTGAGATGTTGAGTGTGTTGGTGAAGGCGCTGCGGCTCCGTGTTCGGTTCATTTGTTTTACATAATAACGGCCCCGTTAATGCGGGAGACGCGGCGCGGCGCGGGCCGGTAACGGAGAGCAACCGGGCAGAAAAGAGAGAGACTGAGGAGAGAGAGAGAGAGAGAGAGAGAGAGAGAGAGAGTTTGCGAACGTGTTATATATCCGACCCCTTTTTCAAAAGTCGGTTAAAACCAATAAAAAATCGTTAGTTAAAAATAATAATTTAACAACAACAACAACAATAATAATAATAATAATAATAATAAAATAATAATAATAATAATAATAATTAGAGCATACGATTTACATTTTAATTATAAACCTAGTTTTATTCATTTATTTATGTTAGTTTAGTGATTATTAACTTGACTTGTGTTAGACCGGACTGTAATTCTCTTTAAAATACTCATTATTTGTACATTAATCATAATAAAGCTATCATATAAATCATGCAAACTTGTGTTTTTTATTACACAATTACCGCAAGCTACAGTAATAATTTTCACATTGCTATTTGCTATTGCTATTTAAACAAAAACATGCCACACTGATTTATTTTTCATCTTTTAAATGATCATTCCTCATACAACAACAAAAAAATTGATGTGGCAAAAAGGTCACCACCATTAAAAAGGGAAGTTATTGATTGTGGTTGGTTGTTAAGTGTGTGTGAGAGAGTGTTTGTGTGTGGTACAAATGCTGCATGGTCATCAAAGTGTGTGAAATAATGACTATGAAGAAAAGTGTGCATTTTACGTGGAGGCAGGTGTGATTGTGCGTGTGTGATCTGGTTTGGAGTCTCACCGTGGTGGGTGGCATGTGGTTTAGACACTGTAGAGTAACCTGTAAAAGATAAAGATCTAAAGATCAAAGACTGACACACACTCACACACACTCTCTCTCTCTCTCTCTCTCTCTCTCTCTCTCTCCTCTTTGCAGAAGTCTGGTTTGGATGGGCGAGTGTGTGATAGTAGAAGCTGGCTAAGACACGTCCAGATCTCTCCGTCCTCGCAGCAGTACAATCTCACCGCCTTCCCAATACATGAGCAGGTACGCGGAACACACACACACACACACACACACACAAACACACTGCACCCGCATGGCCCACATAATGCTGCATTTAAAAGGTGTTGTTTTGAAACTCTCTCTCTCTTCCTCTCGCCATCCGTGGTGGGTTTGTGTAAGTCTGTTTTTTGTTTCTTAGTTATTGTATCTCTGCACCAGCGTGACGGACCACATGCCTCGATTATGCACGCACACACACATACACACACACACACACACACACACACTTCCTACCTCACAGTGTCATTTCTTAGAAGTTATTCACTGAAGTATAAATGTCAAAAACGAGGAAAAGACTGCAAAAACACAAAACTCCACAAAGCTCTGTGTGCAACTTTTACCGACTTTTACTTTTACGGACTTACCAGCTCCAAGCCCCTAACGAGCAAGACCACTAGTGTGTATTTAACAAAAGTTATTGTTGATGTTGGGGTGATGTTGCTCTAGTGCTAAGATGTTGAACTCAGGACGATGAGGTTGTAGGTTCAAATCCTATCTCCAGCATCAGCACTAGTGGGTCCAAGACCAAAGCTCTTGACCCCAAGTTGGTCCAGGGAGACTTTCCCTATAATTCGGAACCACGTCTGAGAACACAATAAGTGCTAATGTTTTAGTATTAACATGATCAACTGAAAGAGGTCACTGCAGGTTCCAGGTGTCAAGACCTTTGCAGAACCCTGATCAGTCCAGGTCCAAACCCAGGCAAACAGAGGCATATTAACTGTGGCAAGTTCAACAGAGGCTGGTAGGATACTCGCCTACCGAGCAAGATGTTGTGGGTTCAAAATTTACCTCCTGCACTACCACCACTCCAATTTGCCCCAAGGAAAAACTAGGAAACAGACATCACTTTAGATAAGAGTGTCTGCTAAATCCCATAAATGTAAATGTCATTGTTGTCTGTGTTCTAAAGCAATGTTAGGATCAGTTTGAGGGTCCAGTTAGACCCACAGATGGGCTAGTGGTTGGATACTCATCTACAGAGCACAGGTTGTGGGTTCAAATCCTACCTCCAGAATTGGGTTGCTCTTATTAATCAGACATGCTTATCCAGAAAAACTTTCATCTGTCAATTACAGGGACAATTTTTCCAGGACCCAATGATGGTGGTCTAGTGGTAGGATGCTCACCTCTGGACCAGGAGGTCAAGGGTTCAAATCTGCCTTCAGCATTAGCAATATTAGGTCCCTAAACAAGACCCTTAACCCCAAGTTGTCCCAAGGAGACTGTCTCTGTAATTTTGAAATGAAAGTCACTCTGGATAAGACCACATGCTTAACGTGCTAAATGATCATTGTAGGTTCAAATGCCACCTTCAACACTACTGCCACTAAACGTCAGAGCAAAATCTTAAACCCAAAGTTGCTTTAGGAAAAACTGTTCCTCTAATTAGGAAACGGAAGTAAACAAACAGACAAAAAAGAATAGATGGACAGACAATCAGAGCTGTAGTCTGTCTGGTCGAGCTACTAGTGATGCTGATGTTCTTTTGTCATAGCGGTCTGTCTCGCGGAGTTTCCAGGAGCCCTGATGTTTTTTTTTAAAGAGCTGTGTCGGTGAGCAAAAAAAAAAAAGGAGGAATGTGTCGAGGATCTGCTAAGAATGGTCCTGCATTTCTTAGCAAATACCTTCCGCAGCAGCTGGAATAGAAGACAGATAGAATACAGCGCTGAGGATGCGTGAAGGGATCTACTAAAAAACGCCTCCCTCTTTTCCTCTCCTTGTTTTATCTGTCTATACCGACTGTCTGCTGTATCTCACGAGCCATCTGAGCGTGGTCATTTTGCTGCAAAAAGCCACAGACTCTCTCTCTCTCTCTTGTTCAGTCTCTCTCTCTCACTCTCTCAGTGTGTCAGTGTTGAAGGTGTAGATCTGATTAGTCTTTATTCTTTACGGACAATGCAGTGCAAATTAAAGGCGCGGTATGTGGAAGTGCTCACCTGCGTCTCGGCGAATTAAAGATAAAGAACAGAAGTCACTCGGCCGGTCACATGATATAGCTTTTTTACAATCCTTTTCACACGTTGCAGTACCATGTTCACTTTTGCAAAACACTTCACACATTCATCATTTCTGCAGAGCTAAAATGAACTCTTTTGTGTTGCTTTCAAACTAAATGCATTCAGTGACAATGTGTTACCTTCAGCAAAATGTAATGCAATTATAACATTTACAAATGCTAACAAAACTGAAACCACTTTAGGCGTAAACATGTTTCATTTCAACTAGCATAACGGTTAGGGCTTTGGCCCCGTGATTGAATTCCAAACTGGTAGAGGTGCTACTCAGGTACTCATGACCAAGATACCATCCCAAGAACTGCCCCCATGTCAGCTGCCCACTGCACAGTCACAGATGGGTCAAATGCAGAGGTCACATTTCACTGAGGTTGCACTGTGTGCTGTGCTGTGTTCACAATGACTAATAATCACTTACTTTCTAATGAAACCACTATTTGGAATATTTAGCATTTTTGGTAATGAACGGAGCAATTGTTTATTCATAAACCAAAATTGTTCATTCATAAACCGAACCGCTTAATCCCAACCGGGGTTGCGGCGGGGGCTGGAGCCTATCCTGGGAACTACAGGCGCAAGGTGGCGACCACACCACAGGGCACACACACACAATCACACCTCACGTAGCCAATTTAGAGTCCAAGAATTAAGTGAAAGTGAGTGATTATTTCTCATTGTGAACACACCACAGCACACAGTGCACCACAACGAAATGTGACCTCTTCATTTCACCCATCCGTGAAGGAGCAATGGGCAGCTAACATGGGCAGCACCCAGGGAGCAGTGCATGGGGACGGTAACTTGCTCATGAGTACCTCAGTGGTACCTTTACCGGTCTGGGATTCGAACCGGCGACCTTCTGATCAAGCGGGGGGGCACCCTAACCGTTACTCCTCCATCTGCCCTAATTAACCTATTTTGCATGCTTTCGGACTGTGGGAGGAAATGGGAGCCCCCGGCGGAAACCCACACGAACACAGGGAGAGCATGCAAACTCCACACAGAAAGGCCCTACGGCCGACCCGGAGATCGAGCGCAGGACCTTCTCGCTGTGAGGCATCAACGCTAACCACCATGCCACTGCGCTGTCCACACAGCGTTCGATTCTAACGTACTTTTCCTTTACAGTATGCAGCCCATATCTCGCAATTAATACATTTTGTACAAAAGCAACACAAAAGTTTGCTCAGTTTAGCTCACATAGTCTATAGATACGGTGAAACTTCTGTTTAAACGTGTGAAAATGACTACGGAGATTGAAGTGAAGGAGCTCTGAAATCAGGGATAAGGTTTACAAAGGCAGATGAAAGATGTCTCTATCTTATCGTGTGTGTGTCTTTGTGTGTGTCTGTGTGTCTGTGTGTGTGTGTGTGGGGCGTGGACCAGCAGGGGTGAAGTGTTGTTCATTTGTGTGTGCCTGAATGGGGAGGTAATGGACCTGTTTATCAGAACATCGATGCAGTAACATCCGGTTCTCATACAGACTCACACAATGGAATTGTGTGTGTATGTGTGTGTGTGTGTGTGTACAGGAAAGGGTGAGTGTGCTACCTGTCTAAGGAATGACCTCTCATTAGGGAAGGAATGCCGTTGAGAGAGCAAGAGAGAGAGTCTCCCTCATTTTTTTGGAGCTGAAGTCATAGGAATCTTCCTCAGTCACTGTACGCTGTAAAAGCTGACAAATTATTCATTCATTCATGCATTATCTCAACCGCATAATCCCAACTGGGGTCGCAGGGGGACCAGAGCCTATCCCGGGAACTTACGGGCGCAAGGCGGGGAACAACCCTGGGCAGACGCCAACACACCACAGGGCACACACATTCACACTCACAATCACACTTTACGGGACCAATCTTAGAGTCGCCAGTTAACCTAAAGTGCATGCTTTTGGACTGGGGGAGGAAACCGCAGCACCCAGAGAAAACCCACGTGAACACGGGGAGAGCATGCAAACTCCGCACAGAAAGACCCTTCAGACGTCCCCGGGGTTCAAACCCAGGACCTTCTCGCTGTGAGGCGGCAGCACTAACCACTGCGCCACCGTGCCGCCCGCTAACGAATTAGTTCAAGTTAAATCGTTTAATGTAAGTGAATTTAAGTGCGTGATTATTTGTCATTGTGAACACAGCACAGCACACAGTGCTCCACAACTAGATATCACCCCTGCATTTGACCCATTCGTGAAGGAGTAGTGGGCAGCTAACAAGGGCAGTGCCTGGGCAGCAGTGCTTGTTCATGAGTACCTCAGTGGTACCTTTACTGGTTCGGGATTTGAACCGGCGACCTTACGATGACGGGGCGAACACCCAGCCGTTACGCTACCAACCCCATATATACTGTATATATATGCGTAATAAGCCCTATAGCAGTGTGGGGTGCTTCTCCACACGTCTCTACTTTGACTCGCTGCTTTGCTGCACGGCCGCCATTCTTCACAAAGACACCGGCCAGTTTTCACATCACAGCTACAAAACTTGAGCAATCACGTTGACGTCTTCTTACGGAAATGCATCTCTAGTTGTTACACTGAGATGTGCTGTTAGGTTTTACAGTGTGTGTGTGTGTGTGTGTGTGTGAGAGAGAGAGAGAGAGAGAGAGAGTGTCTCTGTCCATCAATGCACTGTCACACTTGTAATTTGCCCTCGTGCCCCTCCTGCAGCAGACCCCTGGGCGTTGTGGCGTGATGCCTGCTGTTCTGCCGTCCTCCCTCCCTCTCTCTCCCTCCCACCCCCCACCCGGGGCAGATCACTCACTCTCACCCCCCCTTCTGCCCCTGTTTAAAGCATAGCCTCATTGTCCCAAACTCACAATATTATTGTGCCCCATGGCTTTCTGTCTTTGTATCTTTGTATCTGTGTGTGTGTGTGTGTGTGTGTGTGTGTGTGGACTGTTCTCATGCTGCAAGCCGTCTCTAAGTTCCCTGTATTCTCCTATGAAACAATAGAGAGGCAGACTGTTCCATCTCAAGACACACACACACACACACACACACACAGGTTAGTTCGGTGGTGAGCCTCCAACTGCGACATTTCCAAGAAGCTCTCACCATAACACGCCTTTATCACTTCATCAAGTGTGTATGTGTGTGTGTGTGACATGTCTAATAAGAATGCTAAAATGTCACTGTCAGGCTTGCAGGAAGTGAATAGCTCAAACCCTTCAAGGTTTGCCAAAAATAACACCATCCTCAATTGTTTTCCCCTCTACCTATTGTGTGTGCATGGGAAGTGTGTGAGTAAGTGTGTGTGTGTGTGTGTGTGTGAGTTGTAAGGGACTTCATATTCCCACACTTTCAGTTTTGATATGGAAAACGTCCAATGGAACACTCGTCTTTTCTTTATTAATTGTTACACTGTGTTGTGTTTGATTTAACATGAAATATTACATTTAAAGTACAGTTATTTGTAATTGAATCTACTACATTTCTCTCTCCCTCTCTTTCCCTCTCTCTATCACTCTTCCCTCCCTCCATCTCTTTCTATATCTCTGGTCACCTCCCTCCTTACCTGTCTATCTTCCTCCTCCCCCCTCTCTTCCTCCCACTCTCACTCCTTTCCTCACTCTCTCTCTAGATATTTTATCGTGTGGTTCGTGAGGTTGGTGCCGGTGAGGAACTCTTACTGTTCATGAAGGCTGAGGACTTTTCATGTGACACCATGGCTCCTGATATACACGGTACTTAAACACACACACACACACACACATTAGTAAATGTCAGAATCCTCATGAAAACTGTGGGTTTTCATTAATATTTTTGCATTAACGTTACATGATAACTTTAATGACATACAATAAGGCAATTTGGCAATTACCAGTTACAAAGAACGCTGAACATGCACCCATTTCACACTCACACGTGAAGTCACGAATGCCACTGGTCAATTATGTGGTCAGTAACTGTCAAACGCTCCAATCAAACTCTGCTTCAGACTGTAGATGTGGGAAATCGGTCAACATTGGCCAAAGTTACGGACACAGAGGAACGGAGCTCCCTTTTTGACTCAAAGCAAAATTGTTTACCTCTTAATTTCTTAAAAACCTGCGACTCCTCTCCTCCGTCTTAATCCCGTCTTCCAGAGGAACGCCAGTTTCGCTGCGTGGACTGTGATCAGCACTTCGACTCGGGTTCCGAGTTGCTGCAGCACCAGCAGCTCTCCTGCTCCACCAGACCCTCGCCTGGCTTCACCCTGCCCGAGCAGGAGCTGCCCCCAGGCCGCGGCGCCGACGACCCCCTGCACCTGCACCCGCCCCCACTCCTCCACCCTCCACACTCGCCTCAGGAGTGCAAGGAGTGTGAGCAAGTGTTTCCCGATGCTCAGAGGTGAGAACGTCATTTGCATATCATTCGTTCGATCACTTTTCATGTTAAAACTAAAAATACAGAAAAGCATGTTGACAAGCCTAATATATGATTAAATGAAGTGTTTAATACATAAAATACTGTAAAATGTATATACAGAAAGTCCCTGACTATGACCCCATCGTACCTTGAAAATATTGCAAGGGCTTTGAAACACCAAAAACACAAAAATATGCGCTGTAACACAGAGACGGGAGATGCGACGGGATGTCGCATACGCTGCTAGGTTTGCATGCCTTACCTTGAAGTTTAAAACGGAATTGACATAACATAAAGTCGTTTCATTACTAAATGACTTGTATTGCTATGTGACGGTGAAATTAAAGAGGTTTTGGTATTTTTATCGAAGGTCTAGGAGGCATTTTTGGGGGATTTATTCGAGTTAAGTGGTTTTTCCACTTAAGTTGCGTGTTCTGGAACCAATTATAATATTATATCGTGATGAAATTTGTGATTTACACCTCTACTGACTAGTCAGTAAGGTAAAGGATGATGTCTCTTTCTCTCTCTCTCTCTTTCTCTCTAGTCTGGAAACTCATTCTCTCTCTCATTCAGAGGAGAGGGAGTATAAATGTGATCAGTGCCCAAAAGCTTTTAACTGGAAGTCCAACCTGATTCGCCACCAGATGTCACATGACAGCGGCAAGCACTACGAATGTGAAAACTGCTCAAAGGTAAGGTCCAGGCATTGTCAAAGTCAAATAAACTTTGTCATCACAGCTGTACTCAAGTATACAAAGAGACAAGACGATTTGGCTCCGGTTTTAGTTACATATTTGCATGGTGTGTGGGAAGGTGTATGTGTGTGTGTAAGTACGTCCATGTCAACGGCATCGTCATCTGATCCATATACTTTATAAAGTGGAACAAGATGAAGCAGCTCCAGTTTTAACGCTTTACACAAAGGCACAAAACAAGTTCAGAAATATAGTGGAAACTACAGCAGCAGACAATATATGCTCAAATTAAACGTTTTTGCCATCGTGAACATCTATGAAGTTGCAGTGGGCACCTTTTTGGCCACGTCTGGAGAGCAGTGGTTGAAGAAGTTGGCAGCGTGTAATGGTTATGCCGTTCGCCCCGTGATCAGAAGGTCGCTGGCTCAAATCCTTGGCCTGTAAAGGTACCACCAAGGTACTCATCAGCAAGGTACCGTCCCCAAGCACTGCTCTCCAGGTGCTGCCCATGTTAGCTGCCCACTGCTCCTTCACGGACGGGTCAAATGCAGACGTCACATTTGGTTGTGATGCAATGTGTGCTGTGTTCACAATGACGAATAATCACTTACTTCACTCATGAGTACCTCACTAGTACCGGGACTTGAATAGGCAACCCTTCGATGCTCCAGTTGCAGATCATTTGTACCAAAATCACAAATCCCAAAAAATGTTTTTTATTATTTCCAAAACCAAAATGAATAATGAGTTGTTATCCAACTTCCCATTTTATGCTTAAATAAATTTTTTGGAAATTAGTTTCTGAGATGTCCATTTTTCTACACACTACTTTTAGACATATGAGTGTGTGTGTGTGTGTGTGTTAACTCTCCTGGTGCTCTCTCTCCCTCTCCCCAGCAGGTGTTTACAGACCCCAGTAACTTGCAGAGACACATTCGTTCGCAGCACGTCGGCGCTCGAGCTCACGCCTGCCCCGACTGCGGCAAAACCTTCGCCACCTCGTCCGGCCTCAAGCAGCACAAACACATACACTCCTCCGTCAAGCCCTTCATGTGTAAGTCTGTCTCCTCCTTCATATGTAAGTCCGCACGCTTCTCCATCCAGTCTGCACACGCAACACACACATTATACTCTGTACTTATATCCAAAACTTTCTACTAAATCCCTTTAAATACCTGAGTGAAGCTCTAACACTCTCTTCAAACACACTGTTTCTGTTTGGAGTGTGTGTGTGTTATCGATGACCATATTTGAAATCTTTCAGTTTTAAAATTTTATTTCAGAAAGCGTGATTTTGTTTTTGTAATTTTAGTCGTTTAGTCATATTTCTTTTGTGCTTGTAGCCACTTGGTGGCGCTCTATGTGATCCTGGGTTACCCAGAGTGTGTGTGTGTGATTATGATGCTGCCTTCACTATTAAGAGTTTGTACATACTGAACATATGAAACTTTTAATAATAATCAAGAATGTTGAGTGAAAATGTTTCTGTTAATATTTTTTCTCCCCAAAAAACAGGAATGCTACAGTTATTACTTCTGTGTTTAAGTCAAGTCTAGATATTTATCATATACATGAGAATTTCACTTTAATTTTCCTGACATCACCACGGCTCATTTCATTCTTTTTACTAAATTCAATGTAATTTGTATTGTGCGTTTAACCTCAGCCAGGGGCAGCACGGTGGTGCAGTGGTTAGCGCTGCCGCCTCACCGCGAGAAGGTCCCGGGTTTGATTCCTGGGTCGGCCGCGGGGCCTTTCTGTGTGGAGTTTGCATGCTCTCCCTGTGCTCTCGTGGGTTTTGCTCCGGGTACTCCCGCAGTCCAAAAGCATGCACTGTAGGTTAATTGGCAACTCTAAATTGGCTCTGTAAGATTTGAATGGGGGTGTGATTGTGTGTGTGTGTGCCCTGCGGTGTGTTGGCGTCTGCCCAGGGTTGGTCCCCGCCTTGTGCCCGTAGTTCCTGGGATAGGCTCCAGTCCCCCAGAAATGAGCCAAAAATGAGTTATAGACCAAAATGAGTCCAAATGCTCAAAAATTACCAGAACTTTTTTTCCATTCTATAATGTTAGAAAGTAAAATTAAATATAGAAAAATGCATGATTTGTTATCTTTTTTTTTTTTTTTAATCTATATCCAGATGGATTCCAAATGCATAAAGAAGTGTTTCCACCTGCACTAACCTTATTTTTTACTAAGCCATAGAATGTATCTGCATCATAACAACTCTTAATATGAATATGAATGTGTTGATGTTCACAGTCTTGTGCAGACTTCATTTTGGGAAAAATAAAATGATTGCTTTTGGTGTGGAAGACTGTGTAGAACTACGTTTTCCGCACTCAAAAAAATTAATAGAAATTAATAAGAGAGCTGATAAGGAATTGGATTGATAGGTAGAATTGACAATGGCATCGATACTGATAAAATCAAAGTCAAAGTTAAAGTCAAAATAAACCTTATCTCTGCTATATACTGTACAGATATACAGAGAGACGAGACCACGTGACTCCAGTTTTCACAGTGCAACAAGAAACAGGGAACAAATAGGGCATATAGAATAAACAATATATAAATAGTATACAAAATATGCATTTTAAACTAGAAATGGTGTATTAAATATAAACTTTAAACTAGAACTAGAAATAGAAGTAGAAAGAGAGACAATTTGGATGCAGTATTAACCTACAAGAGTGGAAATTGACTTTTACACTGAATGTGCATGAGGTTAGTAACAGTTTTAATATGAAAAATGTTATATCCAGTTTAATAAAACAGTATCTCTTAAAAAAGTCTGACTAACATTTACATTTGTGCAGATATTTTAACAGCAGTGGAGAACTAGAGTCTGTGCAATACCTTTCAATAATTTGTGCAAAATTTGAATCTCATCAGTTCCCACCCCTACTTTTAGTGATTTGATATTCTCATATCGATCGCTGGCTCCTGAATCAAATCAAAATAGTATCACAGCAGATTTTAAATCAGATCTCGAATCCTAGTTGATTCAACTTGATTTTTCACCCCTATAATACACACACACACATACACACACAAACTTGTACAACTATCTTTGTGGTGATATTCCACAGACTCCCATAATGACTAGATGTATACAATTTTACAGCTAATCCTAACCCTAACCCTAACCGCAGTAACCAAAAGCAAATCTTTTACCTCTTTTAGTTTCTCAAATGAAACGTGGACATTGTCTATAAAGTCATTTCTCCTCACGGGGACCTCTCAAATGTCCCCACAAAGTGATTTTAGGGCACAAAAAAAGCCCAAAAAGGTCCCCACATTGCATCATAACAACAAAATACACACACACACACACACACACTGCTTGCACGTTGCTGTCTGGGCCACTCAGATGAACTTTTGAGGAGCAAAAGTTGACCATACCAAATAAAACACTACCACATGTCTCCAGTCGGCTCAATACACCACCATTTATAGTAATCAGCATTTAAACAAGCAGCACTAACAACAGCTAATGACCGTGTTAACACACACACACACACACACAGCTGTGGGGGTCTTTGTTTGCTTGACATTTATTCACTTCAATTGCACATGAACTGCACATGAACCACTTCAGGCCTCACGGTCCAGTTGCAAACAGGCAGAAAGTGAAGAGTGTGTTTGTATGTGTGTGTGTGTTCCCGTGTGTAACCTGCATCCAGGAGTGAGTCGGCAGACTTTGTGCTCTTGGATCAGAGATCAAAATCGTCAAATCCAAAATGTTGGTGATTTTTGGTCACTGACGTCCAAATCTGATAATTCTGATTGGATACGGGTGAAGCAGGGAGCTGCTTTCAGGGCAGTGTGTGTGTGTGTGTGTCGAGTCCAGCACAGATGGACACACACACACACATACCCACACACATTTACTTTACTATACTTTTGGGGACATAATCATTGTGATGACTGTGGATCAGAGGTGGAAAAGCACGTCTTCAAAAAGTCAAAATCTTGCACAAGGTTTTAAAGGGGAAATCAGCCCAAAAAAACCCACACTAAGGGGCTAAGATGCTAATGAGCAATTTAACTAAAGTGGTGAGTGTGGACTAAAACTTCGCAAATCTAATAGAGCTTACTACCCCTAGTTTTAATCTCAACCCTTTAACGCCCCTAAAAAGATTAAGACTAAAACTGACTTTCTAAAGCCAGACCTTTGCACCTCTGGGGTAGATAAATGAATTTAAGTGAGTGATTATTTGTCATTGTGAACACAGCACAGAACACGGTGCACCACATCCAAATGTGACCTCTGCATTTGACCCTCCCATGTAGGAACCATAGGCAGCTTTATCTACACTCAGGTAGCAGTTTTTGGGAACGGTACCTTGCTCATGAGTACCTTAATGCTACCTTTACCAGTCCGGGACTTGATCGGGCGGTCAACTCCCGCCACCTGTTTGGCGACAGTTAAAGCGTCCAATGGAGTTGAGAGATGTAGTGTCAAGCTGTTTTCAACACTTTTCATTGGTTAAATATTAACTAATATAACTGTCAGGCCAATGTGAAGACTGACCAATAGAATTGTTTTATGACAAAAAAATTAAAATTACCAAAAATGGACCAAAAGTTTCTGCCTGACAGCAACAACGTACTAATATTAGACACATTTTATTGTATTCATACAAGCACAAAAATACTATTTCACATGTATTTCAAGTGGGATTTTCTATGAATGTGGACTCACACTATGAGCTCAGATAAAACTTTTTTTTGTCATATGGGTCTGGAAAAACAGTTTATCTTCCTTATCTTCAGCCAGCTGTCACTTATAAAAATGTCCTCACAAATCTCACAAAAATCTGGAAAAAAAATCCTGTTTTTAGAGGAGAAAATAATCCCTCCTCCTGCTTAGTCACTGTGTGTTTAGGAGCAAATTACACTTACAGGAAAAATGAGATGAGACTCTCAAACACACACCCTCACACACACCAAGTGCCTTCTTCTGCCCTCACACTAATATTTACATTCGCGCTTTTGATCAGCGTCTCCAGGAGAGAGCTGACTCATAAACACACCTCAGAGCAGAACTTAAGAGCGACCACTCTAGCTTCCTCTCACACACACACACACACACACACACTCACGGACCTCACCTTCCCCCCTCTCTGAAACTCCCTTATCCTCTCATAAATCTGCAGCGCAGCACCTCCGTAACGAGAGAGATAATTAGGCTGAGTTATGGCTGAGGGTTAAAGGCTTACGCTCTCCTCTTTAGGTGTTACGTTGGGGAGGTTTTTACAGCACTAAAGCTGAGTCATTGCACGTTTTTATACAACGCGGGTGTGAGCCGATGAGTGTGTAGCGTATGAAAACAGTTGGTCACCAGGAACTGAAAAAGGGTGTGCCTAAAAAATCGGAAGAGTTAAAGAGAGTTTATGTGAGGCCTGGGTGCTGTGAGTGTGGCATCCATCACTAGAAGAATTTTCAAGAGACGTAAAAATTGTTCGATGTGTTTTCTTTCGTAACTTAACGCCCTCAAATAAAGTTGGTAGGGACAGCTGGTAGTGTAATGGTTTGGTCGTTCGCCCCGTGATCAGAAGGTCACCGGTTCGAATCCCAGGACCGGTAAAGTTACCACTGAGGTAACTCATGAGCAAGGTATCTTCCCCAAGCATTGCTTCCCGGGCACTTAAATGCTGAGGTCACATTTCGCTGTGGTGTGGTGTGTTCACAATGACAAAATCACTACAGATGTGGCTCACTATTAATGAAATCTAAATAGGGACTTTAGTGTGAGCTTAAATTTTTATATGTAAAACTACAATTATAAAATTTAGCAACGCACACACAAAAAAATATTGTATTCTCACGAAAAGTATGAGATGTTCAAAATAAAATGTTGCATGCTCACAAGCAGGAGATATCAACACAACCCTTGTGAACAAGTGTTACTTTCTTGTAAATGTGCACTAATTTCTCGTGAGCATGCAATATGGATATGACTTTCTCATATTCACAGACACTGTCTCATGAGCAGGCAAAACTGGAGTTTCCTCACTTGTCCCTTTATGGTTTCCTTGCATTTTTATGATTTTGTGATTAGTATTTGCCTAAACTAGCACTGAATCTCATCATGAATGTATGTACCTCATCAAGACAGCAAGATGCAAGTGTATGTGTGTGTGATAGGTCAGTGAGTGTAGTCCATGGGAACAGAGTGGCAGGATAGGATTCATTCAATTTAGTTTCCTTCTCACGACCAAAATAGAGCCATTGTGCTGTCTCTGTCTCTGCGTCCCCGTCTGGCTCTCTTTGTCACTTTGTGTCATTGTGTCACCATATCTGCATCTGTTTGTGTGTGTATTTGTGGGTGTGTGAGTGTGTGTCCGTGGGAGAGAGAATATTCGTGCCCACCCTAAGTAGGCATGAGGTCACCACTGTTGTTTTCTGTGTGTTTTGAAAGGTATGCCTGTTCTGCTCTGTATGCCCTATGTATAGGTGCAACCTACGCTTATGCTGCTGTGTCTTTGTGTGTGTGTGTTTGTGGGTGTGTGTGTGTGTGTGGTTTGTGTGTGTGTGTGTGTGACTGCAGGTGAGGTGTGCCATAAGTCCTACACCCAGTTCTCCAATCTGTGTAGACACAAGCGCATGCATGCCGACTGCCGGACACAGATCAAGTGTAAAGATTGTGGCCAAATGTTCAGCACCACCTCGTCCCTCAACAAGCACCGCCGCTTCTGCGAGGGAAAGAACCATTTCGCCGCCGCTGCCGTTGCTGGTGGACTCTTTGCCCCTGGTATGGCTCTGCCCGGTGCCACCCCGGGCCTGGACAAGTCCGCTCTAGCCGGAATGGGCCCTGCCTCCGCGGGACTGGCTGACTATTTTGGAGCAAACCGGCACCATGGCGGTCTGACCTTCCCGGCGGCTCCTCCGGCTTTCCCTTTCAGTTTTCCTGGTCTCTTCCCATCTGGGCTTTACCACCGGCACCCCATCGTTCCTGCCACATCACCAGTGAAAGGCTTGCAAGGTGCAGAGCTACGAAAAACTCCATCGACATCTTCGCCCGTGCTGGGGATTCGGGACTCGCACGACTTTGCAAGAAGCTTTGGCAAGCACTCTTCCATCAACGGAGATGGGGTAGAGAGGGCGGAGCGTTCCAAATCGAGACACCACGGCGTCAAGATGAGCGACCAATCAGAGAGCAGTGATCTGGACGACGTCAGCACTCCGAGCGGAAGCGAGCTCGAAAGCACTTCAGGTTCCGAGGCAGACAGTGATGCTGACAGTGACCGGGACCGACCACGAGAAAATGGGAAAGGTGCAAAAAGGAAGTCAGGTGGTTCCAACCACGAGCAAAGTCCCACCCTCATCAATTCCAGTGGAGAAGGAAGTGGTAATAATGGAGTGGACGTCCGCCCATCTGGACTGTTCTCTCCTTCTCTAGACGAGCACTCGGCTGTTTCTGGAGCCGTCAATGACTCCATCAAGGCCATTGCCTCGATTGCAGAGAAGTACTTTGGTTCTGCCGGGCTGGCAGGGCTACATGACAAAAAGGGAAGCACCCTCCCGTACCCTTCCATGTTCCCCCTGTCCTTCTTCCCTGCCTTCTCCCCTTCCGTCTACCCCTTCCACGAGAGGGAGCGACTCCGCCCTCAGGGCCCCAAGGGAGAGCCAGAGAGCCCCTCGGCAGAGAGCAAAAGGGCTCCTGCTGGGAGCGGCGAGTCACCCTTCGACCTTACCACCAGGCGCAAAGAGGAACGCCTGCCTCCCTCCTTTGCCTCTTCCAAGTCTGAGACCTCGTTGGTGTCCTCAACCAATCAGGACCAGCCTCTGGACCTGAGTCTGGGCGGGCGGACCCGCGGTCCACGACCAAGAGGGGAGGAGCTGCGGAAGAATCACATCTTTGGGGAGGAGAGAGTGGAGGCAGAACCTCCCAAAACAGACCCCTCCCTCCAGCATGCAAGGCCCACCCCCTTCTTCATGGACCCCATCTACAGGTACCGTCAATCACAAGCTTCATAAATAAAGGGTGTCTTTTTTAATAAATATATACATACAGTTTACATCATTTCATGCAGCACCAGTTTGACTTCAGGACCCTTTGCCCATAACTTTGGCTAATTTGCTGTTGTATTCAGAAACAAAATTTTATTTATTAGAAGCATATTGCACATCTCATCTTAAATGTAGCTACAACACCTTGCAGAATCCAAATATTGTTTTAAAATTGTCTGGTGGAAAGCGTCATTGACAATGCAAACAACCAGTTGTGATGGCAACTTTGTGTCTGTGTCCATCTGAAAGGGGGGCATTTTGAACATTCTTTTGAATATAAAATGGCAAAGAAAACAACAGATAATTGCTGGATTTGGTCATAAATTGGATTTTATCATTCTGTGTTAAATGAAAATATCATTGTAGCTACACATTTAATAACTTTGGCAAATATTGACTTATTTTCCTTCACAATTCTACAACAAAGTGATTATTTATTGCCCAAGACACCTCAAATCTCAACAGCATTCTCTCCATCGTTGCTAAGCATATAAATATTACATCCAAAAGGCCTCCTGGTTTAAGAACTGATGGAAGTTGAATTTTAGCAGGGTTGAGAAGAGGAAAGCAAGTGATCCGTTCGAGGCCCTAAAGGAGAAGTACATGCGTCCCACGCCGGCGTTCCTCTTTCACCCACAGGTGAGTTCAAAAGCAAATCACATGACTATCACATGACTACCACACAACAATCACGCAACTCCACTTCTAGTGAAACATTTACTTCAATACAAGTAAAAGTTGTGCAGTCAAAGTTTGGAGCACTTTATTCAAAAGTACATTTATCATTAATGCATTGTTTGATCGTAGCGTATTAAAGTTTAACAACGGTAGGATAGAGCTGAACTTTCCATAAACATCCTGGTCCAGAAGCAAGTATCCTACCACTGGGACCAGAAAGTTGTAGGTTCAAAATCAACTGGCACTAGGATAGAGCTGAACTTAAAATCTTGAAAAAATATGGGTCCAGAAGCAAGTATCCTAACACCAGGACCGGGAGGTTGTAGGTTCAAGTTCAACTGGCAGTAGGATAGAGAAACTTATGGGTCCAGAAGCAAGTATCCTAACACCAGGACTGGGAGGTTGTAGGTTCAAGTTCAACTGGCGGTAGGATAGAGAAACTTATGGGTCCAGAAGCAAGTATCCTAACACCAGGACCGGGAGGTTGTAGGTTCAATTTCAACTGTCAGTAGGATAAAGCTAAACCTCCTAGAAACTTCCAGGTCCAGAGGCAAGTATCCTACCACCAGAACCAGGAGACTGTAGGTTCAAGTTCATCTGGCAGTAGGATAGAGCTGAACTTCAAACTAGAAACTTCCTAGTCCAGAAGCAAGATTTTTACCACCAGGACCAGAAGGTTGTACGTTTAAATTTAGCTCGATCTTTCCACCAGTACAACAACCGTTGAGCCCCGGAGCAAAAATCTTAACCCCAAGTTGCTTCAGGGGCAATCTTCCTGGAGCCACTTGGGGTAAGGTCCTTACTCAGGAGCCCAGTGGTAGTAGTTCCTGGGATTTGAAGCCCTTATGATCATCAGCTCAGGGTTTCAGTCACCTAGACCACTGCTTAGACACGGTATGGTCTGTCACATTCTAGAAAATAACATTTGTCCACCAACTTTAACAATACACATCAAAGTAACAAGTAACGAAAACACGTAAGTATCTATAGGTGGAGTCGTACTGTTGTGCTGAACAGAAGCAAAGCCGTGGGCTCTTTCATACTGATGTGGAGCCATGTTTAAGCGTCCTGCTTCATCTGCTCTGAATGATGCTGTCCAGATGTGTGTGTGTGTGTGAGAGAGAGAGAGAGAGAGAGCGCGCGCGAGACGAGTGTGTGTTTTGCACTGGGTGATGACAATATGAGTCCCTGTTAAGTCCACCAGACACTGTTGCGTCTGAACTGTGTGCCTGTAATTATTATCATAGCATTACAGACTTATAGTCCTTCAATGCTCTCTCACACTGACACACACACACACATACTCACACACTTTTGTATAGGCCTGTGCTGTAGAGTTTTATAGGCTGTGTCCCAGGCTCGGTTTTACAGGCCGTTGTAGTGGGCAGATTTATACGACGTGTCTGCTCAGTGTCTGCGCCGGATAACATCCACATGTCGGCCACACACACAGCCTAACGAGGTGACCTATCAGCATCCACTTTACCGTCCCACACACCCCCAAACCCCACCCATTGTCACCTCGAAATACAGACGCTCTGCCATATACGCTCAGTGTTGGGGAATAGCTGACTAGTGACGAAGCTGTAGCTTTTCCCAGTAACAAACTTTTACAATATGCTTGCCGCACGAGCACCTGCGGATGAAAGTGCAGTCGATGCCAATTAATCCTCAAACGTTAATTAGTTTCAACACACATCACTTTTCGTATGTTTAGTCTTCTTCACGATCAGCCAATCACAACCTGTTGATTCGTGTGATTCATGATTTTGATTTGCTGTCTCCTTCTGTCCCGCCCCCCAGTTCCGCATGCCTGATCAGAGTACCTGGGTAAGTGTGACGTAGGCTTCTTACCACCTGTGTACAACACACACACACACACTTTTCTCTTCAAACTCAAATTAAGCCACAACAAATCAAACAAAATGCACATTAAAATCATACTTTATGTCAAAAATATTTAAGTGAGTGATTGTCATTGTAAAAGCACCACAATGGAATGTGACCTCTACATTTGACCCATGCGTGAAGGAGCAGTGGGCAGCTTTTTTGGTAGTGCTTGGGGACGGTACTTTGCTCATGAGTACCTCAGTGGTACTTTTACTGGTCCAGGATTTTAACCAGTGATCTTCCGATCACAGGGCCAACTCCCTAACCAATACGCTACCTAAAAATGTGTTTTACACACAAAAACACATAGACACACATTTACCCGGATATACACACACACACACACACCTAGCTTTACAGACTTTTCAAATCTTCAAACACACACCTTCAAACACAGAGAAATACCTTTGCCCATAACTTTGGCAAATATTGACCAACATTTAAAATTCTTTTCCAGTTGCATTTACATTCAGATTTTACAGCTTAAACATGTTGCTACAATACTTTGCAAAACACCAAAATTATTCATAATTGTCTGGATAAAAACACTATTGATGACATTATCAACTTTGCAACTTTGAGTGATAGTTACTATATTTGTCATTGTGAACACACCACAGCACATCTGCATTTGACCCATCCATGAAGGAGCAGTGGGCAGCTTTATCAATGCCTGGGGAGCAGTACCTCAGTAGTACCTTTACCAGTCCGGGACATGGACCGGCGACATTTCGATCACGTGACTCCCTAACCGTTACACTACCAACACCTTCTGTGCCCGTGTCTGTGAGAAAAGGAGCATTTTGAACTTGCAATTGCAACTGACAATTTAACAAATTTCATATTTTTAATATGTACCTTTAATATAAAAATAAAATTGTTATAATCATTTCACAAGATATTGTAACTACATGTTTTAGCGTTGCAATATAATCATCATTTAATTAATAATAATCATGCTAATTTAGTTTTGAATGCAACAGTAAAAGAATTTTGAAAGTTATAGACAAAGGTACAGAGCTCGCAGTTTTGACCCACTGTGTAGAAATAAATGTAAAATGTGGATATATATTAAACAAGCAGCCATTTATAAAACACATACACACATTACATAATGACTCCTAAAACACACACACACACACTTGCAGACAGCTGCAGATGACTGGAGTCGGCGAAGCGATTAATCTCAGTCTTATCAGAGAGAAGCTGCTCATGTATCATCTCTAATCAGAGAACATTATTTCCACCGATGTGGCCCATTAGTCAGCGTCTTTCCCACAATTCTGCACTAACACACACACATTCCAGCTTGATGGTCACTGCTGATTCAATGCTGTTCCGAGTTTCAAAATGTCTCAAACACAGTTACAGTAAATGTTTTTTTTGGTAGGAACTGAATTGCTGAAAAGCAGCATTTTCAGTAGAATACAGCGAAGATATATGTGTGTGTGTGTGTGTGTTTGTGTTTCTCCATCCTACAAATAGACATGTGTGTGCTATCTAAAGGCCCAATTTGTGTGTGTGTCCTATCATGCTGCACATGCCTAAAAAATGAAAATTGCTGCAAATAATTTTTTAATTAATTATAAAAAGAATTTAAAAATCCATGAGAAAATCAATGTGATTTAGAATGTAATCATTAGTGTGTTTAAAAACTTGGCCATGGCCATACCTAGTGCACATACAAGTCTGTGTGTGTGTGTATGTTTGTGTGTGTGTGTGTGTGTGGGTGGGTGAAGCATCAGGCAGCGAGGGCAGTTGTTATTTCTGATGGCTGCTACTGATAGTGCAGTGAGTTTGAGAGTGTGATTATTTAGAGAGAGAGAGGAACAGAAGGGGACTCACATCAGCAAGGGGGCATACCGTCTCTCTGGGACCCCTCTCCTAGTGTGTGTGTGTGCGTATGTGTGTGTGTGTAGGGGAATTTCCAATTCCCAGACATCTGGTACCTCGATACCATCAACAATTGAGAATGCATCTCACTAATGAAGCTCTCGCAACCACACACTGAGCAATTTTCAGAGAGAGAGGGAGAGAGAGAGATAGAGAGAGAAAATAGGGAAAAAAAAAAGAAAGAAAGCCAAAGAGAGAAGGGGAGAAGGAGAGAGAAAGAGAGAGAGTGAAAGGGTGAGAGAATTAAAGCAAGGGAGAGAAAGGGGAGAAAGAGAGGGGGAGAGAGATAGAGATAGAGAAAGAGGGAGAAACGGAGAAAAGCAGAGAAAGTAGAGGAGAAGATAGAGAGGGAGAGAAGCGGAGAAAGAGAGCAATGGAGAAAGCAGGAATGAGAGATTAAAAACAAGGAAGAGAGAGGGGGAAAGAGAAAGAGTGGACACTGTTAGGAACGTTTTTATATTTATTTAAAATAGATTTTATAATTTGATATTTACAGTGGTAAAAGATGAAACACTGGTGTGTGTGTGTGTGTGTGTGTGTGTGTGTGTGTGTGTGTGTGTGTGTGTGTGTGTGTGTGTGTGTGTGTGTGAAGTTTGTTGAGGTGGACAGCTTTAGTGCTGCTCCGTGTGGGAGATTTAAAGGCCTTTATTGAGTTTGAAAACTAACAAAGCATTAGCCAAGCGCCATAAACAACCTGCTGCTAATGCATAATGCATCATACTGTACTCTCCTCCCTCCCTCTCTCACTCTCTCTCTCCCTCCATCTCTCCATCTCTCTCTCTCTCCCTCGTGGTTGCTGTGCAGTGGGAGTGGGAATGTTGTCACTCGGAGCTGGACTCAGTGTTCCCAGCTGCCAGGTCCAGTCTGCTCTAGAACGCTACTCTTTTCTCCTCCAGCACTCTCTCCTACTGTCTGTCACTTTCTTTCTTTCTTTTGCTTGCTTGCTTCACTCCTCCTCTCCTCCTCTATATTTTCTACACCTTTCACCTCTACACTCCTCTCCTCTCCTGTCCTTCTTAACACCTCTCTCCTTTACACTCCTTTTTTACACTCATTCTTTATCATCTACACTTCTTTCCTCTCCTCTACACTCCTTATCGTTACTTATCTTCTACACTCCTCTCCTCTTTTCTACACTCCTCTCCTCTTTTTTACACTCCACCTCTACACTCCTGCTTTCCTTGCTTCACTCCTCTACACTCATCTCCTCTTTTTTACACTCCTTCTCTACACTCTTCTCCTCTAGACCCCTTATCCACCCTCCTCTCCTCCTTTTTATCTCCTTCGCGTCTCTACAGCCTCTCTCTCTCTCTCTCTCTCTCTCCTCCTCCTCTTAGAGGAGTCATTATTCGCCCTGTCCCAGCCTTGATCAGTAATGTCAACATCTTTCATATTGACGAATGTGCTGTCTGTTCACATTGTGCTCCAAATGTTTTACAGCCCAACAGAGGACATGAATCACTCCCGCGCCATACCACGCCACACACACACACACACACACACTCGCCTGCAAAAAACACACACATAGGGATACAGACTTGCAGACCAGAAAGTCATCATTGAACACACACAAACACACAAATTTACACAGAAACATGCACATACTCACACACACACACATTTCAGGCCTGTTGGTGAGTTTTTTCCCGTGTGCTGTCTGACACGTTCATGCGTCTCACTGCTCCCCCGAGAGTTGGTCTACTGTTGATGAAAGCAAGCGTTCAGCTTCATTAGCAAATTGGCAGCAAGCCCTCTGCATTCTCATATCCATCTGCACATGAGTGTATGTGTGTGTGTGTGTGTGACTGAGTGTGTGTTGTGTGTGTGTGTGTTTCATGCAGTCTATCCTAATATAGTACTATTCTGTCCAACAGGATCGCACAACAATGCAGTAGAGTGTGTGCTGTTTGTGTGTTTTAGGACACAACTTTATGACTGAATCGTTCTTTTTCTGTCTCTTTCTCAGATGTCAGCGATAGAGAACATGGCAGAGAAGTTGGAGTCGTTCGGCTCGTTGAAGGCCGACGCGGGAGACATCATGCGCTCAGTTCCAGCCATGTTTGATTTCCGAGCGCCGCCCAGCACTCTGCCAGAGTCTCTTCTGCGAAAGAGCAAAGAGCGTTACACCTGCAGGTAGCATCACACACACACACTGCTTCACATTCACACATCGCTCACCCTTTTATTCTTTTTTACATCCTGTTTATTAATGTATATTTTAGTTGGATTATTTACATTTTTTCTGGAAAAAATATTGAATATTATAGATTGGATTTGAATACAACAATATTTTAGTCTGTATAGTCTGTAATAATAACAATAATAATAATAATAATAATAATAAATATAGTGGCAACAAGCGGAGTCCAAGCAAAAGTTTCAAATAGCAGCACAAAAGCAGTTGATGCATCGAAGAAAGGAGTCAGTGAGTCAGAATTAGCAAGAAATCACAAAAAATTCTAATATGATGCCACATAAACTTATGTAACCGTTTTAGCACTTGCTGTTGTTCAAATACTACCATTGTTTAATTAGCACCTCAGTGAATCAGACTGGATAAATTTATGTAGCATTTTTAGAACCGCTAGATGTCAAAACGTGGTTTCCGTTGCTATAGCGCCAATTATATACCTATCATTACGCTTTTTGGCATATGTTGAGATACACACCATTTATACTTACCCTGAAATTTTCACCTTTGTGCTACTTACGGTTCAAGCTAAAGAATCTGTTTTGTAGGATAATAATAATAATAATAATAACAATAATAATATAATAATAATAATAATCTGTATTAGTATTAATTATTCTGTTTTAATGTGTAATATGTAATCTGTAATTGATCTTATTGCTACACAATTATCCTATCCTATCCTAATGATAGCCAGTAAAAAATGTAGGTAATACAGTGGAAATCTAGAAATGTTTGGTTGTAGTTTGTGTATGTGTGCGTGTGTGTGTGTGTCTGTCTGTCTGTGTGTGTGTGTGTTATGTCTGCTCTGGCTGTTTGTAACTGAAGAGGAGTTTCCTTCCTTTATACAGATACTGCGGGAAAATTTTCCCACGCTCGGCCAACCTCACACGCCATCTCAGAACACACACGGGAGAGCAGCCATACAGGTAAAAACCACACACACACACATGTACACATTCAAAAGTCTTGTATTAGTTTCAGTAAAGTTTGCAAAGTACATTATTTTGTGAGAGAGAGAGAAGTTAATGGTATGTTGGGACTTGTATAAAGCCTGAAACAATTATCATTCAGCCAAATAATTTGGGAGATGAATAATGTTGGTCATCACCACGGTGATGCTATGCAGAGGAGAGAGAGAAAAGAGAGAGAGATGATGATGATGATGATGATGAAAAATGAAGGTGGGGAAGAGTTCAGGGCTTAAGGCCAGCAGAGAAGCAGGGGAATAAAGTCTCTCTCTCACAAAGAGTTCTACAGTGAACTCTCACACGCACACACACACACACAATTCTCTAGTATTGTTATGGCAGCCGATATAATTTCTGTGTGTGTGTTTGCAGGTGTAAATACTGTGATCGCTCGTTCAGTATCTCCTCAAACCTCCAGCGTCACATCCGCAACATCCACAATAAGGAGAAACCCTTTAAATGTCACCTGTGTGAACGCTGCTTTGGCCAGCAGACCAACCTGGACCGGCACCTCAAAAAACACGAGAACGGTCATTTGTCAGGTAACACACACACACACTCTCTCTCTCTCTCTCTTTTGTCTTCTCCTGGCTTCAGCAAAAGGATGTTAAAGTTGTTTGGGTTTCTGCCCGCATTCCACTGATTACACATTGAGACATTCGCTGGACACCAACACACACTTGTCAGTAGGTGTGTGTGTGTGTATTAATGCTGACAGCTTTGGTGTGTTTGTATATGTGTGTGCACGCGTGCAGGGACGGCGATGTCATCTCCACAGTCGGAGCTGGACGGAAGCGGTGCTACGCTGGAGGACAAGGAGGAGTCGTACTTCAACGAGATCCGAAACTTCATCACCAACAGTGGCCAGAGCACCAGCTCGCCTCCTCACTCTGAACAAGGGTGAGCTTCATCACTGACATCATCACCACTATCACTATGACCACTATCAACAACATCACCACCTTCACCATGAACAGCACCACCTGCATTACCACCATCAATCACCGTGGTTATCAATGCCATGATTACCATCACCACCTTCACCATGATCACCATATCCAGCTCCACCATGCCCACTATCAACACCATCGCCACAACCACTATTAACCACAAGTACCTCCTTCACCATTGTCACTACCACCATCATCACCACCATCACCAACTCCACCATGACCACTATCACTAACAGTTCCACCATCACCATGATCACCATCACCAATAAAACCACCATCCCCAACTCTCCCATGGCCACTAAGTCCAGCACTATCACCACCATAACCACCTTCACCATGGCAACCATCACCACCTGCTCCATGACCGCTATCATGGGGCCGACTCCCTAACTCTCTGGATCTGGACCTCTGCCTTTGACCCATCCATGCATGAGCAGTGGGCAGCTTTTTTTGGGCAGTGCCCGGAGAGCAGTGCTTGGCGACATTACCTTGCTCATGAGTATCTTAGTGATACTTTTACTTAAGCGTAGACCTTCCGATCACGAGGCCAACTTCCTAACTGTTAGACACCAACTTCCCCTACACACACAGCTGCTTTAATGTGTGTGTGTGTGTGTGTGAACACAGACCATTGATTTATGGCTCATTAATGAAACGTTCAGATCTTTTAATCAGCAAGTTTTAAAATGTAATCTGATTCCACAGCTGAACAATATCTGAAAATCTCAAACCCTCCACATGGATTTTTACACACACACACACACACACATTAAAGCAGCTGTGTGTGTAGGGGAAGTTGGTGTAGTCCACTACTCTGTCAGTCATCAGTTCACACCGGTTGCCCGAGGCAGAATGGAGATGGTAATTATACACAAACATCAGTGAACATGCAGAGCCTCAGACTTTATTAATTAACCTTCATCTGTGTGAGTGTGTGAGAAATAGAGAGAGAGATGTGTGTGTGTGAGACGTGTGTGTGGGTGTTATTAATTACCTTGTCGCCAGCAGCCTGTACGAGTTGAAGACAGGCGGCTCGTTCTCCAGGTGGAAGTCCTCAGCTTGTGGCTCGTTGTGAATGTGGCATGTTGACTTTTGGCCTGGTGTGTGCGAGTGTGTGCCCGCTTGTGTGTGTGTGTGTGTGTATGTGTTTGTGTTCATGTCCATTACCTGCTCTATCTACGTACACTAAATAGCATCTGATTCTCATGCTAATCATTTCAACACACCAAACGTCAGCTTGGACAGACCTCTGAGGACATCTCGTCATCTGCTCTGTGTGTGTGTGTGTGTGGTACGTGTGTGTGTGTGGTTTGGATTGTCAGAGAGATTCAGAGGCAGATTGCAATCTAAAAAGTCCTTTGTTTTATTTTTTCCCTCCGTTTCTCATTAAAGGAGTCCTTAGTGAGGCAGTGATATAATTGTGTGTGTGTGTGTGTGTGTTCATGTTCGTGTGTGTGTCAGAGCTTAACAAGCAGTCCACATCTGGTCCCAACATGTGTTTTGCGAACAGGAAGTAGGTATAGGAGTATGGGTCAGGGGTCGTGGAGTGTTTCCTGTCAAAGTGACTGCTGCTGATAGATACTTTATCCTGCACAGATTACCACAGCACCCTGCTAATGAAGCAATCTGTTTTCATCATCACACCATTCCTCCCTCCTTCGCCCTCTCTCCGTCTCTCTCTCTCTCTTTCCTCTCTCTCTTTCCTCTTTCTCTCTGTGGGACACTTCATGATGTGGATGTTTTGGGAGCTGACGAGAGAGACTTCCAGACCCATAATTAGTAAATCACTTGTAATGCAGTGTTCTGACCCATTTCCCCTGGGCTGTGTGTGTTAGTATGTGTGTATGTGTGTTAGTGTGTGTGTTCCAGGCAGGAAAATGTATCATTTGGCATCCCACGTTCTGCTCACACCAAATGGGGCTGTCAGCTTAATATTTGCCTGGTTAAATTAATAGAAGAAATAAACCAAATAAACAAAATAAAAGAGAGAGATAGAATGAATGAGTGAAAGGATGTAAAGAAGAAAATGGCCTGCTGATTGAAACTATATTGCTTTGCCAAACGAGCTGCTCTTACACACACACACACACACACACACTCTCAACAGAAACATCTCCATCTCCTACTTACAGCTTTATTCTGTCTCTCCCTCTTACGTACAATCAGCGGTGCGAGGCAGTTGGTAGTGTGACCGTTAGGGCATTTTCCCTGTGATCGGAAGGTCGCCCGTTCGAATCCCGGACTGGTAAAGGTACCACTGTGGTACTCATGAGCAAGGTACCGTCCCCAAGTACTGCTGGCCATGTCAACTGTCCACTGCTCCTTGACGGATGGGTCAAATACAGAGGTCACATTTTGCTGTGGTGCACTGTGTGCTGTGCTGTGTTCACCATCACAAATAATCACTCACTTTAGTAGTTAAGTTAGTATTTGTCATTAATGTTGGTTAGCTCCTCCACTACTTTGGCTACACTCATACTGTCTTTTCACTCTTGTACATACGTGTAACATCATTCTGGCGTGTGTAAAGTGAGGTGAGGTGAATTTTTGCTCGGGAAGGTCTGAAACTCGCTTGTCATCAACTAACCTTAATTTTTCATTTTTTCCAGGATCAACGGCGGCCGTTTTGAAGGAGAGAAAGCTACCACAGATCGGGGGTCACATGACCTAGACGAAGAGGAAGAAGGTGAGGAGCGAGTGGCGGAGGAGGAGGAAGAAGGGGCCGAGCGTGACCATGACAACGACGATGCTGGAAAGGCCGGCAACAAGGAAGCTGCCCCTGGCAACCTGCCTGACGACATCACTGACGAGCTGGAGTTTGACGGAACCAACGAGCTGGATATCAACTGCAAGTCTTCACCACAGAGGTGCGAGTGTGTGAGTGTGTGCTTATGTGTGTTCATGTGCTTGTGTGTGGGTGTGTATGTACACACACATTTTCTTACATTTTTTCTCCCGTACTTTACGCAGGTTTGACGAGGACGAGGACGATGAAGATCAGAGCAGCTTCTCAGCGCTGGACCACATTCGCCACTTCAGCATGGAGGAGGCAGAGCTTAGTGACAGTGATGTCACCGGCTTTGACTCCGCCCACTTGTCTGACACTGTGAAGCAGCCTTTGTTCCGGAAATCCAAGTCGCAGGTATCGCTTGGGCAACCGGTTTCATTAGAACCGTAATTAACTCCTAATTCACCTAAAAGCCATAACATTATGACCAGAGACAGGTGAAGTGCATAACACTGATCACCAGGTTGCCACGGCGTCCTGCAGTTAATGGGGGATATTAGGCAGCGAGTGAACATTTTGTCCTTGAAGTTGATGTGATGAATGCGTATAAAATCATCAAGCGCAAGAATTTACTCACCCCAAAACTTTCGAGATCTGATCAATATTAACTGGGTGTTCATAATGTTATGGCTGATCAGTGTATGTTATTAATTATTAAGATGATTAATATAGCTAATATCGCACCATCGTCGTGTTTGAGCCACGCTCTGGACTGTATTGTTAGATATGTCACAAAATAATTATCCTGACTGCAAAGCAACCTCCAATTTAATTAGTCATTATGGGATACAAATGAGATAATTAATAATTACTGGTGTCATTAGTGGCTAATTAGAGTGTAATTACTGCTGTCTGCTCCACCCCAGCTCTCAATCCCTCGTGGGCAGAGATTTAGCTCAGAGGACAGTGTGTGTGTGTGTGTGTGTGTTAACTCTCTCTCTCTCTCTCCAGGCCTATGCTATGATGCTGTCTCTGGCTGATAAAGACTCACTCTCTGCTCCGTCGTCTCACTCCGGCCCGATGTGGCACTCGCTGGGTCGCGGGGCCGAAGCTGGTGCTCTGCAGTCCCTCAGCCACGTATGATGCCCCTCCCCCTCCCCACATCCTGCGCGCCCACCTGACCCCCCACAACACGTCTAAAAAAACAGACCAGACAAACTTGGGCGGACAAACAGAGACTGAGCTGTGTGTTACTGAGTAGAGGACTCTCGGTTCACACACACACAGACACACACACACACTTAGACACACACTCGGAGCCTGAGAAATGATGAATTACTCTGATGAATTTATTCTAATTAGTATAATTTTAAATGAGGACGTTTATGAGGACGACGATGAGCACGACGACGGCAGCAACGATGATGATAATGATGATGATGATGATGATGATGATGATGATGATGTTGGTAATAATAACTATATTTATTCCGTCTGGACTCTTTTGCACAGCAACGGCAGCTGATAAACAGTAAAAGGTGGATATGAAGCGTGACGTTGGCATGTTGCGTTTGTTGGATTTTGTGATAGCCGACGGTCTTCCATATGAGCAGTGCGACTGCACTCCAACCATTTCAGAATCGAGAGCAGAATCGAGATGACACACTGGCACGCTAAACACAACAGGAATGTGTGCGTGTTAAGGTATAACTGTCCCAAATCTGCCGGGAAGTCGCATATTTGGACTGAAATTTGCTTCCCATTGTCCCGTATTGTCACTTACAGAATACACCACTAGAGGGCGTTACGCCTATCTGCCTAGCTGGACGGGTTGCAGGAGTAATCATGACAACGTAAAAAATTTTGCATGCTGATTTTGGGAAAGTTGGCACCTCTAGTGGTGTGTGTGTGTGTGTGAATTATATTACTTGTCTAAGTGCCAACTCGTGCCAGTACAGTCTGTGCCTGGATTATGGTCGCCTGTTGTAATGAGTCTCATTGATCAGGATCATTTTTGGTTTTCAAATATATTATATAATAACCTCTTCTCATGCCAGATCATGTTTGCCAAATTTTTTTGGCTTAACGTCTTTCCGGCAAAGAGGTTTAGCTCTTTAACACTGTGCAGTACAGTATGGTACCATTACTTATTTTGGCCAGAAGAGGGCGCCCGCATTAAAGAGAAGTGTGCTATTACTTTTCTTATGGTTAACCAGTGTCTGAGCTGGGCTTAAAATTAATCCAGCAGCTTATTGATTAACAACTAAATCAACAAGGGTGATGGTGGTCTAGTGGTTAGGATTCTCACATCTAAACCAAGAGGTCATGGGTTTGAATCCTACCTCCAGCATTACCGTCATTGTGTCCTTGAGCCAGACCCTTAACCCCAAGTTACTATCAGGGAAACTGTTCCTGAAATGAAGGGCCTGTATTTTTGCACTGGCAGCGTTCAGAGCGCTAAGCGCTTTCAGCCGGAACAAAAATGTTGGTGGTTTTTTCACCAAAGCGCTGAGAGCGCTTCAAGTTAAAATTCATTGAACTTTTACAACAGTGCTGTGCTTGTCTCTCTTGCTAGCCAATCAAAATTGAGGAAGGGACGGGGCATACACTGTCAAGAACTCGTTAACAACAATGGCGGCGTATCTGGAGCAGCTGGAGAAGCTAACTAGTTTAAACACTGCCGCAAATGCCAAGATGCCATTTCTCTCCATTGTAAAGATAATCTCTTTTATGTCAGCTAAACTAAAGATCTAAAGGAACACTTTACAATTTTTACACGAAGTAAGAACGAACATGGAAGTGCCTCATGACCTTTCCCAGTCAAGGATTAAGCCTAGTCCTAGACTATCTTTGAGTCTGAATGGTAAATCTCAATTTGTACTACAACTTAGTCCAAGACTAGGCTTGATCCCTGAATAAGAAACCACCCCATTAACTTGTTTTTATCCATAAGTAAGTAACCTCTGCATGTGACCCGTCCATGAACATGATTATGGTACCTTGCTCATGAGTACCTCAGAAGTACTTTTTACGAGTTCAGGACTTGAAAGGTACCACTGTGGTACTCATGAGCAAGGTACCACCATCATTGCTAGAGCGGGTTGCTATGTTTTTCCTTCTGTTTGTTTCATCATACACATCCTAAATGAGACAATACATAAAAGTACCATACTGCACCGCCCAGTGGAAAAAGCACCTAAAACTCCCACATACACATGCTGTAATCGAGAGCTAGAAGACCTTACTGGCACATTTTAGAAATCGCTGCTTTTTTTTGTACTGCTGCCTATCCGATTCCAACATGTAATCAAACCATTTTTAAAAAAAACGTCCAGTGGTGTCCAGTTCCGAAAAGGTTCTGATAGCGATAACCGTCCGGCATTTGCATTCCGTGCTTCTACTAAAATGAAAAAGCACGATGACGTCTATGACATAGAGGAGAGGGTGAGACTGTTCTCCGAATCTGTCCAATTTAAGCACTCTCGTCTTTAACCTGGTCTCCGCCCACTCCTTCTGCACTGTCCAATGACAGGAGAGAAGTTTTCTGTAAATTGTTTGTTTGTTTGTTTGTTTTCTTGGAGAAAGGTTGTAAAAAATAAAGTCTGTAATGTTGTTTTTCTAAACTGAGACCATAGCGGAATGATGTTTGTTTTGTAGAACTCAAGTGAAGGGCATTCTACCGTTTTCTCTCCGATACCACTACTACGTAGCCTGTATGCTAGTCGTTAGCTGTTCCATTTACGTGTGACTTTCATTTCTAGACAATCACGCCTTCATCTTTTTGTTCATTTTTTTGTTTGAGTGTCTCTTTTTATTCCGGGTCGTCGTCGTCGTTGACCTTGTTGACGTGTTTGTTGAAAGAAAGATGTATTTATTTCTTCGCAAAAACTGTAGTTTGTTTACTGAACAGCACTGCTCTCGCGCTCCCCCTGGTGGTCGAAATGGGGAGAGCGACTCACAGTCCGCTGAGGTCTGTAGAATCCAGTATGTCTGCGTGCCAGATAGTATTATTACACACTCGTTGCATCTTATACTTCTAATGAAACTGGTAAATGATATAGTTATTGCTTAGGGTTTTTATTTTCTATGACAAGTTCACTGATTTAAGTGTAAAATATTCAAAAAACAAAATGTGGGGCTGGGATTTAAAAACAAAAAAAAGAACAAATAAAGATAAAAAAAATCACCTGTTAATATTTCTTCATGGAAAACAGCATGATTTGTCTGGCTTAGAACTGTAAACTGACATTTTTTTCTACGGTGGTCTGCAAGTTTCGTGTGACGTTTTGGGTCCCTGTCGATGCGTCGTGCCAATTCTCTTTGATTATTAAAAAATATACGGACTTTATTCGTCCATCGCCTTGCACCGAAGGTGCAGGTCTTTGGCAGATTTTTTGTGTTCTGTTTATTTGTTGGTTGGTTGTTGTTGTTTATTAATCCCATTATTACGAGTAACCGGCGAGTTGAGGTACTTTGTTGATCCTTCTACGATGTAACTGTAATGCATTTCAATTCCGTCATGTGGGGAGGAGAAGCTCGAAAAATAAAGAACTCCAGTGTAGACGTGACGCTTGCTCTCTGCTTTCAGCCCTTCCTCTCCTTCCTACTCTTATTTTCTCTCTCCTCTCCTTTTACCTGCAAACTGGTTTCCAAACTACGTAATTTATTTGAAAAAAAAAGAAAATTTCACATTTTAAAATAAATTCCTACTTAATTATTTTTCGTTCAATAATTTAATGTTTGAATGGAAACTTAGTTTTCATGGTTTCCAACCTAAACAATTTTATTTGAACAATTTAGCAAAACAAAAAGACATTTTTTAAATGTCTAATTTAATTTCTTGGTTCAATATCTCAAAATTAAATTACTTTTTCCTATTTTAGTTCAATAACTTTATATTTAAATCTAAACACAGTTTTTGACCTTATGTCTTCCTCTGCAAACTTGTTACCTTCCAATACCTTTTATTTTTAAAATATTTCAGCAAAAAGGGCATTTCACATTTTTAAATTCTCACTTTCCTCTCTTTCTGCACACTTTCAATCCAAATATTTTTATTCAGGAAATATTTTGACCAAAAATACGTCTCACGTCATATTTTTGTACAATAATTGTACATTTAAGTTAGAACATGGCTTTGGACCTTTTCACTTTCTCTGAAAACCAGTTTCTAAGTTAACCATTTTTATTTGAATATTTTGGAAAAAAAAAATCAAATTAAAGAATTAATGTTTCCTTTTCTTATATTTTGCTCAATAATGTGGAAAAATGTGTAAACAAACACGACGTTCGAACATTTTCTAATTGGTTTCTAACTTAAACATTTTTATTTTAACACTGATTTTACACAAAAAAAAAAAGAAAGAAAATTCCACATTTCGTAATTAATTCTAACTTTTATTTTTTCCTTTTTCTTTGCTCAATATTTTTACATTTGACTGGAAACACAGCACTAGATCTTTTCTCTTCTGCAAACTGGTTTCTGACCTAAACAATGCTTGATTCATTTGCATAGTACTTTCACAAAAACAAAAAATGTTAAATTTCACACTTTATATGAATTCTCACTTTTCTTTTCTTTCTTTTCAGTAATTCTAGATTTGAAAATTAACACATTTTTCTGCAAATTGATTTCCGACCAAAACATTTTTATTTGTCCAACATTTTTAGAATTGGAAATTTCACTTTTTAAAATGAATTCTCATTTTTCTTATTTTTGCTCCAAAAGTTTATGCTTGAACAGAAAGATATAATGGGTTAGCATTTAGCAGGAGGACAGAAATATGCATTATATTAAACCCACACACACACCCCCCACACACACACACGGTAGCAGCCAGAAACAGCGCGAGTCTGAACTCAGGTCACTGTTCTCACACAGGCCTACTGTCCCCTTGGCAGAGGGAGCGAGAGAGCAGACAGCCGTCTGAGGGAAGGAGGGAATAAAGGAAGTGAGAACGGCAGCAGAAAGGATGAAGGGAGGGAGAGAAGGAGGCATGTGTGCTTCACTCGTTTGTTTGAGACGAATGATGGATGAGGTGGAGAGATGTAATGACCCGGCTCATCACTCAAGCTCTCATTGAGATCCCACATCCTACTGACGTCTCTCTCACACACACCACACACACACACACACACACACACACACACACACACACACACACACACACACACACTGAATCACTCATTGACAACAGACATTCTACTGACATCTCTCTTCCCCCTCAACATACACACACACACACACTCACACACTTAGATTTTCAAGAGCATTCTCTCATTGTGACTAAACCTGGAACAGAAATTTTTCACACACAGCGACATTTCAAACACACACACACACACACACACACACAGAACCAAACATTGTAACAACTCCTAACATCTGACACACACACATTGCTTCACTCAAGACCAGACATTCTCATGACATCTCTCTCATCCCTACACACACAGAGTCGTCTTCTCACGCATCACAACTTGCAGTAATAATCACATACCACTGATTTTTTCTTGAAGCAACACACACACAGACATTTCTCACAACAACATTTCAAACACGTGGAATACCTAAATACTGTTGCAGCCTCGACATCCAACTCACACACTCAAACACACACACTCATCTCATGCATCACCACTTTTAGTCTTAACACTGATGTTTCCTTTTAAAACACACACACACACACATCTTGGAACAGGAATTTCTCACACACGGTCATTGTAACTCATATACACGCTCATATGTCTCACAAATTACAACTTCCAGGAAGTTCATTCATTCATTCATTTTCCGAACTGCTTAATCCCAACCGGAGGAGGACCAGAGCCTATCTGGAACCGGAACTATGGACACAAGTCAGGGGAACAACCCTGGGCAGGCGCTAACACACCACAGGGCACACACACTCACACAATGACACTTTACGGGGCTAATTTAGAGTCGCCAATTAATCTATATTGCATGCTTTTTGGACTACGGGAGGAAACCAGAGCACCCGGAAAAAACCCACGCAAACACAGGGAGGCCTTCACACAAAAAGACCCCACGGCAGACCCGGGGATCGAACCCGGGACCAGTTTGGTGTGAGGCAGCAGCGCTAACCACTGCACCACCATGACGCCCCGTTCAGTACGGTCAAACACTAATAATCACATCCTAATGATGTTACAATGTTTCACACAAAAACACTCGCATACACAGATTTTCAGGCGCATTTTCTCACCCTGACTAAACATGGAACGCACAATGACACTGCAAACACACAACAAGAAGCAATAAGGGGGCAGGAACATTAAGTTGAAATTTTAGCTGTTTCCTGAAACGAGTTTATATTTGAACAGCTTGATCAACTATAATCAGCAGAAAAGTCTACAGCCTTTGACATTTCTCCTTGTTAAATTTTCATCCTTTTTGTCCGTTTCCACGTTTTTAGCACACCGCAGTCTAGCTATTTCTTCAAGAATCGATTTCCTCTTCTCACTTTTTACACATTTAACTCCTTCCACAGTTTTGTCAGCGACACCATTCAAAATTAAAATGTTCTGCTCTTTACGGAGACTGCATTTTGTGTGTGTGGTGTTTTTTGGTCAATAGTTCTTTTCAGGTCAAATAACCTGCTATTCCCGCTTTTGTCCATTAGAGGGCCACCATTAAGGTTGATTTGACCATTCTGAAGATGAGCTTACTAAAATGAACTAACAGCTTATAGTTAAACAGCTCGGTCGACTATAATCAGCCGTAACAGCCTTTCTCCTCTTTAACCTTTTCACCCTTTTGTCCATTTTTACGTTGTTGCTTTTAAATTGCATAATTTTAGAAATCACAATTTCTTCAGGATTCACCTGTCTAGGGTAGACACAACTCTCCCCCTCAGTTCGTCGAGTTCCGTTTTTACACAGCGTCACACTCCATCCGCCTCCCCTCAGAGTTCTGAAATTGGCCGACAGCTAGAGATTCCTCCGTGTTCTCTAAACGTAAATGTTATGGTCAGCAGAAGTGTTTAAAACCCCCTCACCTTAGCCCCCACACCGGACGCGAGTTTCACTCGGAGCAAACAAAACTGACGCAAATCACATTTTTCGGCACCGGTTTGAGTTGAGCCGTGCGGAATTCAATTGTGAGGTGGATTTTTGTGTGTGTGTGTGTTTTGGCCCGTGGTCATGCAGTAAAAGTGGTGTGACACTCTTAGGTAATTGATGGGCCGGATTTTTCTTTTTTTTTGCCCGATGTCCAGCGTTGCCCACGGGCCCCGGACTCTGCGGGACGTCCAGCTTTGATGAGGTCATCACGGGTCAGTCAGCCCTGATGAGGTCGCGGCAGGTCGGCCCACTTTGATGAGGTCGGCTGGTGTAGGGTGGGTGTGTGTGTGTGTGTGTGTGTGTACAGCAGCGGAGTGGAGGTGATAATGGGTCTGGGGTTTAAGCAGCGAGAGAGAGTTTTACACAGTGCAGTGGGGTGAACATGGCCCGAGGTCTAAGACACGGCACAAACATGTGCCGTTATTGACCAGCTGTTTTGTGTGTGTGTGTGTGTGTGTGTGTGTGTGTGTGTGTGTGTGTGTGTGTGTGTGTGTGTGTGTGTGTGTGGGAGGGGGTGGGCATAGGCCATCCCAGCCAATACATACATCCCACTGCTTGGTGGTTTTGTTATATGATCAATGCATTATAAGATGATTGGCTCAAACAGAAACCTCAACCTGTCACACCATCTGTGCGTGTGTGTGTGCATGTGTGTGTGTGTGTGTGTAAAGAGAGAAAGAGAAATCAATAACTTCAGAGATCAAGAGGTTAAGATATTAATTACTTAGGGAGTGCTTCACCACACACACACACACTCAAATTCTCTCTCTCTCTCTGTCTCACACACACAAACACATTCACTTTATGGACACCTCACAAAATTAATACCCAGTGATACAGCCTGACAACGTATTAGTATTGTGTCAGAGAGAGATCAATAACTTAGAAGATTGAGAAATTAAGATATCAATTACTCTGAGACTGCCTCACCCCACACACACTTATACACACACTCACTCATTCTCTCACACACACACACACACACTTTAGTGAACTGTTAATGTGAACACCCACCAGATTACCTCACTTGGGGAATCCCTCTCTAACTAACCTAATGAGACTACTGGCATCAGGACAGAGAAACACACACACACACACACATCAATAAACACAGTAAATCTCTCCCTAATATACAGTATGTGCTCACCTCCCTGTGCTCACATGATGCTGACAAACACACACCTGCCCATGCCAGTGCTCTAACATGGCACCGTGGCTGCAGTTGGCACATCCATCATGGCTGGCACTCTTGCAGATTAGCTTGGAACAATCTCACTGCCAGCTTGTGCCAAGGCGAACTGTACCACTTTCATTTAGTGTGAGCCACAACAGCATCTTTTATTTGATGCCTCTTTAAGGGTTGTGGGGGCATTTTCTTAAAGGGGCCTCTGCCTAAAATTGGCAAGGACTGGCTTTAATTTGTTAGCTGCCTTCACAGACATCCACAGAAGTCGAAGACGAAGCCGAAGCTGAAGAGACACTCTTTGGGCACTTGTAGGTTTTACATAACTCTGTTCTGACCCTAAGACCAATGGGATTTTCCCCTTTGCAACGTGTACATATATATATATATATATATATATATATACTCTCTAAACACATTACACACACACACACATATATATATATATATATATATATATATATATATATATATATATATATATATATATATATATAGACAGATATATAGACAGATATACATATATAGATAGATAGATAGATAGATAGATAGATACAGTATATATAGATATAGATATATGAATGAGCTTTTAGAGTTGCAGGTGTGTAACACACAGCCACAAACTGTAAAAAGAATGAATCAGAAATAAAGTACAATGGTCTCATATTTCTCTCCAGAGCTGTACACTGTATATATAACATATACCTGGCCAGTCAAAGTTTGTACATATGGTAGATTTATATTAAAATCTGTGTTGAAATCTTTACATTATATTATATTATATTGTATTATATTATATATATATTATATTATATTATATTATTATATATTATATTATATTATAGATTATTGAAAGTTGTTGTCCCTTTACACACAGAGTCATATTCATGATGTATTATATGATGTATATTTTAAATATATAGTTTAAAACTGCTTAGGTCTGCCTCCTACAGTTGAGCATCAACCGTCTCCTCGATATCTACCACCTTGCAGATCTGTATTCCTCTCCACCTCTTAGTACACTACCTGCGGAGTTTATCTCTAGCCCCACCTTCTGGGGATCAATACGTCTGCAGCTTAGCTGTAGTTACGGGGTCAAAAATCAGTAGTCAATAAAATTAAAAAGTTGGGAAGTAATCTGTAAAGTTGGGTTTTTGGGACTCAAAAATATTCGTATCTACAAAATAGGTACCCTGAAGAAAAAGTTTGGAAACCATTTTTAAAGCATATAATCATAATATTGCAATCCAAAAGTAGCTTACTACTCATAACCAAGACAAAAATCTATGAAAGTTTAAATACAAGATCAAACAAACCCTGGCTTGTTCAAATTTGGAAAAATGGGCCAATTTAACTCAGCAACATGGCAAAGCATGTAAAAGTGAGTATCAACCGTGGCACCCAACCCTAGTTATCAGTGGTCAGTACAATCCCTAAATATGTTTTTTAAAAATCATAATAACAGTGGTTAGAATGCTTGCGTCTGGACCAAGAAGTTATGGGTTCAAATCCTACCTCCAGCCTTACCATCACATAACCCCGAGTTGCTCCAGGAGGACTGTCCCTACAATTAGAAAACAGAAGTCACTCAGACCAGAGCGTCTGCTTAATGACATAAATGTACATGATAATAACGTTTTATTTACATAGAACTTAAGTGATCATATTAAATCACAGACACACAAAAAACACAATAATGATAAAGGAGAGTAAGAGTAAAATTTTTCACAGCAGAAGGACTGCCCTGCTGCACAGAAGTGTTAAAAAAGAATTTTAAAACATCCTCTAAAGTAAAATGTTCCTCTTAAAACCAAGCAGAAACATCTAGCCCTGACAAATGCTGGAACTTTAATAAAACTTTATTTTAATGAGATTTGGATTGGTGAACAGTGTGCCACAGTGTCTCGGAATTTTTTTTTACATTATGGGTTTCAGCAGCTCAGGAGGGACAGACTAGAACTGGCACAAGGCGTAGCATCACTTAGGAAGTTTTTTTTTTCCCCCTTTTTAATTTCTACTTTCCCAATTACAGCCGCAGGCCTGGTTTTGCTGATGAAGCACGTAGCAGCCTGCAACGAACGCGGTAAACGTTGCGGTTTCATTCAGGGTGTGTGTTGTGATCTGGCGGGAAACGGGTCGTGAAGTGTTATTGATGGCCTCAATTGCGACTTATGGATAAGAACGTACATGTGGTTTTAATAAGACAAGATTGCCGCATGTTAAAGCCACTATATGAAGTTCGAGTGTTGCTAAAAATGTTGTTGCAAAAGCTGTATTATATCTTTCGACTTTATTTAAGCAGAAGTACTTGAATACAGGATCACATTTAAGCTCTTGAAATATGTAACAGGCAGTCAGGGTTAGGCTGGTACTACTGGGGTTGTAGACATTGTTTTCTATAAATGCTGCAATCTAGAAATCTATAATTATATTTTCCTAAGACCATCTCAGAATAGAAAGCTTAAAGTGACAGAAAATGCTTGTCTCATCAAAATGCAACATGAGGTTCTAAGTCCGTCTACTTTAAGCATATACTAAAATCTAATCTACAAGGAATAAAATTATTAAAGTATTTAATAATAAAATAACCTATCTACCTTTCAGCATAAAATAATTTAGCATTATTTTACATAATTTACTCTTATCTTACCACTATATGGTGCAACATTTGGCAATTCATCATAGTTAATAGTAGAGGTGAGATGATTACATTATCTTCTACTTAAATATACTTAGTCTCAGAAACAATTTGGGTACATTTCACTACATCTTGTGCTTGTGTAACTGTGGTTGTGACAAAAATTCTTGATCTTGAAATTAAGTGCCAATAACAGCGCCCCAAGTGGGCCTAATGCCGAACTATCTTGCAAGGCAGCAGACCCAAAATCTCGGAACACTGAAATCATAGAAAACTGGAACAGTGGGTGATTTCCTGTATATTTCCCCAACTCGCAAACAAGGCAATTGAGCGGTGTTGAAGTCGTTGTGTTTAAGGAGTGCAATCTCCTAAACTGTCCTGAATTGCATCCCTCCAGGACCATAGATATGTGCTCCAAATGATCCATAAATAATTGGTTTTAATGACAAACTTAGCACTGAAACACAGCAATAGTGTTAGCCATATTCTACTGGGAGATATTCTGGGTTATCCAGGCATAGGGCTTTCCAGAGCGTTAACACACCCGACTTCCTTCTTGTGTCCAAGAGATAACACTCACTCGAAGTATTCATATAATAAAAAAGGCAAACACACTAACGCTCTAACAGCGTCCTCGGTATGTGTATGTGTGTAGGTTGTGAGGACCTTGCTGTCACTTAAAAAACCTGAGACTTTTAAAAACTATTTTTATAGGTATAAACCAGATCTTATCAGAAACAATGGACCTCATTCACCAAGCTTTTTTTGTTCTTAAGAAAGGCATACAACAGATTAATGACATTCTCATAAATTGTTTGCAAGTTTGTTCTTATAATACAATGTAGAATGTAGAATTAAAGAAATACCATTTTTGACAACGCAGACATTGCAATAAAGCGTAAGACTGCTCTTCAGTGTTCATAGATTCCGTCCTTGGTTAAGAACAAATCTCAAGTAAGAAAACTTTGGGCAAAAGACAGAATCTTAATAAAAAGTATTTCATTAATTATATATATTAAAAAAAATTTGAAGGGAAGGTGAGGTGGAGCGAGAAAATAATATACTTTAATTTAATTGTGATAATTTCATTTTAGTTACTGAGGTTAAAGGATTTTGGGTTTTAGGTTAAAAAGATGGCAATATTATAATAATAATAATAATATTAATAATAATAATAATAATAATAATAATAATAATAATAATAACTACTTTTATATAGCACTTTCCATAAAATAAATACTAAAGTGCTTTACATTTTTTACATCTAGTCATTAAAGGACTCAATAAAAAGACCTTGTGTGTACAATGTTTTTATGCGTTGTGGGGACCTTTTTGTCCCCTAAAATCACTTGCTCGTTTTATGGCTTTGGCGGGACATTGTTTGAAGGGCACCATGAGAAAAAAATGACTATAGAAAATGAGAATGTTTTATTTGAGAAACTAAAAGAGGTAAAATATGTGCATTTGGTTACTGAGGTTAAGGTTAGGGTTAGGATTAACTGTAGAGTTATATACATCTAGTCAGTATGATGGTCCCCACAAAGATAGTTTTACAAGAGAGTGTGTGTGTGTGTGTGTGTGTGTGTGTGTGTGTGTGTGTGTGTGTGTGTGTGTGTGTGTGTGTGTGTGTGTGTGTGTGTGTGGGAGAGTTGTTAGATACCCATCTTTAAGTCCAGTTTTGGTGTTTCAGTTTGTTGTTCAACTCAACAAGCGGCTCCATGTGTAAATCCCGCAGCTTCCTGCCGGTTTCATCTGCCCGGTTCAAACGGCGCTTCCCGGAAGGACTGGAACCGGGGCGTGGCGAGAGGCAGGAGAAGTGTATAGCAGGGGCAGTAATTGTAAGAGACATGGCATGAATAAAACCGCTACTGAAACTTCACGACTTCTTTTTCCTCGACGAACTGAGGGCTCAGCGAACCACCGCGCTCTCAAGAATGCGGCAGTGCCAACTTGATGAAAATGGCGACCTCACATCCGGGACACTTAAATGGCAATAGGGTGCCGGGTTCAAATACCACTTCTGACAGCTGGAACTTTTACAAGTGTTCAAATTAAGTTTGTTACAATAGCAAGATGAAAAGATGGTTTACACTATGTGCCTTATTTGTTCCTGTAGAAACTGGAGCCACGTGGTCTCGTAAATGTATATAGTAGAGATCACAATAATGTTTACTTTGACTTTTGACTTTTACATTACATCATTTACATTATTAGGAATAAAATCGTTGACAAGTTCAAAAAATAAAGATTACGAAATGCTAAGTGGTTTAAGCTTTGCGTCAGACTGAAGGTTTGCGCCTTCCAGTAGACTGAGGATTATGGTCTCCACATGGAGGTGTGGCTTCAAATCCCACTTCTGACAAGAGATTTTTGGATGTCCTAAAATTAAGGTAAATGACTGTCCTAAGTTCACAATATTTGGTTACCATATCAAGATGCAACAAACAATGGCGATTCATTTTCTGAATTATGAATGAGCACTAAAATAAAATTGACAAAATTCAGGTAGTTGGACATTTTAAGATTTACGTGAAATGTTTGATGGAATGCTGAGTAGATTAGGCTTTTTATCAGCATGGCTGGAGCGGTATAAGGCGCCAGACTCAGGGATTGCTCCTTACATAAGTTGAGGATTCTGGTCTCTACATGGTGGTGTAGGTTCAAATCCCACTTTTGACAAGGGCTTTTTGGATCTGAAAGAATTAAGGTAAAGACTAACTAAGTTTGCAATATTTTGTTACCACATATCAGGATGCATTTTTTCGATTGCTTACTAATTACAGTATTTTTGAATCATATCAGAATCATGAATGAGCACTAAAATGAAACAAAATTAAGATAGTCATGTTTTTAAGATTTGCCTGAAATGATTTCTAAATGCTAAATGAGTTTATGTGTTCAATGTCAGAATGGCCTGACGGTCTAAGGCGTGAACTCAGGGATTGTCCTTTCCCTGACAAGGTTCTGGTCTCCACGTGGAGGCGTGGGTTCAAATCCCACTTCTGACAACAACTTTTTGGGCTCTGTTCAACATAAGGTAAATGACCGTCTGAAGTTCACAATATTTGGTTAATGTATCAAAATGCAAAATATTTCAGATTGCTCATTATTACTAAGAATCATTAATTCCCACTATAATTGAATTTTAAAAATTAAGACTGTCAGGTTTTTAAGATTAACCTTAAATGTTGGATGGAACGCTAAGTAGTTTAGGCTTTGTGTCAGAATGGCTGAGCGGTCTAAAGCACCAGACTCAAAGTTTGCACCTGCCAGTAGACTGAGGATTTTGATCTCCACATGGAGGCGTGGGTTTAATAATGACATGATTCTTTTTCTGAATTATGAATAGACACTTTCATCAAATTTTAAATTAAGGTAGTTGCATGGTTTAAGATTTACATGAAATGTTTGATGGAATGCTAAGTGGCTTAAGTGGCTTAAGCTTTGTGTCACAGAATATTTGACCGGTCCTGGTATCGAACTCAGGATGTCCTTACTAAATTGAGGATTCTGGTCTCCACATGGAGGCGTGGGTTCAAATCCCACTTCTGACAATAACTTTTTGGGCTCCGTTCAACATAAGGTAAATGACCGTCTGAAGTTCACAATGTTTGGTTACTGTATCAACATGCAAAATATTTCAGATTGCTTTTTAATTACATCATTATTACTAAGAATCATTGATTCCCACTATAATTGAATTTAAAAAATTAAGGCTGTCACGTTTTTAAGATTAACCTTAAATGTTGGATGGAATGCTAAGTAGTTTGAAACTTGTGTGGAATGATGACCAAGGCAGTCTAAGGCACCGGACTCAAGGTTTGCACCGTCCAGTAGATTGATGATTTGAGTCTCCACATGGAGATATTGGTTTAATAATGACATGATTCATTTTCTGAAATATGAATTAGCACTAAAATAAAATTTACAAAATGAGGAATTGGTTGGATGGTTTAGTTACGTGGGAAATGTTTGATGAGATGCTATGTGTCCAAAGCTTTGTGTCAAGACAACTGAGTGGTCTGAGGCACTATACTCAAGGATTATCCCTTCTATAACTTGAGACTTCTAGTCTACAGATGGAGGTGTAGGTTCAAATCCACTTTGACAAGGGCTTTTGGATCCTGAGAAAATTGGTGAAAAGACTAACTAAAGTTTGCAATATTTTGTTACCATATCAAGATGCAATTTTTTCGATTGCTTACTAATTACAGTATTTTTAATCTGAATCATGAATGAGCACTAAAATGAAACAAAATTAAGATAGTCATGTTTTTAAGATTTGCCTGAAATGATTTCTAAAATGCTACGTGGGTTGTGTTCAATGTCAGAATGGCCGAGCGGTCTAAGGCGCCAGACTCAAGGATTATCCCTTCCTAAGTGAGTTCTGGTCTGCCGATGGGCGTGGTTCAAATCCCTTCTGACAACCTTTTTGGCTCTGTTCAGCATAAGGTAAATGACAAGTCCTGGGTTCACAATGTTGGTTAATGTGTGTCAAAATGCAAAATATTTCAGATTGCTCATTATTACTAAGAATCATTAATTCCCACTATAATTGAATTTTAAAAATTAAGACTGTCAGGTTTTTAAGATTAACCTTAAATGTTGGATGGAACGCTAAGTAGTTTAGGCTTTGTGTCAGCATGGCTGAGCGGTCTGAGCACCAGACAAAGTTGCACCTGCAAATGATTGAGATTTTAGTCTCCACATGGGCGTGGGTTTTAATAATGACATGATTCTTGCCTGAATTATGAATGAGCACTAAAATAAAATTTCTAAGTCAAGGTAGTTGCATGGTTTAAAGATTTACATGAAATGTTTGATGGAATGCTAAGTGGCTTAAGTGGCAGCTTTGTGTCAGAATGGCCGAGCGGTCTAAGGCGCCAGACTCAAGGATTGACCCTTCCCTAAGTTGAGGATTCTGGTCTCCACGTGGAGGCGTGGGTTCAAATCCCACTTCTGACAACAACAACACAGGCTCTGTTCAGCATAAAGTGGAAAATGACCGTCAAGTTCACAATATTGGTTAATATGTCAAAATACAAAATATTTCCAGATTGCTTTTAATTCATCATTATTACTACAGAATCATTGATTCCCCACTATAATTGAATTTTTCCAAAATTAAGACTGCTCAGGTTTTAGATTAACCTTAAATGTTGGATGGGCAGCTAAGTAATTTGGGCTTTGTGTCCAGAATGGCTGGGCGGTCTGGGCATGAACTCAAAGTTGCACCCTGCCAGTGAATTGGGCACTGATCTCCCACATGGAGGCGTGGGTTTAATAATGACATGATTCTTTTTCTGAATTATGAATGAGCACTAAAATAAAATTTTCTAAATTAAGGTAGTTGCATGGTTTAAGATTTACATGAAATGTTTGATGGAATGCTAAGTGTCTTAAGTGGCTTAAGCTTTGTGTCAGAATGGCCGAGCGGTCTAAGGCGCCAGACTCAGGGGGTGTATCACTTCCCTAGGGTTGAGGGTTCCTGGTCTCACATGGGCGTGGGTTTCAAAATCCACTTCACAACCCAGCAATAACTTTTGGGCTCCGTTCAACATGGGTAAATAATAATCTGAAGTTCACAATGTTTGATTACTGTATCCTTGTGCAAAATATTTCAGATTATTTTTAATTACATCATTATTACACAAATCATTGATTCCTATAATTAATTTAAAAATTAAGGCTGTACGTTTTAAGATTAACTGTAAATGTTGGATGGAATGCTAAGTGGTTTAGGCTTTATTATTGAATGACGAAGCGGTCCTGAGCCACCCGGACTCAGGTTTGCACCGTCGATAGATTGATGATTTGATCTCACATGGAATGTCTTAGTTTAATAATGACATGATTCATTTTCTGAAATATGAATTAGCACTAAAATAAAATTTACAAAATGAGGGTGGTTGGATGGTTTAAGATTTACGTGAAATGTTTGATGGAATGCTATGTGTCTTAAGCTTTGTGTCAGAATGGCTGAGTGGTCTGAGGCACTATACTCAAGGATTACCCCTTCTATAACTTGAGACTTCTAGTCTACAGATGGAGGTGTAGGTTCAAATCCCACTTTTGACAAGGGCTTTTTTTTGGATCTGAGAAAATTAAGGTAAAAGACTAACTAAAGTTTGCAATATTTTGTTACCATATCAAGATGCAATTTTTTCGATTGATTACTAATTACAGTATTTTTAATCTGAATCATGAATGAGCACTAAAATGAAACAAAATTAAGATAGTCATGTTTTTAAGATTTGCCTGAAATGATTTCTAAAATGCTACGTGGGTTGTGTTGAATGGCCGAGCGGTCTAAGGCGCCAGACTCAAGGATTGTCCTTCCCTAAGTTGAGGATTCTGGTCTCCACGTGGAGGCGTGGGTTCAAATCCACTTCACAGCAACAACTTTTTGAGCTCTGTTCCTTTATAAGATAAATAATGATAAGTTCACAATATTTGGTTAATGTATCAAAATACTGCAAAATATTTCAGATTGCTCTACATTACTAAGAATCGCTAATTCACACCTATAATTGAATTTTAGAAATTAAGACTGTCAGAGTTTTTAAGATTAACGTAAATGTTGGATGGAACGCTAAGTAGTTTAGGCTTTGTGTCAGCATGGCTGAGCGGTCTAAGGCACCAGACAAAGTTTGCACCTGCAAGTAGACTGAGGATTTTGGTCTCCACATGGAGGCGTGGGTTTAATAATGACATGATTCTTTTTCTGAATTATGAATGAGCACTAAAATAAAATTTTCTAAATTAAGGTAGTTGCAAGGTTTAAGATTTACATGAAATGTTTGATGGAATGCTAAGTGGCTTAAGTGGCTTAAGCTCTGTGTCACGCAGAATGTTGTGGTCTAAAGGCATCGAACTCAAGTTGACCTTCCTAAGTTGAGGATTCTGGTCTCCACGTGGAGGCGTGGGTTCAAATCCCACTTCTGACAACAACTTTTTGGGCTCTGTTCAACATAAGGTAAATGACCGTCTGAAGTTCACAATATTTGGTTAATGTATCAAAATGCAAAATATTTCAGATTGCTCATTATTACTAAGAATCGTGTTAATTCCTATAATTGAATTTTAAAAATTAAGACTGTCAGGTTTTTAAGATTAACCTTAAATGTTGGATGGAACGCTAAGTAGTTTAGGCTTTGTGTCAGAATGGCTGAGCGGTCTAAAGCACCAGACTCAAAGTTTGCACCTGCCAGTAGATTGAGGCTTTTGATCTCCACATGGGAAGGCGTGGAGTTTAATATTGACATGATTCTTTCTGAATTGTGAATGAGCACTAAAATAAAATTTTCTAGAATTCTGGTAGTTATGGTTTTAAGATTTACATATTGAAATGTTGATGGAATACTAAGTAGCTTAAGTGAAAAGCAAGCTTTGTGTCAGAATGGCGAAGCGGTCTGAGCGCAGACTCAAGTTATCCCTTCCTAAAATTCGAGATTCTGGTCTCCACATGGGCGTGGGTTCAAAATCCCTTCTGACCAATAACTTTTGAGCTCCGTTCAACATAAGGTAAATGACGAAATCTAGAGTTCACAATGTTTAGTTACTGCTGTATCAACATACAAAATAATTTTAGTTGCTTTTTAATTATCATTAATACTAAATCATTGATTCCACTATAATTGAATTTAAAAAATTAAGGCTGTCACGTTTTTAAGATTAACCTTAAATGTTGGATGGAATGCTAAGTAGTTTAGGCTTTGTGTCAGAATGACCGAGCGGTCTAAGGCACCGGACTCAAGGTTTGCACCGTCCAGTAGATTGATGATTTGAGTCTCCACATGGAGATATTGGTTTTAAACAACAATATGATTCATTTTCTGGAAATAACAGATTGCTTTTCAAATAAAATTTACAAAATGAGGGTGGTTGGATGGTTTAAGATTTACGTGAAATGTTTGATGGAATGCTATGTGTCTTAGGCTTTGTGTCAGAATGGCTGAGTGGTCTGAGGCACTATACTCAAGGATTACCCCTTCTATAACTTGAGACTTCTAGTCTACAGATGGAGGTGTAGGTTCAAATCCCACTTTTGACAAGGGCTTTTTTGGATCTCTGAGAAAATTAAGGTAAAAGACTAACTAAAGTTTGCAATATTTTGTTACCATATCAAGATGCAATTTTTGGATTGCTTACTAATTACAGTATTCTTAATCGGAATTATGAATGAGCACTAAAATGAAACAAAATTAAGATCATGTGTTTAAGAGTCACGTGAAACGATTTATAAAATGCTATGTGGTTATGGTTCTATGTCAGATTGGCAGAGCGGTCTAAGGCGCCAGACTCAAGGTTTACGCCTTCAGTGGAATTAGGGATTCTGGTCTCCATGTGTATGGAAATGAGTTTCAAATCCCACTTCTGACAAGAGATTTTTGGATGTCCTAAAATTAAGGTAAATCATTGGAGCCTTTTTAGGCAAGGCAAAGGAGATTTATGGATCACGGTGAAGAGGACATGTTGTAGTTGGTGTGAGGGTAGAGGATGCAGAAGAATGGGACTAAATGGAGACAGATGATTTGCTGTGGCGACCCTGGAAGGAAAAGCCGAGAAAAAGAAAAAGTATCAAGATACAAATATTTCATGTACTTATTAATTGCATCATTATTACTAAAAATCATTGACAACTACTAAAATGAAATTTCCAAAAGTAAGGTTCTTAGGTTTTTAAGATTAATCTTAAATGTTGGATAGAATGATAAGTGCTTTGAGGTTTGTGTCAGAATGGCCGAGCGGTCCTCAGACCTTGAACTCAGGATTATTCCTTCAAGTTGAGGTTCTGGTCTCCACAGGGAGGCGTGGGTTCAAATCCCACTTCTGACATGAGACTTTTGGATGTCTAAGGTCGCAATGTTTGGTTACCATATCAAGATACAACAAACAATTTTAATTTTTTAATAATGATATGATTCTTTTTCTGAATTATGAATGAGCACTAAAATAAAATTGACAAAATTCAGGCATTTGGATGTTTTAAGATTTACATGAAATGTTTGCTGGAATGCAAAGTAGCTTTAGCTTCATGTCAGAATATGAACCAGGCGCCAGACTCAAGGATTGCTCCTTCCATAAGTTGAGAATTCTGGTCTCCACATGGAGGCGTGGGTTCAAATCCCACTTCTGACAAGTGTTTTTAGTGTTTTTTTTAATCTGATAAAATTCGGGTAAATGACTAAAGTTAGCAATTTTTTGAATGGCCGAGTGGTCTAAGGCGCCAGACTCCAGGATTGTCCCTTCCATAAATTGAGGATTCTTGTCTCCACATGGAGGCATGGGTTCAAATCCCACTTCTGACAAGAGGTTTTTGATGTCCTGATTTTACAGTAACTAACGTTTCAAGTTCACAATATTTGGCTGCTCTATCAAAATGCAATTTTTAGATTGTTATTAATTACATCATTCCTATTATAAATCATTGACAGCCAATAAAATGAAATTTACAAAATTAAGGTGCTTAGGTTTTTAAGATTAATCTTAAATGTTGGATGGAACGCTACGTGCTTTCAGACTTATGGCTGAGTGGTCTAAGGCACCAGCCTCAAGGTTTGCATCTTCCTGTAAGCTCTGGGTGCCAGACTAAAAAAAAACGCATTCATAAATGGAGGATTCTGGTTTCCACGTGGGTTCAAATCCTACTTCTCTAAAGTTCGCCTTGTCTAAAGTTCACAATATTTTTATTTACCATATCAAAGAATGCAACAAAACATTTTGAATGTTTAATAAAAGACGATTCTGAATTGTAGACCAGGCACTGGTAAAATTAACCAAAATTCAGGTTATAGATTTATGTAGAAATATTTGCTAGACTGCATGCGTCAGGATGGCCGAGCAGTCTAAAACCAGACAAAAGTTACTCCTTCCGCAAGTTGAGAAATTCTGGTCTCCACATGGAAGCGTGGGTTCAAATCCCACTTCTGACAAGAGCCCTTTTTTTTAGTATTCAATAAAATTAAGGTAAAGTTAGCAATATTTTGTTACCATATCAAGATGCATTTTTTTTGATTGCTTATTAATTACATTATTCTTAATCTGAATTATGAATGAGTACTAAAATTAAACAAAATTAAGATAATCATGTTTGTGTTTGCACATATAGTCCCCTTTAAAGGAACTGAACTCAGTCCTCTAGAAGTGAACAGAAAAGGGAACTCAATTCTTTTTGATGTTCACACTGTAAATCTTTGAAAGGACTAGGTTATCTTCTGCTCCACTTCAGCTCCAGATGGGGCCTCAGTCCTTTTCTGTTTATGTAGTGTATGGAGCTCTCAGACCTTTACTGCTTTGCATTCTGGGTAGTGTTTTTTTTTTTTTTTTAAACTTAGAACAAAAGCAGATTAGGGCGTTTTGCGTTCAAAACATGAAGGATTAAACGAACCGCGCCACCGACTTAAAGCGAACCGAACTGAGACCACCTCCCGATGTGTTCTCAGTTCGGTTCATTTCAGAGGGGTCTGAGTTACGTTTGGTGTATTCCATAAACATAAAAATGCTGACTAATCGATCTGAGTCGCTTTGAGGGCTGAAACGGACCAAGTGTGGAAGATTCATGTCAGAATTTTGAGGATTCTGGATTTTACCTGTGTGGGTTCAAATCTCACTTCTAACAGAGACTTTTGGGTGTCCTGAAATTAAGGTAACTGACTGTCTGAAGTGCAGAATTCTTTGTTGCTATATAAAGATGAAAAAATATTTTTAGATTTCATATTAATTTCATTATTTAGAGTTATGAATGAGCACTAAAATGAAATTAACAAAATGAAGAGTATTCATGGGTTCAAGAGGTTACTTGAGATTTTCAATGAAACGCTAAGTGTTAAAACTGGGTGTCAGGATGGCTGAGCGGTCTAAGGTGCCAGACTCAAGGTTTAGACCCTTCCCGTAGTATATTGAGGATTCTGGTCTCTACAGGGAGGTGTGGGTTCAAATCCCACTTCTGACTAGAGCTTTTTTGCCTTTTTTGAAAATAAAGGTAAATGACTGTCTGAAGTTCACAAATTTTGGTTACTGTATCAAGATGCTAAATATTTTTAGATTACTTAATAATTGCATTGTTATTAATAAAAATCATTTATGAGCACTAAAATGGAATTTTTAAATGAAATTCACAAAATTATGGCTGTCAGGTTTTTACGATTTACTTGAAATGATTGATGGAATGCTAAGCATCTAACACTTTGTGTCAGAATGGCCGAGCGGTCTAAGGCGTACTTGAACTCAAACTCCTTCAGTAGATTAAGGATTCTGGTCTCCATAGAGCGTGGGTTCAAATCCACTTCTGACAAGGCTTTTTTTTCACAATAGTTGTTTACCTACTTGGAGGCGTGGATTCAAATCTCATTTCTGTCACATTATTTATGGATGTGCTGAAATTAAGGCAACTGACCAAACTCGTCATCCATCAAAAGGACAAACATTTTAGATTATAGTTTACGTTATTATTAAACAAAACCATTAATGTGTGCAAAGAAGTTTCTTTACTTGGAATATAGATTCCTGAGTATTATGTGTGGTTTTGTGGGCCAACACATTTTCACCATCATATTCTGAGTCTCCCGCGAAATTCTTGGAAAACCTATTGCAGACTCAAATAAGGGGGGTGCACTTTGAAAAGTAGCATATGTATCTGAAACCGCTGAAGATTTGAAGATTTAAATATACATTTTACTGCGTCCAGTGAAGTTGCTGACTGGCGGCGCGTGGTCAGGACAGTAAAGCTTAATGCTTCAGTAAAACTGTTTCCGTAACCAGCTCACCATATGCCATGTCAAGAATGCAGCAAGAAAAGCCTTTCCGGCTTTGAATCTGTTTACTAGAGCCAGACTTAGCCATTTATTTTGGGACAGAGTTTTGATGGACAAACGTGCCATGTGTGCATGGCATGTTGGCAGATTAAAGTTGCGATGTGTTACGTGCTGGCCACCCAGCGCATTCTGGATGGATGGATTACCCTTTGAAGACTGTTTGACCGCTGTCAGGTGTGTGTGTTTGTGTACGGTCTCTAAGGCCTGGACTAGAAACAGGTGTGTGCTGTCCCTAGCTGAAGGATTTCGCCTGATAAACATTATTGGAGAACATCTGTCGCTGTCACAACCTGAGTCAGCAGAGAACCCTCATCCATCCAGTTCAGGGGGCTGGCCCTGCTGCAGGCATCCAGCATCCTCACGCTGGGGTGCAGGGCCTGCGTCCTGCCTGCCGTGGCCTCCGCTGCACTGGAGAAAAATGCTTTAGGGACTGGGCTGTCAACACACACACATACACATACACACACACAGGCTGTTCCACTCAGGCTAGTTGTCAGCGGGTGACAGGTGTAGGCAGACAACCTCTTCTGGTCTGCTTGACGCCTTTGTCAGAGAGGAGGAGAGACCGGCCTTTGGATTGCCCTTTTTCAATCTCATACACACACTCCCTACCCAATTTTTTCTAAGTTTTTATTCTTCAGATATACTTCTGAAGATTCTGCTGCTAATTTGTGACTTATATTTTCATTTGCACAGTCTTTTTACCTAATCTTTATCTAATTTATACATATTGATATGTCAATTAGCAGATCAAGAAACATACACCACAACTCAGGCTCATACATATTTGTACTCTGTCTTGTCATGGACTCGAGATAAAGAGAGGACTACAGGTTTTATTTGAGGGCCACCGAGACCTGCTCTGATAATATTACTAATATCGAGAATGGCATAAAACATCTTTATATACAGAAACCACACACACCGTCAGAATCACAAGACTTTGAACTTACCGCACATTATATTCCTTTGTAAAACATGCATTGGTCCAGTCTCGGTCTCATCTCATCTCGTCTCATCTCGACTTGACCTCGGCCTTGTCTTGGTCTCGACACACTCTGGTCTTGCTCTTGTCTCGGTCTCAGGTAAGGTGGTCTTGATCCCAACTCTAGTTACAACTCTCTTCTGCCATGACTAGATGCCAGATATCTTTTTTTACCATGTTTTATCTATTATATGAATTCATGAACAGGTTTCCAGAGTCAAAGTTTCTCAGCTTAAACTTGTTTAGGCACCAGTGTTTAGCTAGACGACGCTCCAGCAGTCATTCTGCATCGCCAATTCACTCACTTCACATTAACTATAGCAACTTTAGCTAAATAATTGACGACAGTATTTACGAACTGACCTGTACAGCCCTATCGGTGAAAATGGTATTTGGGCCAATAATTAAGCGATTTAAACAACCCTTTAAATACACACAATATGTTTTCTGAACAAGCAATTAGTATTTAATTCGAAGACAAGGCATTCATCATCCCATAGCACCACTTCGGTCAGCGTTTGATCAGCAGAGACAATGTTGAGTTTACACTGGCTCAGATAAATATAAGAAGTAAATACATAATATTACAGAAGATAAATATGGCTCTAATTCTGGCTGCTTTTTTCTTTTTACAGAGGTGGCCTGGTGTGGTAAAAGCAAAAGCACAGGTCGGAGCCATTTTGTCACCGGATTAGCTGTGTGTTTGGTGGTGAGTACTTGATTCTCCACTTGGCAGCTCAAGCTTTAGTTTACAACAATGGGCTCGACAGTTCACTTTAACAATTTACACAGAGGCTCGGAATGATGAGAGCAAACTGGATGTTACATCTCGCTTCAGGTGGGCCTGTCACACACACACACCTCATGAATCACATCACCCAAATACATGAAACTCAAAACTGCGTGCTGGACAGGAACAGAAACGAAGTTCCATCAACATTCTTCTTATAATACTACTTCTATTAAAGATAATAATACCAGATAGAATGATGTCATGATAAAATCCCATTTCAAACCAGGTTAATTCAGTAAAAACATAGTGAGGAACAATAGTAATTAACCAGTTGGTGCTCACATATTCCCAATATATGGTACACTTAGGAATGTCTACATTTAGATGTATAAATTATTTTTGACAAAAAAAAAAGGTCAAGAGAAATTGTTCCATATTCATTTTTACCCTCACAGAGTATATTTAAGATACATGTTACAGACACAATCTAAAACAGCCCTGAAACAGGCCGATCTCTCTGTACGAAGCGAGGCAAAGAGACCTTGAAATTAAGCCAATGTCGTGTGTTTGAGTCTATTTATTTTTCCCAGGAAATGCTTTCGATCCGGAGTCTGTAGAAGATTTTCAGGAGCTGAGGTTGCACCTTTATTGTCACATCAATAAGCCAGGTCTGAAGTTGTGGTTGTGGCAGAACCTGAGCACGTCTGACTGACAGCATTTCACAGTGTGATGTGGGGTGTATGGACTGCATGGAACAGAATGTGCTGGGAGGTGGCAAACGCATGGATGCTGCATGCCTTTTACACACACCAGCACAAAACGTTAAGGCTCTGAAGAACTGTCCAAAGTCCTTTACTGTTGCTTTGTGTGTTTTTGTGTGAGAATAAATGTAAAAGTAAAGGAACACTGCGTAGGCGTCTGACCTATAATGGGGTGTGTGGGCTGCTTGTATATACACTTTGACAAGTGCATAGTTCTGAGATTCTGTCTCATTTTTCATCTGTTTATTTCCCCATAGGCCAGGGGTAGGCTACTCCGGTCCTGGAGATTTTCCATCCAACTGGATTTCAGAACATTCACACCTGGTCTCACGTAGATAACCACCAGAAGAGACTGATCAAGTAGGATGGGAAACCTCCAGGGGCACCTTGAACCTCAGGACCAAGTTTCCCACTTTGCGTGAGCTAACATATAACTCAGAAATTTTGACACTTTTTATGCACCACCATTCAACATGATTCGAGGTCACATAGCTCGTCACTCCTCCTACCAGTCAAAAGTTTGGACACACCTTCCCATTCAATGTTTTTTCTTTATTTCCGTTACTATTTACGTTGTGATTCTCACTAAAAGGCATCCAAAATATGAGAATAGACTATTAAGAGCATTATTTGACAGAGAGAAGGAGAGTGATGGAGTACTACATGAATAATACCTTCCTCCGCGTGCCTGGGCAAACTCAGTGAGATAGTTTGGGATAGAGATGGTGCAGTGAAGGCAAAGGCCAACAAGTGCTCAGCACATCTCTGAGAACTCCTTCAATTAGGTGAAAACCATTTCGAGGAGACTACCTCATGAAGCTCATCGAAGAATGCCAAGAGTGTGCAAGCAGTGATCCAAGCAAAGGTGGTTATTTTCAGAATCTGAATGCCATGCCATTTCTGGGTTTATTTCACACTTTTTACTACATAATTCCATCTGTGATGATTTCATTCACATAGCAAGTGCCTTCAGTGAAATCTCACAGTGTAAATAGTCTATGATAATAAAGAATAAAACATCGAATGGGAAGCTGTCCAGGCTTTTTTTGACTGAGTGATGTGTCTTTTAAATCCTGACCCACATTTTTCATCCTTTCCCCCTTTTACTCATTAGTTTCTCCTTTAAGAATACAGTACATAGGAATTTGGGACTCAAAAGCTTTTTACCTGTTTTCGCACAACAGTTCGCACACAGTTCTTATGCCGCCTCAGACCACCTCACTGAACACACATCTCAATCTGTTTTGACCCACTCGTCTTTTTCTTACTGCTTTCATCGTCCCTCGTTCTTTCTCATTCACTTCAATGCATTTTAGTCAAAGTCTTTCTGCTCAGCCAGTTTTCATGTCACAGCCACAAAACCTGGGGTTTTCTTGCAGAAATGCATCTCTAGTCTGCTGTGTTTGTGAGGGCAAAGTTAAAGGCTCTTCAACTGTGCAACATGTCACTTTACTTTAGGTTTATGTGATTGTGTGAGTATTCATGAAAAGTAAAAGTAAAGGGTCCTGTTCCTTCAAGCGATGTCATTTAACTTTAACTTTTTACTCACGCTCCTGATACAATAAAGTAGAAAGTGCATGATTGAAAGAGCACTTACTTTCACTTTGGAGTGTTTGTGTGTGTGTGTGTGTGTGTATGTACATATTAATGTAAGAAAATATAAATGTCAAGTGTGTGTTAGAGTGTTTAGGATGTCTTTGTACACAAACAGAGTGCCGCACATCACCTCACGGCGTCTCTTCGTGGAAGAGCTAATGTCTAAAGCTACCTGGAGAAAAGATTTAAATAATCAGAGATTATGATTTTTACTACAGCACATTTTTACCCATTATGCATTTTATTTCCTTTGTCTCTGTAAATGGTTGCTGTAAACACCTCTCAGATTGAAGCTCACTCGGACCTGGGGTGCCGAAATGTAGGCAACGCGTGACCAGGAGATTTACCTCGCGTGAAAAGTAATCCATGCTGCTGCTAACAGACCATCCCATGCAGACATGTTCGACACAACACTCCACCGTGAACTTCTTCAATGTGATTCTACACTGGTAACTTGTGAAAGCAGCGGATCGGGAAGCCATGATTCTGGTGAGCAGGCTTCTCAGAGGAGGGTGGAGTTATTCAAATGTCTGATGTGATGTAGAAGTAGGAGAGAAATCTAAACGGCTCGTTTAAGCACCGTGAAATGAATACTACTGGCAAGCCATTTTGATCCAAACTTTTGGTGGTGTGAAAGGCAGTACAGACCACCCAGGTCAGCGAACAGAAAAAATGTAAGCTACATAAAGTGTGTCACTGTACGTATTGTGCAGATTACACAACGTTTAAAACAAATTCGGTGGAGCTTAGAGGCAAAAACATGTACCTGTGTGTAGGAAGAAATTATTCTTTTATTCATGTTATTACAAAATGGGCTCTTGCAGCAACTCCTTAACTCAGACATCATTTGGGGCAGGGGATACAGAACCTCCAGCTCCGAGATGAGGGCGATATGAGATTAGGTTCACGAGCAGATGAAGATTTGAACAGTATTTTAAAGAAAATTTCAGTGATGGAAAATGGAACGCATACAGACCCCAGATTTTGCTTGCAAAAGTTAGACTGCACACTCAGAATTTTAGCAGAAAAATAATACAATACTATTTGCAGATAGCTTGCCACCTGAACGAAATATTTACAAATCCACCAATTTCGTGGCACAAGATCTCGTCACAACCCTAGTCATTCGCGGAACAAACACTGGCATAGGGTTAAGTGGTAACATGTTGTCCTCACACTAACTTGACATTATACTTAACTCTTATAGGTGCCCTAGTGTTAACTAGTGGAGATTTTAATCGCTAGCAACCTTCTAGTGATGGAGCCTTGCATTTGTTCCAAAAAATATAAGAGCATGTGATGTTTTACCACGGCAGATGTGCTAACCGCCCGACACTGTTTGAAAATATACTTATCTGTGTTTAAAATGTACTTATGCTGTGGTGGGAGACATGGCATGTGTTCACATTAAAGAGATCCATCGAGGGAAAGACATCTGTCTAGAGTGATGAAAGAAAGAGAGAGGGAGGTTAGGCCCAGAAGAAAGAACGAGAGAGAAAGAAACGTGCAACCTGAAGAATGAGGAACACGTGTGAAAGGTTTGAGGACGACCCCCTCGGAGGAGCTCTGGAGGGGTGTCAGACCACATCTCTCACAAAGATCTCCGCACACACTCAAACACTCACACTCTCTTTTTAACATGGCTGACTTAACATAACTGTCAAGAAGAACGGCTAATATGCAGAAAAAAAGAAATCCAAGAACACAAAGTTCTCAATCACCCACACACACACACACATTCCTACTGTCACCCTAGACTCTTTGAGTAGTCTCAGCTTAGATGTCACATCTATTTCTGCTTTATATGAAGGACAGGAAAGCAGAGAGGGAGAAAACGAGAGGGATGAAGGGCTGCTGATGGATCACTGAGCAGCGCAGACATGAGGCCTCTAGAATTAATGCCGAAGAACAAAAGTCAGTCGTCTTGCAGTGTTGTTCTTTTTTAGAATTTAGGTAGAGACAATATTTGGGCCTTTCATTGACACGTAAACAGCTCCTATAATCACCTCAAATTGATATTTTTTTAAAACATCCTGCAAAGTTTTCTAAAGGCTGGATTCTGCGGATACGCGGAAATGAATAAAGCGCAGTTTTCTTAAAAAGATGATGTGTTTAGTTCTATTGTGCGTGTAAATACTAAATTTCTTACATACCACAAGTTACAATAGTAACCATGACAACAATAATCGGCTGCGGAGTCTAACCTCAATGGTGAGTGATGACATAGAGTTCTAGTGTTTACAGAGATCATTTTTAACGACACAAGCGAAGAACGTCTGATTGGTTGCCGGTTGTTTACAGCTGAAATGCAGCATAACTAATTTGCATAAAGTTAAGCTATCTTCAACTTTTTTTGTGGCTCTCATCGTCCAAACGTTGTTGCTCTTATCGCTTTTGTCACTTTTGTCAATTGAAAGTCAATTGCTTCCAGCCATTTTACAGCTTGGCTGTTGGTGTGAACGCAGCATTAGAAACACAAACTTCTTCAAGTGTTGCAGTTTGTGCTGTGCTGTAAAAATGACGCCTCTATTCAAAAGAAACTCAAAGTGTGCTCGAACAGAAGATGGAGCCACGATAACCTTTTTATGTCGATACCCGATACCGATATAAATTTGGATATCTGCTGATACCGATAAAAATCCGATAGACTCACAGTCTTTCTTTAAACATAAAATAATGCTTTAAAATGTCTGAATATGACTTTAGAGATTATTGTATGTTTTAAAAATGCGTAGTTAAATCTGTTTTCCCTAACTACGACAATGTAAAATTACACACACACATGTATATGCTAAATTATTTTGTTCAAGAGTTAATTGCGTTTGGGTATATACATATTTCTTCTTTCTACACAGTTACACTATAACATTATAAAATTGAAAAAAAATTGATCAACTGAAAATGAAATACTGAAGTTTGTCATTTTGAAATTTGGCCTATAAAATGAGCTGCTTTGCGAAAACTACATTTCCCACAATCCTCTGCGCACGCATCGGAGCCGCGTCACAATGATGCGCTGGGCCCATGTTCCAGAATAAACGATGGAAAATCTATGGGAAAATCTAAATAAACAGCAGAATTGTGAGTAGAACGCTAGTTATTGTGATTGTTATCGCTAAAACATGGTTTGTCTCTTATATGTAATAAAGGGGCTTGTTTGACCGCGGTCGTGCTCATTAAAATGTCATTTATGCGTTTTTATGCATTTTACTTCTACTGTTTTAGTACAGAACATCCTCACAAATACTTACATGCAGAGGATCAGGTTTTGTCTTGGTCGCGCCACCAGAAAACGTTATTATTGTCACTAGTAAACCTCCGATGTAGAAATACAAAAGCGGAGCTGCTCTACTTGGTCTAAAATGAACTAAAGCAAGCTTCGATTCTAAAAAATAGCCTTGCCCATTTTTTGTAATAGAATTATTTGAGTTATTGGAACAATCGTTTTAGTTCTACTTTACGCAGTGTCACTTCCACGTATATGAATTGGCGTGCACGCGTTTTACAGATCAGCTCCATGAAACATTTAATACCCACCTGCAGACTCAGCCGTGTGACCCCGTTATCGGACAATGCCCATCACCCTCTTCGGATCGGTTACATCTCTACTCTATGGTATCAAGGCACACATCACACTCACACCACACTCACTTTGTAGCAGGTTGGTCCGAGCCAGGCGGCGACAAAACACAGCGACCACTGCGCTGGTCACACTAGCCTCCATTAGTGCAGCGACACTGCAGAGAACAACCTGGACCAAACCAGCCAGCCGGACAATCTGATAGAGAGAGAGAGAGAGTGTTTGAGGTTCAATCATATCAATCACATCGTCAAATATTTATGCCGTCTGACCGATGTTTTCGTTTTGGATCAATGCTATGGGCTCGTTGATCGCTGAATTGATGTATCAATGAAGATTGATTGTGAGTGTATACCTCTCTCACAGTACTCTCCAGTTCTGCCTGGGGGACAGAGGCAATGGCCTGTGTGCGGATCACACGGAGCTCCGTCCACACACTCACACTGATGTACACAACCAGCACCAAAATGGTCCAGCACACAGTCTGGTAAAAACACACACACACACACACACACAATGACTGCTTGGTCAGCAGTGTTTTTGAACTGCAATTTCAAAAACTGATCAGTAAGTCTGCAGAAGTTCTCTCTATCTCTCTCTCTCACACACACGCATGCACAGCAGGAACTCTACATGAGCCAACAGGAGATGGACAGATCATATAACCACCGTACACACACACACACACAGGACACTAAGATACACAAGGAACTCATTAGACAGTAGAAAAACACCTGCCTCTGATCAAATAGCCACCTCTACCTGCCAGCAACATGTTACGCCAACACACACACACAAAACACACATTATCATTGTTGATCATTGAATCTGTGTAGACTGATGTATTGTTACATCCCTAGTATTAATCCACCTTATACATCCCAGTTACTTACGTTTCTGACAGCGGTCGCCATGGTAACCCGGGGTGCACCGACACTGTCCTGTCACGTGATGGCACATGTGTCCATGAGGTGCAGTTACTGGCTGTGAGGCAGAGTTCCCCCGTATTAAAACAGCAGGGCATTCTGGGAAAGACATGAAGAGGAAAAGACAAAAATCTCAGCAGGTGATCAGATCAAATGTGAACAGAAGCCACTAGAGATTAGAGCTCAAACATTTTATCACAATATATTTTCCTGTGTTGATTGATATTGATTGTGATATTCAATTTCAAATTGTATTTGTAGTTTATAATCCAGCACTACTAAAGATACAGTAAAGTTAGTGCCGCTACTAAGGTAACTACTTTCTTAGTAGCTTATCAGTTACAAAGCAACTTTTGTAGTTTTTGCAGCAACTAATTTTTTTCCTTTTACTAATCTAATAATAAGATGCTTTCTTCTAGACCAAGAGGTTATGGGTTCAAGTCCAGCAGTCTGGAGATGAGTGTCTGATAAATGATGTAAATGGTAAAGGCTACACTTTTACAAAAAATACTAAAATTTTACTGCATATTGACTTAGCTACTTACAACAATTTACTCAAAGTAGTTTGTAGCTTGAAAAGGTACCATTTAAAAGTAGCTTCTCCAACACTGAACATGTACACACTCACACATCAACACAACACTCACTGTGTTGGCAGGCAGGTCCGTAGTATCCAGCCATCCACAGGAACAGGAGCCAGTAAATCGGTCACAGGTGCCATTATTCTGACACACACACTCCTGTTGACAATTAGCTCCAAACTAGCCTGAAACACATGCTAAACACACACACACACACACACACAATAAATAAAACCCTGTGTTTACACATAATATATATTATAATACATGTGTAATCTCTTATTAAAATCAGAATAAGAATGAAGAACATACAAAGAATGTGATTTGATGGAACAGACAGGCAGATGGATAGATAGATAGATAGACAGACAGACAGACAGACAGACAGACAGACAGACAGACAGATGAATGAATGAATGAATGAATGAATGAATGCAGTAGATTGAGAGAGATAAGTAGAGAGAGAGATGAAAAGGAAGAATAGATGAATATAGATAGATGAATAGATAGATAGATAGATAGATAGATAGATAGATGAATGAATGAATGAATAGATAGATGAATAGATATGTAAAGAGAGAATGCAGTAGATTGAGAGATAGAGTAGAGAGAGATGAAGGAAGAATAAGATAGATAGATAGATAGACAGATAGATAGATAGATAGATAGATAGATAAGATAGATGAATGAATAGAGATGAAAGGAAAATAGATAGATAGAGAGAGAGAGAGATGAAAGAAGGAAGAATAGATAGATAGATAGATGAGATAGATGGATAGATAGATGAATGGGGAAGGATGGAATGGGGAAGAATAGTAGAAAGAGAGATGAAAGGAGAATAGATAGATAGATAAGATGAATGAATGGATAGATAGATAGATGAATGGATGGATGAATGGATGGTGAGAGAGAGAGAGTGAGAGAGAGAGAGAGAGAGATGAAAGGATGTATTTTGATGAATTTGTGACTATTTGTTCAGCTCTAGTCTGGACAGTGTAAATGTTAGTATTGTGTGGTTTCCACATTTGTTTACTTGTTTACCTTCCTCACAATGCGTCCCGGTCCAGCCCAGTCCACGCTTTTAGGTTCCATCAGCGGGTCACACACCTGCCGTTTACACACCATACACACGACACTGTATCCATAACGCCCGCTAGAGACACACTGAAAGAGAAAGTCAGGATTACAGACTGTGTAACCGACCAGCAGTGTTCCACCGCATGGCCCCCTAATAACCAAATATCGGGAAGAGAAACAGTTTTTCATTAAAATTACAGGCTGACAAACTTGTGCAATACTTATTATGCATTATGCAGTTATGGGAAGGACATAATAACAATTATTATGGGCTCATAATTATGTAACACTGGTACATAATAATATAATTATTGCGAACAAGTAAGTAAGTAATAATAACAATTTTGTTATTATAACAAGGTTATTATTATCTTAAAAGCATGCCAGTGAGGATTAATAAGTAATAATTATGGCATTATTTACATGTAAGTACTTAAGATATATTTTATTAACCTGCTTTTGAAAGTAAATCATAACATTTTATGTACTAGTATCATGTAAATAATAGTTAAGTTAATAATACTATGTAATAAAATTTAATTAATAATATAATTGTGTAATTTTTAATAAGTAAATAATACCCTTTTTAACCAACTAACGTAATTATAATCTATTTACTAGTAATAAGGATTGTGTTAACTTTGTAGTAATAATTATTAATAAGTAAGCAAATAAGTAAACAATGATAATAATTATGATTTATTTATTTGTAACTAAGTAAATTATGTTTGTTCTAATGGGTTAGCTGTTTTGAGTCAGGTTTAGCACTTTTATTGACACGTGATGTTAGTTTATCAAGAGTAAAAGTAAAGTTCGCTAAAAAGATGTGTGGCTTTATTATTGTAAAATTACGTCTCAAAACAGCATCTATAAACTCTCCCCTAAAACAGAAGCGTCTAATCAGAGCAACCGTGCTTAGTAGTCTGTCTCCTGCCTATCAACAAAAACACAGACATTTATTTCAAATAAACTCTGCATTTCCGAATAACCGCAATTACTGCGACGCTCTGAGCTGCAACAGAGAGAGGGAGAGGGAAAAAACGAGTTTACTTAAAACTAGGTCATTACAAGAAGCGGCAATGAGGCTCACGATTTAGCAGCAAAATAAAAAAAGATATAGAAGTTAATTTGGACTGAGAGGGGACAATAAACCAACGACTTTGATTTTGTCCCGCATATTTATTTTTATTCTCCCGTTGACACGGAACACAGCCGAGCAGCTACTCAAGAGTCAGTCGGTAAACATTAAATACTCTAACGTAAGCAGATGGCCAATACGTGGCGTTTCGAGCCCAGTTTTCACGGAAAGGAATGGCGGGGAGCCGAAAAAAGTTGGAAGTCCGTTCGTTAGCGCGACGGTGGCGGAACGGGCGATAAAAAACACACTGGCCCGAGATTAGGAACTGGGAAAACAGGCGCCTACGTCGCATTCTGCATAACAGGAAACAGAGCGGATAAGTTAGCTAAATATTGTGGATAGAGACGTGAAAGAGGAAAATCCCTCTAACACCAGGTCAACGCTAGAGGACTGGAGGGAGTGGTTTTGTCTCGACCTTCTGCACTCTTCCTGTGAGCTGATGGCGGGGAGAATGGCGCGATAAACCAATTCCTAAACCGCTCTAAACCAATAAAGCCAGTCGGGATCCATGACCCTGGCCCGTTTCCAATAGAGTAAATATCGATGGGCATCTGCATATTGTAATGATTCTTTTAACAATTTATTAAAATAGATGGAACAAAATCTCTAATATTTTGGCTGTACCGTAATCATTTGAATTTATCTGCCGCACGTTTCCTGTGTCTTCTATTGTGTTAACAAGGAAGTGGGTTAAGCTGGCGTGGTTATCAGCGTTTTGAAATCGGCAATGATTGGTCAAAATTGATCAAATTGATCAAAAAATTACCGCGGTAGTAATGAATGCGCAGGGATTGGCTGAATTTGCGTTAATACAGTAGTTGCAGGTCAGATTTTTAAAATATTATGTACTGCGTGAGTCTGAAACGGTGACAGTACCTGTTGCCAAAGACAATGAGAAGAGACAAGGAATGATAGATATTGAGGTTAATACACTGTCTGACCATGTTACGGCAGGACTGTCCTGTCCGTCCAGGAGTGCAGTTACACCTCCCAGTCACTGGGTGGCATCGTCCTGCCTCTCCACAGTGGCAGACATTGGCACAGTCCTTACCATAGTGACCAGGTGGACAACCTGAAACAGGAAAATGATGTAAGTTGAGACTCTGTAATTAGGAAATGGGAAGTTTCTGGGATAAATCTTGCCGTGTGACTCTGCTGTAAAACCAGTCGCTTATCGCCAATTTTCAAAAATTGAGTTATTATGTTTTCATGAAAGGGCATAAATCCAGAAACTAAAAGCGATACATATATGGAATGAATGGGAGGACGACCCTTCATATTTGAGATATCAACTTATTCAAAGAAATCGGGTTTCTCCTGTCACGTAAAGTGAAAGCGGAGAAATGCCTTTGAAGTTGATATCGTATTAGCACTCACAGGCGGCAGATGTGATCGCGGCCTACGTTGCATTCTACGGTAACTACGCTGCATTCACAATACGGATAGCCTACCTGCGTTAGGTTAACTGAACTACAAAGAGCGAAGATGGATTCGGAGAAATATCTTGCGCTAGTCAACCAGTGGTTACGTAAATATTGAAGTAAGCGGTCCAAAACAAACTTTTATTCTGCTGGGAATTGAATTCCTCACCTCCAAAAATCACGTTTTTAGGATGGAAAGAAGTTTTCAGCCAAATTATTCACAATAGTATGATATAGACCTTCCACTGTTTCAAAACACTAAAACCAAAAAGTCAAAATTTACCAACATAGCGCTTTCGTTTTCTACAAACCTCCGTTCACGACAAGCGACTGGTTGCTGTGCAGACTCACAAATAGCATCAATGTAAAATAATAACAGCTAGGTTTGTGATGAGCTGGGCAGCCGATACAACACCCACCACGTGTTGTCCACGTGTCTTCGCCCGCCAGTCCGTCTCTACCATCTACCTTGTGCTGTATTTTTTTTCAGATATTTTAAGCTGAACTTCTGAGGGCAAAAAGGTTTATTACTGTAATCATAATAGAGGTAAAATGTTCAATATGTCATGATATGGTCAGCCTAGCTCTAACTCCTGCCTCATAAAAATGACCATTCAGGTCAGCTTACGGTAGAAGATATGACAGTGAATGAGAAATAGTTTGTGGATGCGAAATGTGAAAGTGCAGCAGTGGGATGAGTACTGAAGGGTTCTTACTGGCGCTGCAGTTGGCTCCCAAATAACCTGGTTGGCACGAATAATATGATCCTGAAGTCCACCGCGCCCTGTAGGCTGGCCCAGCATCGCCTCTTTTGCAGTTGAACCGTGGGTGCCCTCTCTGCTGCTCTGTTGGTGTACACACACACATATCATATAAACATGAGGGGTATCCTCTCAGTGTGGTATGACATGAAACTATGTGTGTGTGTGTAAACAACTCTATATATCTATATGGTCTTACTGAATTGGCAATTGTTTCCATAACCAGGTGGATGAGTGCACTGGCCAGTGACGTGGTGACAGAGCTGCTGCTTTGGCTGGAGCACACACACCTGCGAACAGTTCACTCCATACCTGCCTGACACGCACTCTACACACACACACAAAAAGAGAGAGAGAGACTGTCAACATGCCTAAATTTGGGGGAGTGTGTGTGTGTGTGTGTGTATGTGTGTAGTGGTTGCGTCTGCAGGATTTTGTAGCTTACCAAGCTCTCATTTCCAAATTCTCATTCTTGATTTTCAGATTACTACACTAACGTCACTGAAATATTGCACAACTTAATACACACTCACATGTCTCGGGTGACTGAGGGAGCCTACCAGGCTGTGTGTGCGTGTGTGTGTGTGTGTGGCTGCAGTGTGGTGTGTGGCTGTGAGAATAAGTTTGACTCCAGACTAAAGAGAGTAATGAGCCTGCTGTCATTGTAGCCCATGTCTGCAACAGGTGTGTGTGTGTGTGTGTTAGCTCACTTGTGAACTCTTATCCTACCACAGACAAAAAACCATGCTGTTTTACTTGGCACACAAAAACTAACCTCTATCAGATGTCTCAATCCACACACACACACAGACACACACACACACACATTTATGTCATGTTTATCTCTAAATAATCAGAGAGGAGGGATGTATGTGTGGATGGGGTGATGGATGAAGAGATGAGGATAAGCGACTGAGCTGATGGAAAGGATGGATGGAGAGGAATTTTACTCTTCTCATGCTTCCTGCATCAAACACACACACACCCTCCCATGACCCAGGAGGCCACCACCACCACACACTCACACACACCTAAAACTTTAGCCTCTCAAGACAACAATACAAAAAGCGGGACAAGATAACACACATACACACACATACGCACAGAGTCATGTGGTTATCATTAAGTGTGTATAGACACTAGAGTGTATGCATGTTTGAGTGTGTGTGTGTGTGTGTGCAAGCATGTGTATGTGTGTGTGCATGCGTGTGTGTGTATGTGTTTGTGTATGCATGTGTGTGTGCATGCATCATGTAATATTAATATGTTTTATGTGTATACTGGTGTGTGTGTGTGTGTGTAAACATCTGCACAGATTCATCCCTATAAAACCAGAGCACATCCTTCAGTAATGACAACGTGGCCAATAGCCCAATGTGTGTATTACCACCCAGCTACAGTTCCTGAATTAGCCTAAAAACACCTGGTAAGATTTCATTATAGGCACGCTCCCCTCTCTCTCACTCTCTCACACACACACACACACTGTGTCTGTCTTGCTCTCTCTCTCTCCTTGTCTCATTAACTACTGAAAGTTCAGGTTCTAAATCAAACTCGTCAGCACTTATTCTGTGATACCAGTTTCACATATGCTTCATCCTCCCACATCAAAAGTGTGTGCGTGTGTGTGTGTGTGAAGAGAGGAGGCCACAGACAGACACTCGTTAAAGTGTAATTTCACCATGTCTGAGTATGCAGATCTGAGTATGTGTGGAGCTGGGAGTACAGACTTACACACTCAGGTGTAAAAGTGTGTGTGTGTGTGTGTGTGTGTTTGTGTGTGTGTGTGTGTGTGTGTATCCAGAAGCGAGCTGGTGTGGCTACTTTATGACGCAAGTGAGCTCAATCCAGGGGCCTTTCCCCTATTGCCCTGAATTTTGGGTGATTGGCTTAGCTCATTCTCTGGCCAGGTATCAGTTCTGCTCACTCAGTGCTGAAGAGACTCGATCTGTCTAATGAAACACACGCGCACACACGCGCACACACTCACACATACACACACACACTCTCTGTTGCAGTCTTCTCCTGGCTTTATGAGTGAAATACGTCAATATCTTCAGCTTTGATTGCTGGGTTAGAGCTGTGGTGTGTGTGTGTGTGTGTGTTTCCCTTGTGGTTTTGCTATAAAGAAGCCCAGATGAATGTGGTCATCTCATTAAGAAAAATGATGCTGTCATAGATCCAACAGAGGTTTGTGAGTGTGTGTGAGTGTGTCTCTGTGGAGAGGGAGAGGTAGATGGAGAGAGAGAGGGAGAGGAGAATGGAAGAGAGGGGAGAAAGAGGGAGCGAGTGTGAGAAAGAGAGAGAGAGAGAGAGAGAGAGAGAGAGAGGGAGAGGTAGATGGAGAGAGAGAGAGAGATGGAGGGGGGGCGAGTGTGAGAAAGAGAGAGATGAAAGAGAAAGAAAGAAATGAGAGAGAGAGAGATGGAGGGAGAGGGGAGAGAGAGAAAGAGAGAGTGATGGAGGGAGAGGGGAGAGAGAGAAAGAGAGAGAGAGAGATGGAGGGAGAGGGGAGAGAGAAAGAGAGAGAGAGATGGAGGGAGAGGGAAGAGAGAGAGAGAGATGGAGGAAGAGAAAGGGGAGAGAGAGAGAGATTGAGGGAGAGAGAGAGAGAGATGGAGGGAGAGGGGAGAGAGAGAAAGAGAGAGAGAGATTGAGGGAGAGGGAGAGCAAAGGAAAAAAGAAAGAAAATGAAACTGTATGTGTGTGAGAGAGATGGAGAGACAGTGCGAGAATGAAAGGAAGAAAGAAAGAGAGAGAGAATGAGCACTGCTGAGAGCACAAATTTATTGCTGTAATCGGGGTGGTATTAATCAACAGGCTAAAATAAAAACTTACCACACACACAATCCACAGCAGCAACTATAAACTGTGTGTGTGTGTGAGTGTGTGTGTGTAGTTTATAACTCACTCGTTTCGCAGTGTTCTCCAGTCCAGCCAGGTGTGCAGTTGCAGGCTCCAGTCACATGGTCACACTTTCCACCGTCCACACACTCACACACTCTCTCACACCCGCTCCCATAGCGACCCTCGGCACACTCTGGTGGAGTAGAGAGCGGGGGACAGTGGGATTTAGGACAATTTCACATCATCGAACTCTGCACCATGTGCTGTCTGTATTACATGGGCTGCAGTTTCACAACATGACCACAGGGTGGCAGCATTTACACAGCAAGGATTACAAGAGCTTCTCCTGGTGTCACAGACTTGGGGATGAACGGAAAACATCAGGAGGTAAAAAGTGTATTCCGTTACAGGCATCAGGTTCGCCGGGGATGCTGGGGACATGTTCCTACCACTTTCTGTCATGAACAGTTTTGTCCCCACCACATTTCAAAACGTTAATTAAATTAAGGTTAATAAAGAAAACACATTGTCCCTGGCACTTTTCAACATAAACTGACGCCCTTGTATTCTTTATGCTGTAGTGGCTGATAATTTGGGCATGAAAGAATTAAACTCTGGTTAAACAAAATCTAATGTTTCCACTCATATAAACTAGAGGTGTGAACCTAGTCGCACAAGTCGAAACAATATCTCGATGCATCTCGAGGCATGCCATCAATTTTTTTACATTACTTTACATTGCACGCAGATTGGGCAGCCATAGTTGCCATAGTTACTACTATGACATTGTTTTTAACTAAAAATTTTATGATGTAGCTGTAATTCGTAGATTATGTGACTAATTTTAACGACCCTAATATATACTGTATGTTCATTTGAAAGTTTTTATAAAAGTGTTTTTTCCTTATATGGGCTGGATCTAGTTTAACTAAATGGAGATAATGTTTACTATTTAATTGATTGTTTAGAGTATTCATTTTAAACTGCTGCAGATCATATGTACATTAAATACAAAAAGACAATTCCAGGACTGTAATTTTAGTTTTACCTCATATAACTAAAATTACACATTTTATTTTCCAACATCGTCTTATTTCTCTGAATACTTACACATAAGTGAGATGACAAAGTTGACTTATTTACAAAAGTCCAACAAATCTGCAAATTTCAGCCCCTGCCAAATACCTAAAAACTTGACATCACACACAACTGTATAGAGTTAAAACAGAGTTGTTGCTATTTTAAGTCGTGTTTTTACTGGAAAGTTTAAAGGTTAGATAAAAATGATGTAACTGAAGAGTGCAGTTGTATTATTTAAACTGTATTTTATATTCTGTATTTTTTAGTAAAAAATTTTTAAATGCTGTTTAAATGTCTCCTCTCTTATTCTTCAATGTACTTGATACCAATTCATTTTCATGCTCAGTTATGTGTCGGCATGTAATAATGTATTATTACATTAGTCTTAATAATTACAATGTGTAATATTTCATAGTGGCCACTGCTGACCGCTGTGTGAGTGTGTGCCAGTGCAGCTTTGTGCTTGAGTGCAGTTTATTAGACATATTGCCGAGTTGGAACAACTTAAAGCTTATGAGGAACCGCCGTGTAGAAGCCACCAGAGGATTCAGCTCCACAGCGCTGTAAATGTTATTACCGATGCGGTCTGAAGCTCAGGAAGCTCCGAGTGTAACGACTAAAGCAGACAGAGAGCCGTTAGCAGCTCGTTACTCTGTTAAGAAACGGTGTAACTGAGGAGTGCAAACCGGCGACGTTGCGATCACGGGGCAAACTCCTTAATCGTAACTATACCAACTGTCGCTTTTGTGATTTGAAACGAGTAGAAGTGATGGTGTTGAATCAGTATATAATATTGGGATATATATCGATCACTGGCTCCTGAACTGAATCAAATCGAAATCATATCGTAACAGACTCAAGTTAAAAATATTCTCGTAGAAGTATTAATACAACATGTTTAGTAAAGGTGTATTCACACCAGGAAAGTCTGTTAGTTCACTTGCTTTGGTCCGGACCAAAGAACATGTTTATTTTTATTCTTTGGTGGGGTTCATTTTAACGTTGTAGGCCTTGCATGTGGACCAGAATTTGTCAACAAAACCACATGTGTGCTAAGGTCGATCAACCACTGGACAGAAACTTGTGGGGCGGGGTCAAGCGGGAAGCCCAAAGTAAAAGTTCACAACCATGGAGATATTGCATGCTGTCCTCCTTGTCCTTATAGCGATATAGTTTAAGCAGCTATATATGTTTGCAGGAATGTTTGATGCAACGTTTGATGCAACGCCAGTATCACAATATGATACTGTTAGTAATTTTGAAATGGCGAAAGTGTGCTGCAAGACTGCTGCGAAGGAGAGCTCTCCTCGGAGCTCCGCGTTAACCCACAGTTAGCACTGGCTATACACACGTCTGTGTGTGTTGTGTAGTTATCCGAACAATTATTTCCTGTAATGCGCGACGACAACGGGAGCCCAAAAGGGTATGCTTTTTTTTGCAACTGGGTTAGATGGGGGTTGGGCTGCTTTCACACCTTAAATCAGTGGTTGCCAATTATCCTTCCACGAGGGCCACATTGTACAAAGCAAGTCAGGCTGAGGGCCAACAACTCTGTCACATCTAGAAATAGTAAGAACAGTGTCTGTTTTATTGGCTTGCAGAGATTTTGTTTTATTATATAAAATGAGCTGCTTTTGGCCTTTCTGGAAGAGAACTATGTTTTTGTGCATGAAGGCATTCCATATATAACGCGTGTTTACATTGCAATTCATGTAATTAATGTTTTCAGGTTCGTTTTAAGAGAACTAAACATGGAAGGTGTGAACACACCCTTAAGTACAGGCTCCAAAATGTACTTAAAGTAAAAAATAAAACAAAGGTTTAAAACGTTTTAAAAATATTGATAAGCCAGTGCATATTAACAACATCATCGACGTTCCACTTAAATGCTTTTCTCTAAAATAACTCTTCTGTTTTGAAAACTTGAGAAGTAGGAAGTACACATTAGAGTGCCCTAAAATGTTGGAAGGAAAAGTGGAACGTTAAATAGTCCAGTTCTACTTATGCAGAGTAGCAAATTATTTGTACTTTGTTATTTCCTGCCTCTGAGGATAGTTTAAAATCAACACACTTATACCCATCTACTTGTTTTCTGTTGACGTGATTCTCTCTCTGCTTCACACACACACATATTCTACACACACTCGCACATGCCACTTCCTGGTAAATCTGTTGCTACAAAAATCAATTACAAAGGTCATCAATTACAATTCAATGTGACTCATGTCATGTTTATCATTATTACAAGAACACACTCACAGCTACACACACTGACACACAGACAATTTATTGGCTGACACTTAAAGCTGTCTCTCTACATTCCATCATTTGTGATATGATCATCTGATGATCGTAGTGGATCAGACAGGCAGGAAATGAGGATGTGTGTGTGTGTGTGTGTGTGTGTGTGGTCAGCGTCCTGATTAATGCATGGTGCAGGAACGTGACCCAGATGTATTGCAGTAACAGTGCACCGCCATTAGATGCCACTAGAGGGCGGAAAAAGCGCAGCAAATGAACTGCAATTAAGATTCTGATTCAGGTTTTACACTTTTGTGACACAAATAGAGGTGTGTGTTTGTTGTGTGTGTGTATGTGGGGGGGAGAGGGTGTAGGTTGCCCCTTAAAAGGTATGAAACGTTGAGATTTGTCATATTTCTGTGGCTTTGCGAGGACATTTTTGTTTGTGATGATGGTTCTTATGAGGAAAAGTGCCTTAACACTAGAACGGCTGACTGCGTCAATTGCCATTCTAGGTATATACTGCTGTAACCTACCCATTTCACCAGCAATTTAGTTTGTGTTACCATGTTTTGTTCAAGAATAAAAAAAAAATAAAAGTCAGATTTTTTCAGGTTTTGGAGCAAGAACTTCAATGAGAAGTAGCAGTGATTTTGTTTGATTTGCGTCAGTTGACGCAGTCAGCCGTTCTAGTGTTAAATGACAAGTCTGCAGGTTTTATGTGAAAAACTAAAAGAGGAAAAAATATTTTCTTTTGATTTGTATGGCTAAGACGTCACACATATTGTAATATCAGGTTTTATTGAACAGAATCTATTTTTATTCAAACTGAAGGTGGTCTTTCATTAAAGTGTCTGGTTGAGTTCAGGAATGAAAATGTTAAGTGATATTTAAGCAGTTTTTTATATCTGTGATTTGATATGAGTGGAAGTGATTGTGTTAAATCAGCATATGATATTGTCTCATCTTGATCACTGACTCCTGAATTGAATCAATTCGAAATTGTATCACATTTTCAATTCATATAAAGTTGCATTACATTGTGAGAGAAGGAGTGTGTGTGAGAGAGTTTTCCTTACCGGACTGGCATTGTTCTCCATGGTATCCAGGTGGGCATTTCTGCTCACATTCTCCAGTTTTGTGGTCACATGACACACCATCAGGACAATCACACCTTTCTTGGCATCCTTTACCATAAAAACCAGAATGACATTCTGCAGAGGGGCCACAAATAAATGTTACTTATGGGAGAGACTCATTTGAAATACAGTCTTTAATGTATTCCACCCGTTCAGAGTATTAATGCATTATGTTTTCTTTCTGTCATTGTTAAATGAAGGCTTATCTTGCAATATATCGAGTGCCACAATATGAGCAATATTTTAAAGCATCAAAATAAAACTGTTGCAATGTATTAATTTTAAATGCAAATAAATGTTCTTTTATTCATTTTATTTATTTATTTTTTATTTCTAATTTGATCATTATTTGCATCATTTCTGCAGATCTGGGCTGCCGTCCTCATTGTGACTAAATTCCACCTCCTGCTTAGCGTCTATATAGCTGCTTAGCAACTAATATACTGTACATTAGCAACTAAGATAGTGTTGCTAATGTAGTTAGCAATATGTTAGCAACAATGCTTTTGGGAAACACACCCCAGTGCAGTTGAGAGACTTGTATTTTACTTGCGTAGTACTAGTCTGAATGCTTCAAGCTTCAGTCATTTGAATGTTTGTTCTTGCCATGGTTATTACAAAAAGTGGCTTTAAAAGTGCATTTTGAAATATTTGTATTTAACTTTTTCATGATAAATATACTACAGTAGTTAAAGTACACACTCCTACACTACCTAAGTACAGTCTTTCATGCATTAATATTTACATGCGTTAAAGTGTATATTTTGTTTATACCTATCACATAAAGTTATTTCCGAGCAGTTAGATCCAAATACTTAAATATAAGAATAATTAATTTGTGACTTGTTTTTGGATGTAAAATTGGAGAGGGATAAAACATCGTAGCCTACCTGTCTGGCAGCGTTCACCTTTATAACCAGGCTTGCATGTGCAGGCTCCGTCTTGTGGGTTACAGCCGAGTGAGTTTTCTTGCACGCACACACACTCCTCTGAGCAGCCCACGCCATACGTCCACCGCGGACACGCTAAACACGGCCAGGCGACAGAGATTAGACGTTTATTTAAAGACTTCTTTCCTGACCAGAGAGGATTTTTACACAAAATGAAGGCCAAGTTAAGTCTCTAGTCTCTGAGCTCAAGCCCAAGTCAAGACTCAGGTTTTTGAGCTCAAGACCAAGTCAAGCCTCAAGTCTTGAGCTCGAATCCAGGCCAAGCCTCAAGTGTGTGAAGAGCAAGTCCAGATAAAGCCTCATGTCTCTGAGCTCGAGTTCAAGTCCAGACTGAATTTTTTGAGCTTGCGTCCAAGTCAAGTCTCAAGTCTTTGAGAGCCAAGTCCAAGTCAAGTCTCCAAAAATGTACATAGCAGTTGGATTTTAGAGGGACAGTCTCATTGGACGAAGGATGTGTTGACAGAGGACATGCAGGTGGTTAGTGTAAAAGACGAAGAAGCAGAGGACGCAGGAAGACATGAAGATACACGATCTGCTGTGAAGTAGATGAGGTGAAGAAGTAACTGCTGTATATTCTATTCTGTAACTTTGTCCTTGTTCTGCGGGGGTTATATATTATATTTTTATTATATTAGCGATATTTGGGCACTCACACAGGTGGCAGAATTTGCCGTAGCGACCGGGGGCGCACAGACACCCCCCATACACACGGTGACAGCGTCCATTGCTGGGGCAGTTGCATTTTCTTCTGCAGAGGTGTCCAAAGTAGCCCTGGGGGCAGCCTGGTCATAACACACAGAGAAGAGTGTTGGTAAATGAGTGTATGACAGGAATTACATGTATACAGAGACATGTATAGCAAAACTCAAACAACTGGCGTGTGTGTGTGTGTGTTGGTGTGTAAGTGTGTGTTGGTGTGTAAGTGTGTGTTGGTGATTGTCAGCTGTACCATTTTCACAATGCAGGCCGTGGACTCCTGGAGGACAGAAGCACTTGCCGTTTACTGGATCGCAACGTCCACCGTTACGACACTCGCACACATTGTTGCACTCCACGCCGTACGTTCCTTCCACACATGCTAGATCGGAACAGGTAGAAATAACTGTATATTTCAGTTTGATGCACTCAATAAATCTTGTTATTTAAGATAGAAAGATGCAAAAATAAGCTTATACAATTCACTTTTAACTAGGGCTGTGTGATGTAACCCAAATCTTATACCCTGGTATGTCATTTCATATCCTGATTGCAATATATATCACAAAAAAGTACATTTTCTGTAAATTCAGTAAAACTTTTACAAGTTAAAGATCTTGTATCTGTGTGCGCTCGACTTTGCCTACACGCACACTTAGAGCACTTTGTGCACTCATATGGAATGCCAACACGTAAAAACGCCGCTTTTTTGTGGCGCTCTAGTGTCTTGTGGTCAAACACATTTTTTCCTCTGTAAAATGGCTGCAAAAGGTGGTGCTCTTCACAGCGCTCTAGTAAGGTGCCTTTAAGGCGAATTGTGACACGTTTGGCGTTCCATAGATCTGAGAGGCGAAGGCAGGCAGATCTGAGCGTGAGTGTTTCAAGTGTTAACTTACTCTGGTTGCAGGTGATTCCGGTCCAGCCGGGTGAACACACACAGCGATCCTTTTCCGCGGGACACACACCGCCGTTAGCACAGTCCTCACAACTAACACTGCAGTCCTCACCGAATGAGCCTGCTACACACACTGAGACATGAGACACAAAAGCTAAGTACATACGTAAACACACTCAAGAAAAATACTGAGAGAAAAGAGCCTCTGTGATTATAACTTTGGCAAATGTTGACCAATTTTCAAAATTATTTCAGGTTTTAAAGGCGTACAGTAGCTACAATACATTGTGAAATGATAATATAACACACAGTGTTTTCATATTAACAATCCATGATCCAATTTTGACAGTGAATGTGACCAAATTCAACAGTCACGGTTCTTTGAAATTACAAGTTACAAAGAATGGTCAAATGTTCAAAGTGACCAATGCCACTAGTTGACAGCACCACAACAAAATATGACCTCTGCATTTGACCCATCCGTGAAGGAGCAGTGGGCAGTTAACATCGGCAGCGGCTGGGGAGCCGTGCTTGGGGACGGTACCTTGCTCATGAATACCTCAGTGGTAACATTACCAGGCTGAGATTCGAACCTGTGACCTTCTGATCACAGGGCGAACACTCTACCGTTACGCCACCATCTGCCCCGAAGTAACAGTGAACGCAGTGAAAGTGTAAATAGTTATGTGTGTTTATGTTCATGCACACTCCTCTCTTACTGATCTTGCTGATGGAGGTTAGCTCGCCCCTGTGCTCATGCTCGAGTGTGTATCCTGCGCTGGACGTGTCAGCGTCGTCCTGGTGATGGCGTGTGTGGAGAGCAGCGGTGTAGTGTAGGAGTTGAGGGGGTCTCCGGAAAAGCAGGTCAGGAAGACGAAGGACTTCTAACTCTTCTTCATCGCTCTCCACCCCGTCTCCCTCACTTTCATCAAGATCACTCTCGTAGAGGGCTAAACACACACACACACACAACATATCATACTTCTCTGTTTTTTTGTGTTTGAGGGAAACACTAGTTTGCAGGATTGCAGAACTTTACAACAGTGTAAAGTGTGTGTGTGTGTGTGTGTGTGTATGTAGACATACGGAGGCAGGTTTTCTCATCGTGGTCCAGACGGAATCCCTCCCTGCAGAAACACTCGTAGGATCCCGGTGCGTTCACACAGTAGTGACTGCAGCCCGCCGTCCCCAGCACACACTCGTTAACGTCTACGTGGGGGCACAACAGAATATCAGCCAGATACAAGCACTGGAAAAACCATCTTAAGTGTTAAATAATTATTTGATTTAATAAAATATGCTCAAAATTAAGTATATAAAGCACATTTCAATAAATCTTGTATAAAATACACATTTTAGCATTCACAAAATTATAGATTAAATATATTGAATGAAATTCACTTACGCAAAATATTAATCAACTTTATTTGAATTATTTGAATTAAGTTTAATTATATAAGCAAAAAAGCTGTAACATTAATGTACATTTCAAATGCACCATATTAAAAGTTACATTTATTATGATTTATGAAGACAGATCATGTAAGGGTCCGCAATTATTACGCTCTGGGTCTTGAACAATATAAACTGTGCAAATTTTAATATGCAATTTGCTTTAAAAAACAGTTTTGTGATACAATTGAAATGTATAAAGTTTGAAAAATTGAGTCAAATTAATTTTTCAGTGCAGTCACTGGCCCAGTTGGGTTAATATCTAATGGTATTGGGTGGCCAGGACACACTTACACACACACTCACCATTGCAGGCACAGCCATCAGCATCGAGTGTGTATCCCGGGTTACAACTACACTCGTACCCTCCAGGGTAGTTTTTGCAGTACTGATGGCAGCAAGCGGCTTCACTTTCACACTCATCGCTGTCTGTATCACACACACACACGCACACACACACAATGACATAAACCTTAGTTGAGAATGAGCCAAAATGTACAATAAAGGTCAGAAAGGTCGAGGGTGGACAGGTCTTATACCAACACATGTCCTGAGGTCATCGGCGAGGAGGTAGCCTTGGTTACAAGAGCACAGGGGACCGCTGGTGGTGTGCTGGCAGTGGTGTGAGCAGCCGCCGTTGTCTTTCTCACAGCCGTTCACAATTTCCATCTCAATACCTGCACAAGAGCAGGAGTCAACGTGTCATTTGAGTGAACGTGTCACCGCGAATTAATTGTGACCTTGCAAGATGCAGGAAGATGCAGGAAACGTGATAAAAATGCCTCACATTTACCTTCAAAAATAACTTATATGGTTAATGGTTGTGAGTTTTGTTCCCTTTATTTAAATTTATTGTTAAAGAATGACAATTTCCGCAACTTTGACTTGCTCCCGCAACTTTATGGCAACAAAACAACTAAAAACACTGCAACTCCCATCGCGAGTTTTTTGAAAGGTTGCCACAAAATCGGGCATTTCAGGTCGCAACAATCTCAAAAAATGAAAACACTTGTACTTACGGTAACACTGACGTCCGTCCTCTCCCAGCTCGAAACCAGGGTTACACACACATCTGAATGAGCCAGCCGTGTTCACACAGCCGTGAGCGCACTGGGCCTGGCCGGACACACACTCATCGACATCTGAGTGAAGACAGAGAAAGACATCTCGGGGAACTACACACACAAGCAGCATTACTGATGGATTTGTGTTTTTAATAATTGATAGATTTATAATTACAATTTGGTCCAATTGATTTACTATGATCTATTATTCATAGCTTTTACCATCACAGCTCCTGCCGTCTGTGTGTAGCGTGTATCCAGCTCTGCACCGGCATTCTCTAACCCGGCCGTCACTGCTGCACAGCTGAGAACATCCTCCATTAGCCTCCAAACATGGGTCCTTCACTACACACACACACACACACACACAGAGTCAGCAAACAAGAAGCATTAAACCCTGTGAAAGATCAGTGTTGTATTTGTAGCTACTTGTGTTAGCCTATAAAAGTAGGTACTTACACTCGCAGTGTCTGCCATCGCTCTTGAGCCGGAAGCCATGACGACACTCACACTTGTAATGCTCATTACCCAGATCCACACACACCTGCTCACAACCCCCATTCTCTACAGCGCAAGATTTCACAGCTGTTGGGACACACACACACAAATCAGACATAAGTGTATTGATAAATATTTAAAAATGTAATAGTCAGTGTTGGGGAACAGCTAATTACAACTAGAGATGCTTTTCCGCAAGAACACACCAATGTGACTGTTCAAGTTTTGTAGATGTGACATGAAAACTGCCCGAGTAGAACGACTTTGATTAAAATGCATTGAAGTGAATGGGGCAAGAACAAGGGATGATAAAAGCAAGAAAAAGACGAGTGCGGCTGGGAATAGATTGAGATATGTGTTCAGTGAGGTGGTCTGAGAACCGTGTTGACTGCCGTGCGAAAACAGGTGAAGGGGAACCTGTTATATCGAATGGGTTTCCATGGGAAAAATAAACGACAGAAATACAGGATGAAATAGACGAGTGCAGGTCATGACGGGTTATACGTAAAGTGCTTAGTAACAGTAACTGTCGTTAGGAGAGCTATATAAATAAATTTGAATTTTGAAAAAAAATGAATGACGCATAACAAGTATGCGAAGACACCCAAGTGCCCTGGAATCAGGTCGAACTTGGTGGCTGTGTGAAGAACGGCGGCCGCGCAGTAAATCGTAGAAATGTGAGCTTCATGTTAGTCAATGGGGGGAAAAAACGGATGAAAAAAATGGGCAGAATTTGCGAACAAGTGTGTGTATCAAAAACGTGTGTAAGAGCAGCTTAAACTGATATAGGCCGCACGTTTTAGTTCTTGAATGAAATTTTTAGTCCAAAAACTGTAGGACTAGCGGTCAGAAAAAGTGTGTGGAATAAAAAGCGGACAACAATACGTGAGTGCTCAATGCAATGACATAATTAGCCATGCTACTTAACTACTTTTTCAGTGGCAAAGCTAGTTTTAAAACACGGTAGCTATTCCATGACCCAACTTGTTTACTGTAAAACAGGAGCTTGACTGTAGCTTAAAAGACTGTAGCATTAAAAAGCATCGTTTTAAAGTAGCTTCTCCAACACTGGTAATAGCTAGTATATGAACACGCTCAGGGTTCTGCTTGTGGCCTGTGATGGTAAACCCAGATCTCTGAGGTTCTGGAATTAGGAATGTTTTAGCAGGGAAAAGCAGGAAAGGGAGTGATGTTGGAGAATGTGTTGGGAATTCCCACAAGTCTCAGAGTGATGACACAGCAGCTCTGTGATGGAGTTGAGAGTGATGAGCTAAACAGAGCTGGACCAGCTGGAACAGGCAGTTGTTCATATGACCAGAGTGGACCAGAGTTGGGGGTCAGAGGTTAGTTACTAACGTCCCATAAACAAACACACACACACACACACCACGAGAACGTTCAGACCTGCTTGGTTAGAGCTTGTGTGTGTCCGTGCGATGATTGTCATTGTGGCATGTGTGTGTAAGTGTGGATATCTGTATATGTGTGTGTGTTTGTGTGTGTGTGTGTGCCTGTGTGTGTCTCTGTTTCTGTGTGTCTGTGTGCATGTGTGTATATGTCTGTGTGTGTGAGTCTGTGTGTGTGTGTGCGTATGCATGTTTATGTGTGTGTATGTCTGTGTGTGTGTGTGTGTGTGTGTTTGTGTAAGTATGTGTGAGTGTGTGCATGGTTGTGTTACTGTTTGTGTGTGTGTGTCATATTCTTACCAATGCATGTTCGAGCATCAGAGTGCATGCGGAATCCCTCACTGCACTCACAGTAGTATGAGCCGAGTGTGTTTACACAGTTCTGCTGACAGCCGCCGTTCACTTCCTCACACTCATTTATGTCTGGACACGCAAACACAGAGAGAAATTAAATGGATGTTATTTATAATATTACAGTCCACACTCAATATTGTGATTGTGTGAGTGTGTGTGCCCTGCGGTGTTATTTTTTCATTTTATATAGCTTGTTTTAACCAAGTAATTGTCATTGTGAACACACCACAGCACACAACGAAATGTGACCTCTGCATTTGACCCATCCATGAAGGAGCAAAGGGCAGCGCACCAGGGAGCAGTGCTTGGGGACAGTGCCTTGCTCACGAACCGGCGACCCTCCATTCACGGGGCCCAATCCCTAACCGCTATGCTAACAGCTGCTCCACATAACTGTTGCAGTAAATCTGTTCAAAATGTACCCTTTATAGAGTATTTTGAATAAAAAGCCATTTTAGTGCACACTTGAGTGTAAAAGTCTGATGTTTGATGTTTTTAATCAGTTAGTTGTGTCTAATTGTGTCTAAGGTCAGGATTTTGAACACTACTTGTGTAGAAGCGATTTCCTTTGTTCCTAAACATGCCAAAACATTCCTGATTTCTGAAATCTGCCTCTGTAGGACATCCTTATGGAGCGTTTCAGCAGAAATGTTTAAGGGTAGAATAGACCAAACAGACCAAAGTCTTTGTGTGGAACAGAGCTCCCATGCAGGCATGGGAAATTAAGATTTAGGGAGCAGATGCTAAACACATACAGACCAGATCTGTTTCCTCCGTTTATGTGTGTGTGTGTGTACACGTTAAAGCACATGAGCATGAGCTGCCGCTTGTATATCACAAAACAACACAGAGACTGTGGTGAAAACACCACTTTTTCTTTCTAATAAATATATGCAGGTACATATGTGACCCGATCTGCCGTAATGAGTCGGAAGTCGGCGTTCTAGTTATTTAGATACGGGCCGATTACGTTGAAAAACATCACAAAAATATCGTTTTTTTCTTTTTCGGAGACCAGATTAATTTTGAAGACCTTTTCATTCATATAAGACCAAAAAAGGAAAAACTATATGTTTGATGTTTGTCAACATAATCGGCCCGTATCTAAATAAATAGAACGCCGACTTCCGACTCATTACGGCAGATCGGGTCACATATGAACTAGAAATGTGTGAAGTTTAAACCAAGCTTCAGTCAGATAAACATCTGTGCTGGAGGAAATTTGAGCCAAACTTGGACATAAGTTTAATTTGTGGGCAGCTGGTAGCATAACGGTTACGGAATTGGCCCTGTGATCGGGGGGAGCAAAGTAGTCTTTGCCGGATGCTGTCCACTGCTCCTTCACGGAGGGGTCAAATGCAGAGGTCACATTTCGTTGTGGTGCACTGTGTGTTGTGCTGTGATCATATTCACTCACTTAAAGCAGATTTGCAGGACCGAAATGTGCAAGTTGAAGTGAACTGACTGAAAGGTGATAGGTGAGAAATCCCCCAACTTATTCAAATTCTGCAGTTCATTATAGATGTAATACGTAAAGTCAAGTTAAAACCATTCCTTAACATGCATATCTTTATTCCAGTAAAACACGTAGTAGTTTTGCTTTTAAAAACCTTTGAACTTGGTATTAATCATGATTAATATAAAAATTAAGGCAAATCGATTTGTAGCAGTAAACTTAAACTTAGATCTACCGTGTTTGTTTGGCGTTCATCTCCAACCCAAAAATGGAGATAAAGATAAATCTTATGGGAGAAAGAGAGAACGAAAGAGAGCATATGTTTTAAGCATTCCGACAATGTTGAACTTGTCTTGTAAAAACACACTGTGTGTGTATGTGTATGTGAGTTATGGTTAATAGAAAGCTGAGTGAAAAAGCACACCAGACCACTTGAGACACACTCCACCCCCCCTGTCAGGGTCTCATCTGTCTAACTTCTGACCCCTGTGTGGTCACTTCGCCGACTTTCATTCTCTCAATCTTCTCAATGGGCTTCATTGACAAAGATCTGAGGCCAAGTCTTTCAAAGTCATGAGCAGTTACTGGGCTTAAATTTTACATTTACAGCATTTAGCAGATGTTCTTATCCAGAGCGACTTCCGTTTTCCTAATTTCAGGGTCAATTTCCCTTGAGCGCAAACTGGGGTCAAGGGTCATGCTCAGGGACCCAGTGATGGTAGTGCTTACATTTACAGCATGTTAGCAGACGCTCTTATCCAGAGCCAGTTACATTTCCTAATTTCAGGGACAGTTCTCCTGAGAGCAACTTTGGGTCAAGGGTCCCAGTGTTGGAAATGCCGGAGGTCGGATTTGAACCCACAGCCTGTTGGTCCAAAGACCACTAGCTCACCACCACCCCCATTTAAATGCAACAAAGAGTTGTAGCTTGTAGATTCTGAAGAAAAAAAAATCTTAAATAAGAAAATCTTACTAAATGTCAGAATCTTTATGAAAACTGTGTCAGTTGGTTTTAAAAACATATTTGGGGAGGAGCATAGCCAGCACTTTTCAATCGAGTCATTTTAATGGACCTTCTGTCTCGCTTTCCTGGTTACAATATATATATGATCGACTTGTTCCAATATGTTTCAATGTTATGGGCTCATTGATCGTAGAATCATTGTATCAATGCATCAATATCATGCCTCTAGGAGTTGAGAGGTTAATGTCAGTCAGTGATTATTTGTCATTGTGAACACAGCACAGCACACAGTGCACCACACCCAAATGTGACCTCTGCATTCGACTCATCCGTGAAGGAGCAGTGGGCAGCTTTTTCTGGAAGCGCCCAGGGAGTAGTGCTTGGGGACGGTACCTTGCTCACGAGTACCTCAGTGGTACCTTTACCAGTCCGGGACTTGAACCAATTATTTTCCAATCACAGTGCCAACTCCCTAACCATTACGCCACCAACTGCTGAAGTGGGTATAGTTATGATTTCTGGTTGCTAGCAAAAAGCACTTTCCCTTCAGATGCATGTCTAACTGCAGGCACAGTTCTACTTGGCTGTTACAGAAAACTAAAAACTGGGAGGTGGATGTACTCTCTTGTGCAACCAAATCTTGAAAAGACAAAAGAAGAAGAAGAAGAAGAAGTCTAGCAAGTTGACGCTAGCAAGAAGTTAGCAAAGCCTTGCATGGATGAACTAGCAACATTAGCATTAGCCGGGCTAAAGTTTCCAACACATGGTTAGCGTGTGAGGTTACCCTGGCAACTCCTCTCGTCCTGTCCCAGTGTGTGTCCGTCGGGGCATCTGCAATAAAAACTACCCATGGTGTTACAGCACGTCCCCTCACAGCCACCGTTAGCACGCTCACATTCATTCACATCTGAAGAAAGAGAGAAAGAGACAGAGCAGAGCAGAGAAAAGTGACATCTACATGCTGGTTATTCATACGTTCTCGCAACATGCAGCCAAAATAAATATATTTTCAAAGATACTTTTCTATATATAGCCACGTTGCTGGAATTTGTCTGAATCAGAATCTTGTTTGTACAGGTCAGATGTGAGCAAATGTTTTAATTTAAAAGTGTTTGGGGATTATAACCTAGGGAGCAGTGACCAAAAGTAAACGCTAAATGTAAATTCTATTTAGTCCTGACACAGGTCAGAGGTGAAGCAGTGGTTCTGCCTGACAGAACACAGCGTCAGGGCAAAAACGGCAATTATCTCAACTGACATCTCACGTAAACGTCAGCAGGCATTTGTAAAGAACCCCACCGAGGCCCAGACATGAGTGTGTTTGTTCTCAGAAATCTCTCTCACACCCACACACACACACTGTTTAAATAGCTTTCAGCTAGCTTGTGTGTTTACCCCTTGTTAGTCATTTCCCTTTTCCCACTTCCCCACAAAATCCCCTCAAAATAAACTAAAAAATAATATAAACAAAAAAATTCGGCTCATCACGTTAAACTTCTAACAAAAGTATAAAGAAATGAATGAAAGACTGAATGATTTGTCTTCTATTTGTGTTCTTCTCTGTTGGAAATGGGTCTCAGTTGCTTTTGTGTAAAGCCATAGAAACCAAGGATGGGTCGCCATCACAATGTCACAGGCTTCACCCACACTTGGTTTCCAGGGCAACACAACATCAGCATCAGGTGAAATTAAGTTCCATCTGGGATGCTCAAAACCTTTATCTTTTCTTTTCTTCTCATCTGTTCTCTTCTTTTTCTTTCTCCTTTCTCATTCTCGTCTTTTCTTTCCTGTCTCGTCTTTTCTCACTTGTTTCCCAGCCATTCCTACCATTCATCTCTTCTCTCCTTCCTTACTCTTTTCTTCACTTCCTGAGTCTCCACTCTTTCTTACCACTTCTATCATTCTGCTCTCTCTTTTCTCCTCATCTGCTCCCTACCTCCCTACTCTTTTCTTCTCTTCTTGTGTCTTCCCTTCGTCTCCTCTCATTCTCTCAACTCCTCTCTCTTGGTTCTTTTTCTCTTTTCTCCACAGATCTTCTTTCCATCCCTACACTTCTCTTTTCATGTTGTCTTCTTGGCTTTTTCCAACTTCTCTCTTCTCTCTCTTTTTTTCCGTCCTTTTCTTCTTCTCTGCTCTCTCTCTCTCGTCTCGTCTGTCTTCAATGTCTCATTAACCCCTGACTTTCTGCTCTTTTTTTCTTTTCTCGCCATCTCTTCTCCTCCTCCCTACCCATTTCTACTCCACTTGTGACTTCCTCTCATCTCCTTCCTGTATCCTCTCTTCCTTGCCACTCCTATTGATCTGCGGTTTCTCTTTCTTTTCTCATCTCTGCTCATTTCCCACTTTATTCTGTTCTCATGTCTTTTCTTCTTCTTTGCGTCTCCTCTCTTCATTCTGCTCTTGTTCTTTTATCCTCATCAATCCTTCTCCTACTCTGTTCTTCTCTTCTCATGTCTCCTTCTTGTCTTTTTCTTTCTGCCTTCACGCTGTATCTCCACTGCTATCGTTCTGCTCTCTCTCTTCTTTCATCATCTCTTCTTTTCGCTCTTCTCTTCTCTTGGCAAGTCTTCTCTTCTTCTTTGCTTCTTTTCTCCTAGCAACTACTTTCTTCTCTTAAGATCTTTGTTATGCTACCTCTTCTATCCTTCTCTTCTCCTCTCTTCTCCTACTTGGTTTCTATCCCCCTGATTCGTCTGTTCTCTGTCTCTCTAATCTCATCCATCTTCAGTGTCTCCAGTGTCTTTCCCTATCCTCATTAACCCCGTCAGGAACCTTGTTGACCTTCTGGCCTTTAATGACCCGACCGTTCACACACTCAGGCTTTAATCCCATTACATGTGAAGAGCCGTCACACTCGTCCCCGAACGGTGCGGACGGGAGATTAATGAGGCCGTCTACAAGCTGAGGACCAAAGGAGAAACTCTGGCTTCCTCTCTGTGCATTACATTAGAGCCGTTTTGGCAGCAGCGTTCCAAACGCACACACACACACAAACGCACACACACACACACATACGGCTTCATGTGCATGTTACAGTCATCACCACTCATCAAGTACCAGCTGGAAGTACTGCACATTTTATTTACATTCTACATATCTATCTATCTATCTATCTATCTATCTATCTATCTATCTATCTATCTATCTATCTATCTTTTCATCTATCTATCTATCTATCTATCTATCTATCTATCTATCTATCTATCTATCCGATTTTATTACCAAATTGGAGCTTGACTGGTAATAACTAATAAATCTATGTTGATATCCAGTGCTAATGAGAACATGATCTTGCATTTTTCTTCCTGAAGAACAGCTGTGGGGGGAAGTTAAGAGTATTAAATGTTTCATTCCAGAGAAAGGCTTCTGGTAATTTTGCCCATACAGGAGCTGGCAGGAATCAAGAACACACACACACACACACACAAGCAGAACCGCATCCCCCTTTAGAGAACACACACATACTTTCCACACTCACTTTAGGAATAGAGTAAGCTTTGTGGGTATGTTTTAGATCATAGTTTGGTGCAGGTTTAGGCAGATGTGCATCTATCTATCTCTTGGAGCTTTACTGCAGCTAATAATGAAAATAAAGCAATGAAATCTAATCTAAAGGTATAATGTTCCGGCATTTATCTGCAGAGTTTGATGTGGAATCAGGAGAAGCAGCTCTGATCTCTTTTACAGACCGTGCTGTATTCTTGGCTTCTGGGTGATTCTGCAGTCTGGAGGTAGCACTGTACCAAACTAGCAGGTCCAGTATATATGTAACATTCATTCTATCTAAACCGCTTAATCCCTATTGGGGTCGCAGGGACCGGAGCCTATCCCGGGAACTTACGGGCGCAAGATGGGGACCAACCCTGGGCAGGAGCCAACACACAACAACTTACAGTCGCCAATTAACCTATAGTGCATGCCTTTGGACTGTGGGAGGAAACCGGAGCACCCGGAGGAAACCCACGCAAACACGGAGAGAGCATACAGACTCCACACAGAAAGATCCCATGGCCAACCCGGGGATCGAACCCAGGACCTTCTCGCTGTCAAGCGGCAGCGCTAACCACTAGGCCACCGTGCTGCCTATATATGTTACAGAACAAGGCAAATAAGTCAATTAATGTCAGCTGATTTTATATATAAATATCGTCATACTCTTAAAAACATGTTATCTGTGGTGGAAGAGAATTTCTCTAAATAACGTGATATAAAACATAAAAATTATATTAGGCTACAAGTGGTTTATTTATAAAAGATATCTGACTGTCAGATTTTATTCACAGATCCTTTTGTTAAATTACTTGCCAGGTCTTATTTGTAGTGTTAATTTGATGCAACACAGCACTCTAGAATGTGAGTAAAAAAGGAGCTTTGTACCTTCGCCCATAACTTTACCAAACGTTGGCTGATTTTTAGAATTCTTACCTTGTTGCATTCAAAATTAAGTTCCCCAACAATTACTATATTGGCAAGTAAAGTAATGTTTCCACACCCTTCAAAGTATTATGTCTCTGACTACATAGCAAGCATTCTCTACCTTCTTGCGTACTGACTATTGTTTTGTATTTTTGTATTTTTCGTTTTCTCCACAGTATTTCTAACTGTTATACGACACAGATTTTTGTAAGACCCCTTCAATTAAAGACTGTGTTTCACATGTTCTGCATTTGTTACAAAACCCAAAAATTGTTTTAAAAAGTTGTCTGGAGCAAAGGCATTGACGATGTGATTGACCAGGGGGCCCTGTGCACAGTATTTATAAAAACTGATTCATTTGCTGTTGTGCCTATCGTCCAAACAGGGGTTTCAGTCACTGTGGCCAAAGTGGACATCTCTGAAAACTCCTGCTTCAGTGACTACGTGTGGACAGGGAAAACAGGCTTTTAGGTTCATCACGGCATAAGTGTGCGACAGGAAATGCGTTGACGTCAGGTGTGTGACGTTTCTTTACATTGAAGACTGAAGATGGATACTGTCAGAGCAGCAATTCTCGTCTCCCTTATTCAAGCTATTTGTGCTTGTTTGCACCCGCTAACGTTTAAAAGTAACGACTTCCCCATCTGTCCATACGAAGCACCCTTTATTCGCCACTGTTTATCTAGCAACCAGATGTAAAAGTCATTGTAACCGAATGTAATTCGTTCGGTTTTTCCAGGATTCTGCTTGGCTGACATGGTTCTACACAGCTCTTGAATGCAATGCTCACAGCATACATTGGCCGATTCACTACACAGTAATATATGTTAAAGCTTATATAACAGATTTAAAAAAGCATATTCAGCAAAATGTCTGGTTTTCTCTAGTTTCTCTCTGTTTGTCTCCCTCTCTTGGGGAAACGTATAGTACCCGTCAGATCAGCTGCTGTCAGACTCTCTCTCTCGTTTCAGGCTTTAAAAAAGCAAAGTCTGGAGTCTCTCTCACACACGGTAAGTTCATTTCTTCAAGAGCTTTGAACAGAAAGCTGTCTCAGGAATATCATCTGTCCCTAAAAATGATTTGCTCAGTAATGACTCAGCCAGACAAAGCTGACTCCACTGTACATGTACCGACTTCATGAAGAGAAACTACATGCAACAGCGTAAAACATGTGATTAGACGGGTGATTACTGAAAAACATTGTGTGATTGATTGCTAAGAAATGTAGAATGTGATAAAATAGTGAAAATGTTTAATAAGAGAAAAAATAAAGGCAGTTTATAGTTTAAGTTACCCTGCAGCGTGTTGCCACCTGCCCAGGGTTGCCACCTGCCCGGAGCAGTGGGCAGCTGAGATGGACAGTGCTTGGGGACGGTACCTTGGTCATGAGTGCCTCAGTGGTACTGGATTCAAACCTGTGACTTTCTGATCACGGAGCGAACACCCTAACTGTTATGCTACGCCCCAATGGTAAATATCTGAGAAACTATTTTGATATTATTATTATTAGTAGTAGTAGTATCTGCATTGTTTAACCCACACTGTGAATCTGATTCATCTGATTTATTACCATATGAATACTCATATGAACACAGTGTGCAGTGATAGAAGAAGATGCACAGAATATATTCCTTGATGCTGCCTCCCTCCCTGAAACTCAACAGCTCTCGCCACAGTCATCTGGTCTTAATATGTTTAACAGCTCACAAGAGAGAGAGGGAGCTTAACATCAGCGGTGAGTCTTTGGCCTTTAAATGAAATGAAGGAACGGCAGATATTTTACTTTCCACATAGAGTATAATTACAGCGACAAGATCGTTCCTGATTAATTGCTGGCAAAAGTTATTACAAAATCACAGAAAAATAATGATCTTAGCCCTAGCTACATATTTCTTCCTTAGTTTAACGACTTTGCCTCTCATACAGACACAAACACTCACACACAGTCACAAAGGAACACATCCATAAACAAACACACACACACATCCTCCTGCCAGCTCATCGTGTGAAAACGCCACTGATACTGTAAAAGCAAACGAGCAGGAGAGAGAAAACTCAAACCACAGACCAATCAAACAGCAGCAGAGTTCACACACAAACACACACACACACACTTGCAGGTGGCGGTAGTGGGGGTAGGGGCCGCACAGCCGGACCCCTACAGGGACACAAGCTTCAAAGAAAACCAAGAAAACCCTTCAGCTCCTGTTAGCTACACCCCCAGAAGCTGCTATATCACACACTATGTGTGTGTATGTGTGTGTGTGCGTTAGAGATTCACGGATTGACTTCCCTGCTAAAAAAACCCTAGAGGAAATTTTCCCAGTTTTGGAAACTTGACCAAGACCAGGAAAACTTCCATTAGGGAAAGAATATTTTCTTGAGTTGCTATAAAACTGCGTCCAGGGAGCAGTGCTTGGGAACGTTACCTTGCTCACGAATACCTCAGTGGTACCTTTACCATTCTGGGACGCACACACACTTACCATACTGGCAACGTGTTCCTTGGAAGCCGTCAGGACACTCACACACCTGATCCCCAGAATCTGCACACCTGCCTCCATTAAAACATGTATCAGAGGAGCACAGTCCTGAGAGTTGGGAACACACACACACACACACACCTAAATGATTATACTATTTAAATGCCTTATCTTCCTTAAGAACAAATCTAAGATGAATAAACAAAAAATGCTGGTGAATGCAGCTCAGTGAGCATATGAATCTTTCAACAACACACAGTTTTACTCACTGTGTAAGCAGCCTCTCTCTTCATCCCTCTGTGTCCATCCTGGGCAGCATTTGTACACGGTCTGAAGCTCCATGCTGTACACCTGCCTATATACGGTATAGTAACCTGTCCTGAAAGAGAGAGAGAGAGACAGAGAGAGAGACGTGTACTAGTGCATCTCAAAAAGTTAGAACATCATGAAAAAGGGACCGCAGGGCACACAGACTCACACAATCACACTCATATCCAAATTAGAGTCGCCAATTAACCTATAGAAAGTGAATGTGAGTGATTATTTGTCATTGTGAACACACCACAGCACAGCACATAGTGCACCACAACAAAATGTGACCTCTGCATTCAACCCACCTGTGAAGGAACAGTGGGCAGCCAACATGGGCAGCACCTCAGGAGCGGTACAGGAGCACCCGGAAAAAATCCATACAAACACGGGGAGAGCATGCAATCCCCACACAGAAAGGCCCTACGGCCGACCCGGGGACCGAGCCCAGGACTTTCTCACTGTGACGCGGCAGCACTAATAACCGCACCACCGTGCCGCCGAAGACTTACCCAGAGTGACCTAAATTTTCTAATTACATGGAACTTTTTGTTGTTTAGGGTCTTATTTGGGGTCTAACAGTGGCATTGCTTTTTTACTTTGACCTAAGACTTACAGATGTGCACGTGTGAATGTGAGAGAATGTATTTGTGCACGTGTGTATATGCATATGTGTGTGCATCTAACCTTCTTTCATAGCCCATACACCAGCGCTGAGGGGAGCAGCCCTGTTTCCACACCTTCACCATCCGTGTAAATGCCTGAACACACGGCTGCGCGCTTCCCAACATCTGCAGCTCCTGCTCCTCACACACATTAGGCCTGGAGAGACAGAGAGAGAGAGAGAGAGAGAGAGAGAGAGAGAGAGAGTATGAGACATGACATGCACTCATAAACACACACACACACACACACACTTCTGACCACAATCAGCTCTAGAGTTGCAGACCAGCAGGCATTCCTTCATAGAACACATTAGGTCATCTCAGTTTACACACACTGCAAGTGGACACAGAAAACATATTTGATTGCAAATAGAAACACGTGCTTACACACTTACACAACGTTAAATGGAACCAGTTAATTCAGAATATATTTATATATTGTATATATTTAAATATTTATATATTAATTTAAATACTAGATTTCCACATGCATACACAACTTTACATACACGCTTTGCATATGCACATGGGATCAAAATCCAGCTTCATCCAGGGGATGATTGGGTGTCTTTCTGAGGATTGGTCACTCTCAAGGTTTACTACAAGTTATTACATGTTTTTCCTTGCCACTTGGTTATTCGTTAAGGGCTTGGTGCCAGTAATATGTAATCCTGCTTTGTGGCAATGTCTGTGTGATCAATGTAAAAAGCACTGGACCAACAATACTGAATTGAATCTCTCTCAGGCACACACAATCTTTTTTCTTGTGTTTTTCATGTGTTCTCTGGAGGGATCGACAATTTAAACTTCTCTTATATCTCTCCTTTCCAGGCGTTGAGCCCACTTTACAGCATACATTTAAAATATAGCCGATAGTTAACTATCATAAATACATCAGCAAAATTTTGCCATTCAGAATATTCCTTACACACTCTTGTCAGGTTTGGGTCCCTGACAGGCTCAGGGGCCAGAAGTCATTTATGTCAAAAGACGGGTGGAGAGCCATTCGTTTCTATGCCTACATTTTATGAAGCATCTGGGTCCAGTTTAACTCACACTGGGTTAATGGACAGGATTTCGGAAGTCAGAGTTATTTATACTCACAATTTTTTATGTTTCATGCCAATATTTCTGCATATTGCAAGTTAATAATTGGCAAAGAGTCGTTCTGCACTTCCACAGACACGCTAATGATATTTCCATCTAGTTTCACAAATGGAGTTATATAGTGAGCTCTGATTAGCGCCATTTACCGGACGATTAGGGTTACTGCAATAAATTAATGTGTATTCCAAACACTTTGGATTGAGGCTAGTTCTGTGTTTATATAAAACAATTATGGAATCCCCATAATCCCCAGTTAAACTTTTTAAATAGGCTACGTTAAAAACCTATTTCCAGATACAAATGTTTCCAATGTTCTTGCGACGTGAGGAAAAGAAGAAACTTACAAAAACTGACATTTAGGCTATATTCACAATTTACTCATCTCTTAAATCATAACGTCATATCCATAAAGCATTATCAAGGAATATACAGCATATTTTGCAGATTCATAGTCGTTTTCCAATCTAAATCTTTAGAATGATAAACTTTCATTTATTAGATATGCCCGACTCATTCAAGATGTTAAGAAAGTTTAGGATTATTGGTCTTTAACTATAAAAATGAAACAAAGTATGTTTTTAATACACATATAGTGTAATTATGGCAAAAAGAATAATAGAAAGTTATACATATACACAATATATTATACATTGTAGATGCATTTCAATGCAGAAATAAATATATTTTCTGTGATATTTTTGCCATGGATATATTTGATGACTGAGGATCAGAAATTCGGCTACTTACATGTCCGGCTGCAGCTCCAGTGATAAGGTGAAGTTCGGACAGTTTAGACAAATTATCGCACACCACATAAAAACTTCCCAAAGAGTCATTATGGTTCTGATTTTAAGGCATAGACACACTCCAGGCTTCGAGGTGAATCTCATACCGAACTACAGTGGAGAAGGAGTCGGACTCTGCAGCAGAAGCGCCGTCCGGTTACTCATCTGAGCAGCTTTACCCCCATTAATCAAGAGAGCAACACAATGTAGATAAATAAATGATGTTAAAAGATCCGTGCATTCAGAGTCAGGGCATTATTCAGATCTGAAAGTTGTTAAGAGTTCCCGGTTCTGCTGCCGGAGGGCGCAGACTGGTCGGAGGGACACGCAGCGCAAAATGCGTCCAAAGCGCCACCGCCAGGGGCCCCAGGCAGCCCCAAAACTGGACCCCAGATTCTCTGTAAATCGAGCAGTTGGTGTCAGTTAAAACATAATAGCATATTGGACCTTAATACGAGTGACGTCTTTAAACACAAACGCCACAAGATCCAAATGTATAAATTGATCTCATATCTTATGACGCTTGTCCGGAGGTGGTGTTCAATGGAGAGAGAAAACGCATTAAATCACAATTTTGCCCTGAATGCCTAAGTAAATGTAGGGGATCAAAAATACAGATTCAGTTTAAGATAATCCAACGACCCATTGTCGATGTAGAACGAATTCCTTTTGAGATATTCTGTCAAAAAGCAAACAATAAAGTAAGTTGTCCCCAGACCAACAGACTTCATTGCAATGCATATCACTTTATACATAACAAAGCCCTCCCCTAACAAAGACCATAATCATTATCTGTTCATTTCTCCCCCGTATTTTTCTCAATGCCATTGTAAATCAGTTGAAATATTACATAAAATAGTATTGAAATGGTCCAACTTCCCCCACAGTATAACCACTTTTGTTCCAATTTTTAGATAATTTTTATGTCAGTCTTGCTCCCATTGTATATTATTAAACATACCTCTGACACCCAATCCACCTCAAATTCAAACTTTGCACCATACCTTTAGAAAACAACATTCAAGATTCTTCATTTGTCACATGCATAGTTATATTGTGAAATGCAGTCTGATTTATTACCAAGCCTGCAGATTAAAATAGAAACATCACAGAAGAATAAATTGGAAAAATAAAATATATCATAGAAAAAATAGAGGACAAATGTTTCCTAAAATAGACATTTATATTATAAACAATAACTACATATTAGGGGATATCAGTGCAGTGTAGCTTAAAAGACGGGTAGGTGACAAACAGGAAGAGTTTACATGAATCAGTGTGTGTTAATAAGAACAGATTTTTAAAAATGTATTTATTAGATGTAACGAAGACCAAAAAAAAAGTATTGCATAATTAAAAAAAAAAACATTGGAGAGCAGAATTAAACACCCTCTCCAAACAGAGGAATCTTAAATAAAAACAATATCGTAAAAGTAATACATATTGGAAAAAAGAAAAGTTAAAAAACAAGGAAATATTATTATACAATACAGTCCACTGTGGGGTAGATTTGGTAAATCAACATTTATAAATATATAGTATTTAGTCGTGATAATAATATTGTTGACTAGAAATTCAGCATTCCTATCCGGTAAAAATGCGCCCAGCTGAACTGTTTTTCTTATTAAAGATAGATAAAAAGTTGTGTTTTATGCCCTGGTTACGAAGCCTTACGGGATGAGGACAGAAGCTCTTCCTCAGTCTCTCAGGCCATAACAATCCTGGAAGCCAGTCTGAACCATTTACTTCTTAAATGCTTACATTTTGAATGTTTCATTCCTGCCCCTGAACGGTTTATTTAAAGAAAGTGAATAAAATCATCCAAAAGTGAACTAGTTCTTGCTAGTAGAGAAACCACTCATCTAGTAACGAGCACCGTAACTTTTATTTTGAAGTGCCGCGCTTTGGCCGCCATGTTGTCTCTTGGTCGTCGCTTCCGCCGTTCAGTCAGTGCTCTGTGCGTCGCTTCGATGTCGCTCCATAGCCGTCGGATTCCCTCATAACTGTCTCCCTGATATTAATTTAATATCAGCTTTAATCCGGATTTGCAGAAGGTAATTGAGCTGCTCTTTTATACCTGTCCGTCTCTTGTGGTCGTTTACGCTAATGCTATTAGTCTGGCCCCAGGCCCGTCTCCATTATTACTGTGTTTTTAATCGCAGCGCGTGACAGTCCGGCGATTAATGGGATGTAACGCGCTTTTAATTTCATTATTTATGCGCAGCAAGTTTCGCGACTTTTATCAAATTTAGTTCTTTACGCACATTTCACATTGAATGTTTTTGGTGTAAAATTAATGAATGCATATGACAGGTGCAGTAAAATAAGAGAAATATGAAAATTATATTTCCGGGGTGTTAAACAAAATGGAAAACAAAACAAAAATGTCAAGAACAACTTCAATATAACATTAAACAAATAATTTTGGAATCAGATCTAGCTGTGTATTGTACTATTTAACCATACACACCGCGCATACATATTTTCTGTCTGGAGTTATGAGGAAATGCATACAAAACAAATACAGTATATGTTGGGTGTAACGATACATCTACATTGATACGGTGATAAACGAGCCCAAAGCATCGACCCAAAGATAAAAATGCATGAAATCTTACTTTGTATTGGAACGGAAGGTCTGTTCTTATAAAAGGGAAGATTATTTCTTATGTAAATGTCTGGTTATGATATCTTTAATTATGATAAGAAATTATTCATTGTTTTGGAAAAAATGTCAAAAGTTGGCATAAAAGACTTTTAATATATATTATAGCACCAGTTATAACAAACACACCTTGATGAATGAGAACATGTACATGTGACCAATACAAATTTGAGTTATGAAGACAGACAAATGTCTATATGAAATCCTTGTCATCTTGAATGTTTATGAGATAGGATGAAAACCATTCAAACTTTTTCCAAATGCCAAATCACGAATTTTCCAGTTTTACTGCAATTCCAGACCGCTACCTGTTTCCAGCAAATATTTGCCTATGTCTCTGGCTGCTGTCCCGGAGCAGATGAACGGAGCGGCGTTCCCATCTCCCGCGGCCGAGATGGCGGAAATTAACCGGATCCAGTATGAGTTGGAGTACACGGAGGGCATTAGCCAGCGCATGCGCATCCCTGAGATGCTGAAGGTGGCGCCGTACACGGCCGAGGATCCGCCCGAGTCCATTGTGGGGCATGAGACACTACACACGGCCATGATGCAGGTCCCCGACAGGATCGTGGTGGCAGGTTAGAAGAGAAAGCTTCAGTAATCGAAAATGAATAAACTCTGCCTACTGGCAAAGTATAGTTTAAAAATTAATAAATGTTGGTTTCTAAACTCTTAACTTCTAGCTAGGGCTGGTCAGTTATTCAAAATAAATCAGAACCGGCATTCAGAACCTCTAGGCAAAAATACAGAGTCCTTTTTGACTCTCAGTGTATATATGATGTCCAGTGGGTGAGTGAGAGTTCCATTAAGATGAAAATTCTTTGACCCCGGTGTTCTGATTCCGCAGGGGACAGCGAGGACACTCAGTTCAGCAGACCCAGAGATCTGGACCTGATCCAGTCCACTCCAGTAGAGACTTTGTCCCTGAAGACGCCTCCCCGAGTTCTCACCCTGAACGAGCGACCACTCGACTTCCTCGAAGTGGAACGAACTGCAGGACACGCCAGCGAGGAGGTGACAGAAATAATAATCAAATATTTATTAAGAGAAATGAAAGAACTGCTTTTATAGGACTGAGGCCTAACTTTGTTTTCCTTTCTCTTTCTCTCTCTCTCACACACACACACAGGTACACTCCCAAAGCAAGTCGCGCAGAGAACGCTCCATAAGTGAAAATACAGGTTTTCGTCACAATAGTCAAATGTCCAGAAACGATTCCCTGTAAGTATTCTGAGTATACACACACAAACACACACATACACAAATATACTTGCTCACTCACTAACTCACGTAGGGCTGTGCGATATGACCAAAATCTCATATCCAGTAACAAAAATAAATAGAACACCGACTTCCGACTCATTACGGCAGATCGGGTCACATATGTCAATTCAATGAATTAATAGTCTATATGATCACATAGAGTGCCCTGCGATGTGTTGGCGCCTGCCCAGGGCTGGTCCCCATCTTGCGCCCGAAAGTTGCCGGGGTAGGCTCCAGTCCCCCCGCGACCCCAGTTGGGATTACAACTGTTCGGAAAATGAATGAATGAATGATCACATAGAAATGAATTTTTAAAATTTTTTTAGCAATAAAATATTTCTACGCACTGTTAGTCTGGCATAATGCGACAGGAAAATAATGGGGGTGTAAATCACGTTTTTTCCGGATACGATGTTATATGGATTCAGTGCACTACTACGATACAATTTCCATTTGACTTATGAACCTGTTATTGAATCAAATCACAAATATTAATCGATCAAATCTCTTAAATATCATTTGACATTTTTATTCTTGAGCTATGACCCATGGAAAACAGTTTCCACACTTAATAAAAGTTGTGACCAGACCAGCTGATGTCTCCACGCTTGTTTGGTGAAGGACGTCACAATATGTGATTATTTTGGATCAGTGCTATAGGCTTGTTGATCATTAAATCGATGTGTCATTACACTCTTAGAAAATAGTCTTGAATTTATTAGCGCTTGTCATTTCACAGAAAAGCATCAAGTTAATGTCCATTGGCGTCATCGTGAAGACGGCAGTTGCTTCGAATACTTCATCCTGGTTTTGCTCACCACCAGGCGCAGATTAACGCAGAGACTAGATATGACTTGAATCTAGGGGCCACCGTGTGTGCCCCCAATTGGTCAGTAAAAAATTCATTACAATAAGCCTGGCATTGGGGGCTAACACAAATTGTAACCTAGGGCCCCATGTACACCTTAATCTGCCCCTGCTCACCACTCTGTCTGTCTCCATCCTTGTGGTGGTGTGGAACTAGAGCTGAAACGATTATTCAAATAACTCGAATAATTCAATTACAAAAAATGGTCGAGGCAGTTTTTCTAGAATCGACGCTTCGTTTAAGTCATTTAAATGGCTACAGCATGCGCTTTCACACAGACGCTTATTAATGACGCACAATATTTTCAGTGGTGCGATCAAAATGAGAATAGACCCCTCTGTATGTGAACGTATTTGTGAGATATTATTCCGTGCACAAAAACAGAAGTAAATTCATAAAAACACATAAATGGCATTTTTTGCGATGTAAACACGCACGCTGTTGGTAAGCGCCATTACTCGCCAAAACGCTCCGTTTCCGTCAAAACATCCCCTTTATTACGGACAAAACGCGTAATTTAGCTGATAAATAAACACATCAACCAGCGTTCCACTCACAATACAGCCATTTATTAAGATCTATTTTTTTTCATAGTTCGTTCCTGAACGCGCTGAACCCTTTATTGTGACGCGGCTCCGAGGCGTGCGCAGGGGATTGTGGGAAATGCAGTTCTCTTCCAGAAAGGCCAAAAGCAACTCATTTTATTGGCCAAACTGATCCAAAATGACCCTTGAACTTCATGTTTCTTCATTTTCAATTGAATACAACAACATAAAGCGTATATGACTAACTTCTACTCACAGTAGAATACACCTAATAACAAATGTATTGTCATTTTCATTCACATTTTTTATCCGATTAATCGATAAAATAATCGATAGATTACTCGATTACAAAAATAGTCGTTTGTTGCAGCCCTATGTGGAACATTACAAAGTCCCTTCCAAATAATGAATAATGAAAATAACACTATAAACAGTGTTTAGCGCTTTTATTTCGTCAAATCGCACAGCCCTACGCTTGCCCTGTGTTTGTATATTTTTACCCGTTTTTCTACCTTTCCCACCAAACACAATGTCCTTTCTCTCTCTCTGCCTCTACTTAAGTGGGTGAGTTCTGTATACATGTGCATGTCCTCTTTAGATCTCTTTCCCTGTTTGAGTGTTTTTGGCATGTTTTGTGGCTTTAAGCGTTGCTGCCTCTTTTGCACTTCTAAGCGTCCCGACACTGACACAACTCGTGAGCTTCACTCTTATGATTTCTTAAACCACGGGTTTAAGTGGTTTCCTCTGATTTTTTTAATTTATTTTTTATTATTATTTTTTTTACCAACATCAGCTGATTCCGACTCGGAAATTGGTGTTACACTAGAAGTGCCAATGTTAAAAGTGTTCCAACCCTTGGAACATTTTGCTTATGCTGTTCTGAGGTCCTCATTTGCTTTCAGTCATTATTAGCGAAATATATATTTTGGGTGGAGTGTCCTTTAAAGCAGTTGTTAAGCGCACACAAGCTACATCACGTCTAGATGGAGTTAGGGCTGGGCGATATGACGCCATGATATCTGTGATGATATGTTTGCACGTTTATATTGTTCCTATATTTAATTATTTATATCACATTGCATGTAAACAACTTAATATGATAATCATAAATTAAATATACACATTAATGCATGAAAAACGGTTTATCTGGCTGCACTTAGGTAGTGTTGGTGTGTGCTTTACTGTGATAAAAAGATCTAAATACAAATGTATCAATGTGCACTGTTTAAGCCATGTTTTGTAACCAAATAATCTATGGCATGACCAAGCATTCAAGCAAAATTTTGTGCAAAAATACAAGTTTCCCAACTGCTTTTGGCTTTAAGGATTGGAATTTAGTCACAATGAGGACTGTGCTTAAGATGCAGCCAAATCTTCAGAAATTACACACTACAAACTGCACTTGGTGGAACCTGTTAAATAAATATATCACAATTTAATTTTTAAGCCATATAGGGCTGTGTGATATGATGAAATGTATTGGATGAAGAAATTAAAACGCCTGTTGTTTTATATTATGCTCGTTACCACGGCGCCACGTTGATGTAGACACAGAGAACACTATGGTGTTATATTTGTGCCTTAATTGTGCACGCTCAACTCTGCCTACACACTAGAGGTGCGAACCTTCACTGGTTTCACAATTCGATTCGATCACGATTATCAGGTCAACTATTCGGTTCGATACGAACTCTCGTTGCATCACAATGCATGCCATCAACCTTTCTACATTACTTCACATTGCACGCGGATTGGGCAGCCATAGTTGCTACCGGGACGTTCTTTTTAACTTGAAATTTTATGCCGTAGCCAGAAAATCCCCAAGCAGTGTCATTATGATATAATTCAGGGGTTTTCAGCTGCTTTTGTCCCAGGCACTACCACTCAAACTAAGCAGTCTGAGTGTGGGAGGGAGTATTTTTTGTATTACTTTTTAGATTTTTGCATTAAAAACCTCATTATTCATAAAGTTGCCTAAATCATCTGGAAATGTTCTGAAAAAAGAGGAATTTTTTAAAGTGATTTATAGCATTGGAGGATCTAAGTCTAAGTAAGTAAGTAAGATTTCTGTGTTGAAACTGAATTGCATGTCACAGACCACCTGCATTGCCGCTGCGGACCACCAGGGGGCAGTGGACATCGGTTGCATCGATTATGATCTGCCATTGCTTCAATGCAGAGTTAGAGTGCTGCAAAAAAATGTGTTTTTATTGAATAAAACAAAAGGTGATTTACTGTCAGTTGTTTAAAATTATCAGCGAATTGTGGCTCGTTTGGCGTTCCTTATGCAGAGTTGGGTGCACACTGACATGAGATTTTGCAAGCAAAAGTTCCACTGAATTTACAGAAAATGTACTATAACGTGACACATACAGTTATCGTTATGTATGAATGAAATGTATCACGATATGAGATTTTGGTCATACCGCACAGCCCTAGAACCATGCATTAAAAAATATTACTCACATTGGGAACATGATGTATTTTCCAGACCTACTTTGTCATTGTTAGCCAAAATATATACAGTATTGTTAAGCCCACACTAACAGCAGCGTGTTCATATGAAGTGGAGTGTTTTTTTTTTTGTTTTTTTTTTGGATGTCGTAACAGCAATGTGGCTTCAGTGAGCGAAGAGTTTGGGGCTTGACAGTCAGTGTTACTGAATATAGTAGTCATTGGCTTGTATTCTTTGTTTTGCACTGGACTTGTTTTGCGTGTGTGTGTTTGTGAATGTGTTTCGTGTCTTCACACCCAAAAGGAAGCGTTTTAGTCACGCTTTCACACGTCGAGGTCGAGAACCATGGGTTTTTTTCTGTGGTTGGTTGAGTGGCGGGTTTTTTGCTCTTCCTTTATCTCTCTCTCTCTCTCTCTCTCTCTATGTATATCTTCCTTTTCTGTTATCTGTCTTTCCGTGTGTGTGTGTGTGCATGTGTGATCAGTGTGACTCCTTCCCCGCCCACTGCTCTGCGCGCCGTTTCCAATCTTGGCGCTCCTGATGAGGCTCTGAGTCTGTCCAGCGCTCGAGGCGTCATTTCCTTCATCCAGTCCACCACGCGCCGGGCCTACCAGCAGGTCCTGGAGGTCCTGGATGAGAACCAACGCAGGTGATCCCGCCCCCCACCTTCCCCCCAAATAACTAGTGACAAAAACCCCTTTATAAAACTGAGGGTTTCGTCCACAAGTTAAATGGCTTCCTGATTAGGGATGCACCGATCCAACATTTTCAGGTCCGATATCATTGCCGATACTTGGGATTGGTGTATCAGGCGATCCCACGCACTGATCCAATACTAGTTTTTAATGAATAAGTCGTGTATTTCTCTGTGAGGAGTAACACTTCGGCTCCGTAGATAGACCCAATGCCGCCGATACCCGATCCAGGTATTTGAGTCGTTATCGGACCGATATTCTATCCACATATCGGATCGGTGCATCCCTACTCCTGACATTCGCATTTTTTGTCGACTTCCATCAAGCATGTGCACAGAAAGGATGAGAAAGAGTTTGAGAAATGAAAAACAAAGCCGTGTTAAACTTGATTTATGAAAGCAACCTAGCTAGCCATCTACACTTTGAGTCAAAAACAGGGAACGCTGTGCCTGTGTCTGTGACTTGGTTGATTTTCTAAATTCTTTTACTCTTGCATTATTAATTAAGGGCCTGTTTACACTTATGCGTCATGCATATTTTTTTATACTCTTGGGCCTTTCATTTACATGTAAACAGAGCTTTAGCCACCTCAAACACATATTTTCAAACGCCCTCCAAAGTGAATTTTTTTCAAAACGCTGGACTCTGTGGATACGTGTAAATACATGTTAACCGCCGTTTTCTTAAAACGATGACGTGTTTAGTTCTATTGTGCGTGTGCCTTAAATACCTTATATTAACAGCATGTTTAACTACATATATATTTCTTGTTGTGTTTTTAACACCAGTGAGGCTGCTTCAGTTGCATGTCAGTCCTTTCCATGTGGACGTTAAACATAAGCTATTCATTCATTCATTCACTCATCCTGATTTATGTTGTTATTGGGACATCAGATGACTTTTTGGTTGTATCGCACAGTCCTTCCAGGCAAGTAATGGCAAACAAAACAAATTTTCAGCCACGTTGGCATTTTTGGTGTTTCACCAAACAAAATCATAGAGACAAAATGAAGCAGAAGCTTTGACCTTTGTGTCTATAATTTTGTTTCTCATTTTTAAGCCGTTTACAGCCGTTTCTTTTCATGTCTTTTGTTGTCACACCTCATTCAGAAATTGCTGGATTTAGTGAATTAGTGAATTTACTGACAGAAGGTGCGGTGGAAATGTCATCAAAGATGCTTGAAAGCAATTTCTGATTTTGGCCTTTGAGTAGCGCATGTACTGGCATCATAACGTCACATTGACCCTTTTTAATGTGTTTTGGTGCTAATTAGTTTGTGTACCATGAAAGATTGTTTGGATCATTTACTAAACAGGCTCTCACTCCCTAATGTAGTTTTGAGAAATTACTTCTTAGACTTTTTCAGTTGTTTCAATCTTGCTGTTATGAAGGTTCTCTTCTCTCATAGTTTTGTTGTCTTTGTCATTTTATTCTAGTTTTAGTTGATGTCTTGGTCAACATTTAGGCCTAGTCGACACTGGCGTCGACTCATTGGAGCGAATCAGAGCATCGACACGGGCGTTCGTGAACAGCGTTTGGTCGGCTGCACATTCGGACGCTGTAAAATGAACGCTGCATGCAACGTTTCATTGACGCTAGTTTCTGCTGAAATCCAGACGAACGCGAAGAAATCGTGGCTGTTGCGTTTACATGGCGCTCGGTTGACGTCCTGGAGGACCGAATATTTTTAATATGTTTTTTTTTTTTAATACTCATACGCCATATACTGTACATGTACAGGTTATTTAAATTTTTTATAAAATATACAAGATATACTTCCATTCCATGTGATGTCATTACGACAAGCCAACTGTCCAGCACAGAGATTAATTTCCTTCATATGCCAAAGGACTTGTTTTTTATTTCTTCTTTTATATTTGTATATATTCGTAAGCTTGCTCATGTTCTTCTCACTTCAGTCAAAGCCTCACGTCGTCTCTTCATCTTCCATTAATACACAGCATTTTCAGTTCCATTTGGCCCAATTCTAAATAAAGTGTTTCCATAAATTTAGCCATCTTTATCCGCCAAACAACCCTGTCTGCATTAGAGCCGCGTTGCCGTCCATTATTTATATTTTATCACACGGTTGTGGGTTTACAGTGTGAACATCAGCGAAACAGTCCAACCAATCACAAAGCTGCGTTGCTTATATATTTTTGCCAAGTAGGTGCATGTAGAAAGTTCGACAGTCCATGAGTTTATCCCCATCACTTCTGGTTAACAAAAACCAATATACAGTACATTTACATATACATATAGACCTTTATTTGTCTGTATATTTTAGCTTGGAAACCATTAAACCCCAGAAACAGCCCCTTCCCTCAGTCTGCTGCTTTGCTCTTTACTGAGACCCGCATCCGCACCGATAAGCTTTTAGTTTTAGAACTGAGTCAGATTTGTTGAGCCTCATTCACCAACTGTTCTTAAGACAACATTTATTTTTAAAACCTACTTTTCAAATTTTATTGCACGTTTGTGCAAAATATTAGCTGATTGGATTCAATTCCAGTGTCATATTATAATATACTATTTAATACTTTCCTAAGACATTTAAATTATTATTTAAATAATATTGTATAACTGTAGAATAATATTATACTATAATTTTTAAATGTTTTAAGAAATATAAGCTGTTTAAATAGTGTATTGTACAACTGTAGAACATTAATAATAACCATTATTTAATATTAACTATTTAAATGTCTACTTTCTTAAGAACAAATTTATGAAAATATAGGTGAATGAGGCACGTTGTTCTCTGTAGCCTGGCTCTGATATCCTTTGACTGTGTGATTCTTTACTTACAGAAATTGTATTCATTAGTGAGAAAAACTGATGTTTTCTCTAACAGTAAAAGTCTTGTGTTTTTGTCCATCTGCCTTCTTTCTGTTCTTCCTTCCTTCTTCCTCGCTCTCCCTCCTCCTCCTCCTCCTCAGCAAGCCTTCTCTGAGAGGGGGCTCCACCTCCTCAAACCTGCAGCATGAGAACAGGTAACTCCTTATGGCCCTCTCCTCTCTCCTTTTCTCCAACAACCTTTCCTTTTTCTGTTTCTAGACGTTTGCTCCGTCAAACACTTGCTCCAAATACACACAGATATTTCAGATTAAACTTTCTTTTATCATTATTATTATTAGTAGTATTATTATATATTATTATTATTATTATTATTATTATTATTGATTTGTTGTTGTTGTTTTGGTATTTTCCATAAGTTTCTTCCTCTTATGTTTGTTTTTGAGAAAGCAGATCAAATTCTTTATTTATCCCTGTATATAGTTACAGCTAAGTAGAAGAAATGGACCCCAACGCTCCCAGGATCTGCAAAATGAAAAATACAATTTAGAAATTCACAGTGGTTAGCGCTGTCACCATAGCTTAGCTGTCCTGTCTGAGCCCGAGTTGCTCGTAGGGTCTTTTCTGTGTGAGTTTATGTTTCACAAGTTCGCATGGATTTCCTCCCACAGTCCAAAATCATGCAATATAGGTTAACTGGCGACTGTAAATTGGCAGTGTAAGGTGTGAATTGGGAGGTGATTGTGTGGATGTGTTGGCGCCTGCCCAGAGTTGTCCCCGCCTAGTGGTGGCCGAGTTCCCAGGATAGGCCTGGCTCCACTTCTATCCCCATAACTAATCCCAACAGAAACATTGGTGAATGTTAGACCTGGATGTGAAAACTTTGGGAGTTTTTATGAACTAATTTTACTTGGCTAATTTGCAGGCTATTTGTGTGTGTGTGAGATTGAATAAAATAATTGTCATTTCACGCAGGTATGCACTAACCATGGAGGCCAAAGGAGGCCAGTGGTGAGGACATGGGTTGTGGTGGACGCAACAACTTTAAGAAGACAGGTAAAATGTGTGTGTGTGTGTTCATGTGACAAATGTCATTTCTTTATAACGAATGGATTTTGTAGTTGAAAAGCTCATGAACTCATACTCTGACACAAAGCATTGTTCCAGAATGTCAAGAGCAGATTGTATTCAGAGACATTTTCCATGTTTTGTAAAGAAAATAAATGACAGATCAGGCTAATTTTACACAGAGGATGAGAAAGTCGACTAACAAATGTACAAGGGGGTGAGATCATCTTTTAGGGATCAGTTACCACGTGAACAAAATCCAGACAAAATTACGGTAAAGACTGTTTCCACTAAAATGTAATGGGGTACAAAAAACTACATTACTTATATGGGTTCGCAACATGTCCAAAAAATAAGCAATTTAAATTCTATAGTGGTTTTAGAGACCGAATTACCAAGATGTTGCATGTCTGAGTGGCTGTAGGTGTCACCATAATTTCACAAAGCCTATGTTTCCTGTCTGCATCCATGTTTTGGTGTGTAATATTTCAAACCCCGATCTGGTAGATGGTGGGTGGGTGTGTGTGTGTGTGTGTATTGTCTTTAAATAGTGTATCACCTATGCTGAGATCACATAAAAAATAACTTGCAATCTCAAGATAACAAGAAGAAAAATTATATTGACATGTGTCCTCTATCAACTTCCATACTTAACACACTTAACGATGTGATGCTTTTTAAATTTCTCAGATCATTAAACTAAACCGGCGGCTGCAGCTTTTGGAGGAGGAGAACAAAGAGAGCCAAGCGTGAAATGATCATGTATTCTGTTATCAGTGGCATTCTGCTCATCAACAGCTGGGTGTGGTTCCGTCGCTAAGGCAGCGCTGGCTCCATCCCCTTCCCCTTGGGCGTGACTTTCTGCAAATTCCCTTCCTTATGTTCAAATTCAGCCAAATTTATTCTCTGCGCTTGTGTCTTGAAGCTGGTGAGCTGTGTGCACTGGAGGTGGAAAGTTACATTTTTTTGGTTCATTTTTATTATCAACATGTATTTTTACATTGATAAAACTGTCCATTGTTTCTTTTTTATTTTTGCTATTTATGTTTATAGGAGTATTCTCTCAGCACAGTTTGCCGCAGCATGACTTTTGTGTATATATGTAATGTTCCTCATGTTACTCCACTTAAGAATTATAGTTATTAAGGCAGCATTTATGATGATCTTGCCCTACCTTAGAGCCTAAATAATGTCAGAACAGTGTGGAAATTCAGGTTCACTAAGTAGAAGCTTGAAATTTACTCCCACTCAGACTTACAGATGTTCATAAGCTCTCGTTTTATAAGCTTCTCTCATTTTATGTATTTGCATCTTTGGGTAGACTTTCCCTTTAAGGGAAGATTTAGAATAAAAACAGCACTTTTATTTCTCAACACCGTCAGTTTTTGTCTTTTTTTCCAGACACTATAGACAGAGAGTGTCTAAAATCTTCTGATCAGCTTCTAACATGGATCCATGGTATGTATGGACCAGAAACGGACTCACTGATTTTCCAGGAATAAACCCGTGAATAAAATGTATTTATGGAATGCCGCTGTGTGGATATAGTGATGTATGACAGAAACTCGCCTGTTATTGTTCATACTTTGTTCATGTGTTTGGCTATGAAAAGGTTCTTCTGTGTATTCGGAGCTGATGCATGCTCGAGACTGTTTGGTTTATTTTTGATAAACTTGGTGTCACGCAAATTAAAGAACAAGATTTTGTGTTATTTTAAAGCTGCAGGCTCCATGTTACCATGTCAAGTTGCTGTAATGTCTTTCTGTGTTTGTTGAGGATGTAACTCGTATTCAGTGCCATTGCTCTGATATTGAGGCCTAATTTAATACATGATGATATATGAGAAGAATTTACACAAAGATTGCAAAGCGTTTTGTTCCTCTTCCCCGTCTACTGTACATCTCCTCTACCTCTTTCTGCCCCACCCCCATTCCTTCTCTCTCTCTACACCAGAGAGAACTTTTACCCGAATAAATCACAACAGTAACTTAATATTGTCTTTTTGGTCATTTTCTTTTCACAGCTATTACTCAAAAATGTATTTTTCCAAACAGAGGGCCACTATCATCTATCATCACCCATTCCCACAACACGTATTCTATAACTTAATGTAATAAAAGCTCTACTTGTATAAATGAAATGTATTTAAAAACAAAAACTTCACTTGCAATTCTGTAATGTGATTTTCAGTATCAAAATTAAATGCCATCCACAAACTGTATATTGTGTTCCCTAAGGTTTGTCATTTTATATTTTAAGTACTATTCACTGTTCATCTTATTTTCAAAGAATTTTACTTACGCATAATGGATGGACTTTTTTCTTCAAAACGAGGATTTTAACAGATACAATTGTCAGAAATCAAACTTTCATCGCTTTTCACATACGAGCATGTGGTGTTGCTGAAAAGTTTTGTCTTATATTTTTATGTCCGCTAGGGGGCGAGCGCAAGCCATTCCTAAATGAACTGGAGAGCTAAGGCAGGAAAAGCGTTATTTAGTTATTTCTCTAATCAGAACTGTTCATTCGAGAGGTTATATCACTGGACTATTAGATCACTGTGTATAGTAACGTGTTTGAAAGTCACTATTCGAAAAAGCATAACATTTAAATGTATAATTACAACCCAGACAACAACAGAAGCATGTTCTTTGTCTGAAAATCCCTGGCTATCCCCACATAATGATATTTTATACTTAATTTACTTCATCATTAGTACATACTTCTTTTATCTGCTATCTGCACTTTCTACAAATTGTTTTCAACAACATTATACAAATATTTTTAATACGTGAGCGAAATTGCTTTTGTGCAAATTCTTAATAAGCTTCCATTTATTATTATTTTTGCATCAATATTATTATTATTTTTTAACCCCAGGTAAATATAACCAGGAAAAACCGTGGAGGTCTAAGTCTAAAATATGTCATCGGAATATAGTATTAATTTCACACTTCCTTACTTTTTATGTGGAAACAATAGTAATATTACTTTAAAAATAATTTCCTATTTCAAACTGGCGTAAAAATATAATTCAGGGTTACAATTACTTAAGTTAGATGTTCAGTTGTACAACTATTCAGAATTCCTCTCAGTTTATTACAGGACGATATTTATGATAAATGTTCTTTTATTTTTGCCAAAAATAGATTATAAAATAGAAAACGTTTCTTTAGAAAAAAAAACTAAAGCGGCGATATTGCTGATTATATTAACGGTTTAGATTATCTTTGTACATGTGATGCTCCTTTAAAATTATATGTACAATTATATATATGTTTTTATAATATTTGACCTTGTACATTATATGCGACATTACATTCCACGAAGATACTAAACTGAAGTATTAAAACTTGATTTAATAATACACACACACACACACACATAATAATAATAATAATAATAATAATAATACGAGTAAATGCATATTTAAAAGTCCCTCATGAGTTTCCGCCTGGGAGTCTCACTTCCGCAGGAAGTTGTCGTTCTCCTTGGCGGTGTAGTAATGATGGCGGCGTGCAGGACGCTATCAGGAGGCGCAGGTTTAATGGCGCTCGGGCTCCACTACCGGAGCAGGAGCGTGTTGCTAACGCAGGTTCGTGAGAAGAAGCGCTGGATGAAGGCTTACACGCTGATCATGGAGAGGAAGAGGAGGATTGAAGGAGTTCCGCCACCAGAGCCACGGTCAGTCTGCTCTAACCTGACAGAGATCACATCAAGGATACTCGAGCTCCCCACGCTACCAGTCAGGGCTGTATATCCCGAGTTCGGTCACGATACGATTGTATATCGATTCAACGTACGATTCGATATGTCATAGTCTGCGACGATACGATTTCCATTCGACCCAACGATCAATTTGATATGCTGATTTAATACAATCACTTGCATTTACATTTATGGCATTTAGCAGACGCTCTTATCCAGAGCAACTTCCATTTTTCCTAAATTCAGGAACAATTTCCCTAAGAGTAACTAGGGGTTAAGGGTCTTGCTCGGGGAACCTATATTAGGTTAAGTATCCTAACCTCTAGACCAGGGGTTCCCAACCACTGGGCTGCAGACCAGTACTGGGCCTTGTATTATTTCGTGCTGGTTCATACAGAAAGAATTTTTTTTTACATCCCCCCAAAATGTCATATTTATTATCCAATCTGTGGCTCATAGGTGACAATAAGGCAACCCACTTGGTGAACCGGTTAAATATTATGCTCTTTATTGTGTTTTGTTACACTTTAAAGCCCCTGCTTTAAATTAAACGGTTTGGGGACCACTGCTCTAGTCCACCACCACTCCATAATTTGACATTTTATTTCTATACTTTTTTGGGTACTCACAAAGACAATATCACTTAGCACTGTTTAAAAATAAGCTTATTTTATTTTCATAATTTACCAACTACAGTGTCAGTTAATACCACAAAAACAACATAAAAACTTTTCGTCAGTGGGGTTGCAGTGTCGCAAGTTGCAAGTATCAAGTAACAGTACTTATACTTATGTACAAATATCCAGTACTCTTTCCACCACTGTTTTTCACTCGTCGTTTTGTGGTCATCTACTGGTCCTGCAGCTCTCGGCAGCCGAACTGGGACCATCATGCCGAAGTGGAGGCCTTCGGGGCAAGACTGAAGGAGCATTTCTCCACAGAGCTGCTGAAGACGGCGCTGGTGAACCCCTGCTACCTGCGTTCCGAGCAGGAGAGACGACGAGCACTGGGTTTGGACGCTGGAGCAGCCGCCCTAAACCTCCAAGACAACACAGCGCTGAGGGAACACGGCCAGCAGTTCACACAGGTGAGGTGGGAAAATGCAGAGTGGACACTAGATTTCTGTATCCTAATTGTGAATGGCAGCAAGGATTTGATTTAGTTGTACACTGTAGATTGTTGCTGGAATGTTTTGGCACTTTTGTAAGAATTTCATTTATTCACAGGGTTTCCTTACAGACTTTTGTAAGAGCAACTTCCCCAGCTTGCCCGAGGAGGGCGTGATGGCTATCGTGGGTCACCTGACAGGGTCGGAGGTCATGTGCCACGTTGCCCGGAACCTGGCGGTGGACGAGCTGGCCATGACGGCAGAGTTTCCCGTCCCGGAAGATGTCCTGCTGGGAACCTTCTTTGCTGTGATTGGGGCTCTAGAGCAGAGCAGTGGGTCGGAGAGGGCGGGGCTGTTTATCCGGGTAAGACCTTTTTTATTTGAATGAACCATGTTGCTCACAGCCTGCCAGAATGACAACAAAGTCAAATTTTGAAAAAGAAATTAGAGCTGTATTCAGAACTTCTGATTGGTGTAATTTTGCTCATGTCAATTACTTTGATTATTAAGTTGATGTAGTTAAAAAGATGCTACTGTGTGTTACTGCATCCCTGTTTTTGCTTCCTTCAATTATTTTAGTCACAACCTTTGATAGTGAACTATGATGTTTAGAAACTAAATAAGCGTTAAGCCTAGTCAAGGTAAAATTAATTGTGATATTGATTTGAGGTTATATTGCCCAGCCCTAAGAGAAATATTTTCTCCATAAACCACATTAAATAATGAGTTTTTTATCATTTTGTGCTTGCAGGACTTCCTTGTGAGCCAGCTGATAGGGAAGGACCTTTTTGACATGTGGAAGGTGGTGAACCCCATGGGGCTGCTGGTGGAGGAGCTGAGCCGTAGGGGAGTAAGCCTCCCCGAACCGCGACTCATCCGCTCCGCTGGGGCCAGTACCGTACTACCACTCTACTTCGTTGGCCTTTACAGGTAGGGCAGGCTGGGAGTTATTTTTGTATTTTTGTGTACCACTATACACTGTCATCCAAGAGGTCCTCTCTCCCTTTGCCATTTACTTTGGCAAATGTCTGATTTCAAAAGTCTTTTGATGTTTTATTTTGAATTATATTTGCAACAAAGTTAGATTTGGTGTAGGGTAAGATCCAGAACCGAGTTTAAAGGATAAAGGAATGAGACAGCGACAATAAATTATTTTAGGCTAGAACATTTTGATGCAAATACAGATCATATTTGGTGACTTCTGAGGCTTTGTGTTGCAGTCACATTTGTGTGTGTTTGCGTATGTTTAAGTGACCGGAAGCTACTGGCCCAGGGGCCAGGAGAGACTGTATTAGCGGCGCAGGAGGAGGCGGCACGCGTAGCTCTGAGGAAACTCTATGGCTACACGGAAAACCGCAGACCGTTTGACTTCTCCACACCCCAAGAGCGGCTGCAAACGGAACACGCTCAGGCACTCACCAGTGGATAAAAAAGACTTGTATCTCTCTTACCTGGCCTCTGCCGCATTACCACTTCGGCTGTGCAGCAAATTGTACCTGTCAGCAGATTTGGGACTATGGGAGCATCTACCAACACACATCTTTCTGCGTTACCAACATTAACTCGACTCTCTTTGCCCAAAAACACTGTTTGTCAGACTGTACAGATTTCTCTGTGTCAGAACAGGAGATGGAACCCAACAGCTTATTCAGTAAACTTGTTTGCAGGAAGTACTGCACAATACCATCATTCAAGTGATTAGGATATTGGAGAAAGATAAGATACCCATTGCTATGTGGGTTCTGTGATGTTAATTTTCTTTTGATTAAAAGTTGTGTATCATGACTGTATTTAAGTACTGGGCTAAAACTGATTAAAGAAACCTTTTTCTATGTGATATTGGTTTTTGATAACATGGTTTACATGCGTTTATCAGGAACACCACAGTGGATAACAGAATGTACAAATTGCTTTATTTAAAAAGGGTGGTGGGTTAAATAATACAAAGTGCAAATTAGTGTGGTGCTAGTGGACCAAGAGATTATGGGTTGTAGTTTGGCTCTGTCCTACCTCCAGTTCTACCACAATTAAGCTCCTCAACAAGACCCTTAACCCTAAATTTCTCCAGGGAGATTGTCCTTGTAAGCTGTAAATACTATGAATATAAACATACAGACTAATAATGTTCAGATACTATGAAAGAACATATGTGAAAAAGATCACATTACTAAAATATTAGGTTGTATTTATTTGAAGTATCAAATTTGATAAAAACAGGCTCAGGGTTTCTGTGACATGAAATTAGACCTGTATTCACGAAATGAAATACTAAAATTGATCCTGCTGTATGGGAGACGTCACATGATATTTCAAGTCCAAACAGGGTACTGGGCAGCTGTCACGTGCCACGTAATACCAGCTTGCTGTCTCATTCTTCCGTTTAAGACCTGTTATCAGTAATCACTTAATGCAAGTCATCCCCAGGAAGTAATTTGCCACTAGTACGGGCATGTTTTGATTTGTTCTGTCAGATGATATTCATCCTCTTTCTATAGTCTGGTCTTCTCATTGCTTTAGCTCGTATTCTTATTCTAGTATTATATGGAGATATAATCTGCATTTGTAGAATTTTTATATATCAAATGCATGTTACTCTGTGGAGGGGACGGCTCTGAGGAAAATATTCCATAAAGATAGATTAAGTACATACTGTGATCCAAAGGAAGTGACGTGAAGAGATTAATCTTAAACATTTTTTAATTAATCTCCATTTTATAATCGAATAAATCCAACAAAGTGTTTTTGTGTCATTGCTGGGCTGAAGATATGTCATTGTAAATAGTGTTTACTGTTAGTGTGTGAAGTAAATATTTATCTTTATAGATTTTTATGTGGCTTTATTGGTGTTGTTTTAGACCTATATCTAGGGCTGGGCAATTCATTGAAAATTAATCAGAACTGACATTTAGAACCTCTGACTGACATAATCTTGCCCATGACAGTTATTACGGGTATTTTTTAAAAATAATTTCTGTTAATACTTAAAAATAATTCTGTTAATAGTGTCTTTTAAAACACTGATGTTTGTCTTGTTACAAAACACATAAAATCATTGCTCATTAATTGTAATAAAATTCAACTAATTGTGATGTTAAATCGTGATGTTTGAGGACATATTGACTAGGCTTACCTCTATTAATTTGTTCTTGGAATCAAAATAACTCCATTATCCCAATACAACTCTTTTGAATCGAATCGTACTAGCGATCAGAAATGGGCGGGACAAAGGAGCAGCCACGCCCATCCATCCCGCCCACTCTCTTCTAATCTCTCCGCCCATCTGTCCTCCCGCCGCCCCGCCCCGCCCCGCCCCGCTCCTCTCCTCCCCCTTGTTCGTGGAAACGTGAGGCCCCGGTGAATTCCTGCGTGTCTCTCAGCAGCGTCCTGCCCCAGTTGGCCTCAGCGTCGGCGGCCTTCTTCTCCAGTGGCCCAAGACATTTTTGTAAACGTTTCTTTCTTTTTTTAAAAATCGTTTTTCTTTTCTTCACCCTCCCCATTTATCAACTATAAACCAGCCTTGAGCATGGCGGCGAGCGCGAAGCGAAAACAGGAGGAGAAACACCTGAAGATGCTGCGGGAAATGACGAGTTTAGCGCCCAACAGAAAGTGTTTCGACTGCGACCAACGAGGCCCGACCTACGCCAACATGACGGTCGGATCGTTCGTCTGCACCTCCTGCTCCGGCATTCTGTAAGTTAGCCGACCTAGCTTTACAGCTAAACGGTTCTGGGTGGTGGAGAGAGAAAGAGAGAGGGAGGGAGACGTCATAATCCGAACACTAACTCCCTAGGTAGTGCGGTACATATCAATCTGGAAGTGGCTTCAGATGTTCGAATGTCTCTCATATGTGCCTAACGGCTCTTCGTGGACTGGCGGCGCGCTTCAACAGTAGTACCCTTATTAGTGCACTACGTAGGGCGCGGTGCGCCATTTGGCTGACGTCCATGCTATCTCGGTCAGGCGTCGCCGTGGAGTTAATGACCTTTTTAAATTACTTTTCGGGACACAACCGGGACACGTCACTGAGCTTTAAACTAGTGCCAAGCGCTAAATGGCATTTTAAACCTAAAGGTTAAAAGTCACGTTGTTGTTTTTTTTCTCCTTCTCTAACAGGTAGCTAGCGGTTTAACAAGTTGAAGTAAGCACGCTTGTCAAGTTCATAGTTAATTTCACTTGGAAGGGCAAATGTCTTAATTTAAAGACAAACTGAGTTGATATGAGAAATTGTCGTTATAAAGTGTGTATAACTCGGCAGTAGAACAGGACGTGGCCAATATTATAGCGCGCTAATAAAGGACGTTAGCAGCGTGAACGTGTTTTTGGCATTAATACAACCCACCATGCTTTTGTAATAATAAAAACGTACAGAACCGTTCACAATAGCAGACAAAGCGCTTGCAGAAGTGTGTGAATCCTCAAAAAACCTATTATGAGCCTCGAATATACTTGGGCTACAAGTCCCCGTTAGCTTTCACTGCCGTTTAGCCGCATTAGGGCCTGTGAAGGGAAAATCCCTTTAATGTTCATTCCGCTCTCTGCCGAACAAAAATGTCGGGAATGTTCTCAGGTAACCATGGCGACGATGATGGCTGTACGTGACTGCTAACTTTGGCTACCAGTCTAAGCCTCTAAGTCGTTAGCAGGCTAGCGAGCTAGGCTATATACTGTAAGTTTCCCGTTTAGGGCTGCACGACGATGACAAAAGCTCCGACATATATTGTGACCTAAAAATGCTGGATTAAGAAAACTAAATGCTATGAATAGCTCTGGATGGAACAAATGAATCATTCAGGATTGCGTAGAGGAGTGCATCCGCGTAGAAAAGAATAATAAAATTAGCTGAGAAATCATTTTTTACTCAGAAGACCCTGAATCATGCTTTCTTGAATATATCAAAGAAACCTTGTGATTTTTCTGTCAGACATGCATGTAGGTTAGTCATGGGAAAATAGAGATGTCCTTTTGTTTCAAAACGAGAAAAAATGTAGAATTTGTTTTATTCAACATTCATATGTCCTGAAAAGTGGTTGTTTCACTTGAGCCCATTACCATGACTATGCTGAAATCATACATTGTCATCACTACTCTTTGGCAATCTTATTTAGGAACATTACAAGTTCTTGCCCAAAGTGATGTATGTCAGCTTTGTAGTCCACAAGAGAACCTTCTCTTTTATCAAACTCACAGCGGTTATCCCGCTAAATTGGAGAATATTTGGAGCTTTATAACACGCCCTATAGCGCATTCAATTCAATTCAATTCAAATTTATTTATATAGCGCTCTTAACAACAGTCATTGTCACAAAGCACTTTACATATAACCAGCCTAACCCCCCCAACAAGCAAGCCTGAGGCGACAGTGGCAAGGAAAAACTCCCTCTAGTAGGAAGAAACCTTGAGAGGAACCAAGACTCGGAGGGGGACCCCATCCTCCTCTGGGCGACTGGGCGCACGAACGTTTAATGTACAACAAGTAATAGATCAAGATGAGTTGTTAGTTATTTAAAGAAGCGAAGATACAAAAAAATAGTCCAAGGGATATTTCGAATCCCGGGTTGTTGCTGGGCCACTTGCAGGACCCTCTCAGCAACATTAAGCTGAAATTAGTTCAGTATTGTGCTGCTAAGTCCATAGGGTCCAGTCCCAGTTGGTTTCATGATGATGTCCCCATGGAGACCTGGTGCGGGTTCAGGGGGTCAGGATCATCAACACAACATTTGCACATTTAAGTGTACATTAATGAAAGCTTCTATAAAACTACCTGAAACACACTAGTTGCAGGACCTCTGCATTTGACCCATCAACAAAGGAGCAGTGGGCAGCTTTTTGCTTGGAGACAGTACCTTACTCATGAGTACTTCGCACTTTTACCAATCCGGTACTGGCCATGCCTTGCCATCATAAAAACCGCAGTAATTGCATGAATGACATTTTTCGTGATGTAAACGCATGCGCTGTTTGTTAGCGCACACGACTCTCTCAGGGAAGTCATTCACTAAAGCATACCAGCTCAGTCAAATCTTCCCTCTTATTACAAACAAAACTCATTTTTAGCTGATAAATAACAAAAACAACCAGCATTCTACTCACTGTACAGCCATTTACTTGATATTTTCAGTGATTAATCCGTGTGTCCTCCGCGTTATTGTGACGCAACTCTCATGTGGAACGCCCTCACTTCAAAAATGTCCAGTAGCTCTCTCCTAGAAATGAGTCAAAAATGAGTTATATGCCAAAATGAGGCCAAATTGGATAAAAATGTCCAAAACTTCAATATTCCTTCATTTTTAATTAACCAGAAAATACCTTTTACATTTTATAATGTTACAGAGTAAAAAAATAAATATAAAAAAATAGAAAAAGACAGTTTGGTTTATAAAAAAATGCTGGGAATTATTTTTTTTTCTTTTTATCTTATTAATAATGGATTAATCAAAAGGTTAATCAATTTACAAAATAATTGTTAGTTTCTGTGAACGTGTCAGTGACCGAATTCCTGGGAAGACTCAACTTACTATACTCACTGTAATCAAATGTAGGCTGTCTGTCATCATTAATACTTTCCATAAGCTTTACTACATGTCTTAAAATTTCTGTTGAGTCAACTATTAAGCAATCTTATTCTCAGAAATACCCTTAATGGCTTCAGCAGTAGTTTTAGAGCCTTTGCTAGTGCACGGCATAGCATTTTGTGGAATGTGAAAAGACCCACGGGGGCCCATTTCAGATCCCTTTCTTAGTGTGCGCTGTTAATTTCTGCATAATGAAAGTCTGGAGACTTAGTTGATTTCATATTGAAATTACATTTAGAATAAATGTATAGAACTTTCAGTATTCATCTTTTATTATTAATCTGTCTAAAGTGGATTCAGTCACAAACATTTTTTTTTTCTTAAAATTTTGTGTGCAACATAGAACAAAGTGGATTAATGTCTCATAAGTTAAAAAAAAAAGTATTACCGACAAGAGGCAAATGTTCACTTATTTTTATAATATATATGTCAGACAAATAACCTTGGCAGTCTGGTCCTTGAAATCTAGAGCCTTTTGATATTAGTTATGTTCCAAATTGTCAAGCTTTAGCCTTAAAAGTTAACGTAAGTGCAATTTTTTACAGAAGTATGTTAACTGAATGCAATTCTTATTGCCAGCTAAATTGTAGAGGAAGACATAACCTGTTCATAACCTGACATCTGTGAGGCTGAGGATTTAGGATTAGGTTTGTTTAGTTGTCTTAAACACTTATTTATGCTATAATACAATATATTGGTAGGATGTTTGGGGCCTGCGTCTGACAGATGCTTAGTTACAGACTGTTATCTGTGCTGCTGGTTACAAAATCTGCAGAATTTCCAAATGTAGCTTTAGAGACTCTTTCAGGAGATGTAGCTGGCTTATGGTGCATAACACCCTCCATGTCTAAAAAGAAATTTGGACACATTTGCATAATTTTATGAAACTGATGAACTGGAAAGGAGACTAGAGAGTATGAAAGTAACAGTTGTTCTCCAGGTGGTTGTTTATAGCTCCAGCTCCCCAGAGGGTCTGGTTTGGTTCAACTTAAAAGTTTAGATCTCCCTGCTTTGTGGCTGGCTGTCAGTTTATTATGCACACAGCAAGAGCTTTAAATTTGCACTTAATGAGGATATTTCATGCATTTCTGCATTAAGCTTTCACAACAAAACTCAGACTCAGGAAATAGAAGGTTCTAACCTCCGAACCACATAGAGTACACTTAATCACCGAATAGAATATCGTCTCTGCACACTCTTAAAAAGGGAGTGCTTTTTAGAGCAATATAATGTACAGATCTTTTTTCTTTAATGATATGAAGAAAAAATTTTGTTATGAAGTTCTTTCCACCCTTCTCAAATCAGAGAGGATTCATTAAAAGGTGAAAAAGTTCTAAACAAATTATAGATTCTTCCAGGACTGAATAGGGTCCAGCAAGATCACATTTACATGAAGCCATGAAAATTGTTGGTGATTTAGGACTGCCTAGTTCTCGTTTTCATTAAAAGGAGATGCAAGACTATGAGATGACTTCAAATCAGTGTCAAGTTAGTTGCATTTTTAGCTCACCAAGGAGCCAAAGCATGAACGGGACTGAACTATTTTCTAAGGGGGACATTTTATTTTCATTTGATTAAAAAAAAATCATACATTTTTGGTTAATTACAGTTAATGTAATGTACAATAAATACCACTGACATCATGATGTGACAAATATCAGCAAACCAAAATTTTATATGAATATGTTTACTTCCATCCTAGCAAAGAAATTGATACATATTGAATTAACAGCTATTTCCTATACTCATGAGCTGATGCTTGTTGCTATGTAGAGAATTTTTAAAAACATCTTTATGCAGAAAAATGACTTGTTTACCGTAAGAACTGGATTGAAATTCATAGTCCTGATCAGCTTGCGTAAGCCGCTGCTGATTTTTCAAGTGATAAATTGAATTTTGGTCATACAAAATTGAGTTGCGTTCTTAATTGGCCATCTTACAAAGGCACTGACCCCAACTCTAGGATCTCCTGTCCAGGAAAATATGGAATAAGCATCTAATAAACTGGGACTGGGTCAAGTGGGAATTGTCAGTGACGTTGTTGTTGAGTTAAAGAAGTTAATGATGTTAAACTTTCTCGGGTTGATTTTTCGTTGCCTGGATGTTGGGTCAGATATATCTAATTAGCATTATGACTTTGGTTAGCGTGATTGCTAGCAGATGTCTAATCACATGTAGGAGTGTAACAATACATCAATACATTGATTCAGTGATCAGTGAGCCGATAGCATCAATTCAAAATGAAAACTTAGATCAGACATCATATGTATTGTAACATCACTTTAAATGTCTTGTTGAGCTGATTATTTGAAATCAGCTTATGATATTTGTCTCATAATGATATCGGCTCCTGAACTGATTCAAAAGTCATATCGCAGCAAACTTTGTGATATTGGCAATCGTCGAATTATTGTTCATTTAATCGATTTGATATTGTATTGAGATGAAACACATGATTTACACCCCAATCACGGTTTGCCTTGTCACAGAAAGTGGGCAGCCGTTCAGCATGAAATCCAAATAGAAACTGCTTTGGAGCTTTGTCGTGACTTTCCTGAGGTTAAGGTGGTCATTTCAGTGTGACTTAGTGAGATGTTAATAATTAGCTTTACAGGAGTGGAACGAGCGATTAACATTTTCCAAAAGAATATTTTCAACTTACTGTACCATTTAGAGGTGAGATGTTTACAATAGTGTCTGCAGAATACAGAAGGAGAGAGAGAGAGACGGGCCAGGTTCAGGTAGGTTCATCCTAAATCGGGAGCAGAGCTGTAGATGGACTATATAATAAGCTTGGAGCTCTTAGATTACTATATTTAGCTGATGGAACTATTCAGATGGGTAAGGCCTCCATTCATTGTAATGAGGTTTCATACATTTACCATTACAACCTATTTAATTGCTCCTCATTAAATGTATGGCCGTGAGTGAGTAACTGAGTAGCTTTCTACTTGGTGGTCTGACGGTGATCTAAAACATTTTTTCTGAGGAGTTAAGGATCACTGTTAATTTTGGCAGCTACTCGACATATGACACGATCACTTAAATATTTAGACAGCCAAACTAGATGCATTTCATATATCCAGTAGTCTATGAGTTAACGAGTTTTGACTTGTCTCGTTAACCAAAATAAATATACATTTAGTGACATTTTAAGATACTTCAGGGGTCCCCAACCACCATGCTGCAGACCATCACCGGACCGGACCATACAGTAAGAATAAACTTTTTTTTTTAGGTTGTTTTTATTAGTCATTGCAGTTTGTAGGGTGTTTTATTTTGAAAAACACTGTAGCTCATAGGTGACGGTAAGGCAACTCACTTGGTGAAAGGATCTGTATTATGCACTTTATTGTGTTTTGTTGCATGTCTCACCACCGCCCCCCCGTCCGCAGAAATTGTCCAGAAAAAATGGTTCATGGTGCCAAAAAGGTTGAGGACAACTGGTCAACTTTATATTTTATGTCAGGAATTTAGTGGTGTTAATAAGGTTCAGCAGTGATCAGTTTTCAGGAGTGTTAATCTCTCTGTGCATGTGTGTATTTTCCCTTGAGAGTGTATGGACCGTTGCTTCTCTGGTGTTGGAACAGGATCCCAGTTGAGCTGATTTTATTTAGATTTTGGCTTATTCTCAACACAGCAGTGAAACTCACATGGTAGTGTGTAAGACACAGTATCATTGCTGGACATTTTAATACGTGGCAGTATCACTGCAGGTTTGAGAGGTGCAGTAAGAACAGAAATACGCAGGCAAGAAGGTAGAAGTTTTCCTGCTCTTAAAAATCTCAACTCATTTACAAGTTTGTTGTTAGTTTAAATTGGTGTGATAGAGTTGGAAAAAAACACCCACATGAGCTGTGTAGAAGGATCAAGGAAATGCTGCAGTAATGGAATATATTGACCACCGAATTAGCATTTTGCAAATACTAGGCTAATTTAGGACATGTATTTTTCCATAAGAGAGTTTTACTAGTGTTGTATTTATGTTTAAGGTGAGTTTTCCCACCTTCCTGCAAAAAGTGGAATTGTTTTTAGGGCCTGAATTATTCTTCCATAATGTACGTGATGAGAGTGGGGCCGTAATGATAAATCAACATAATCAACAATCTTGATTACAACATTTCTTAGGTGAGAATTTTGATATTGTTCATTTGTAACTGTGATGCACTGCAGGAAGTGCTGGGGGCAGTATCATTTGCATAATACCGGCCCCTGAAATCAACCCGGCCAATAATTGGTTGACCCTCAATAATAATAAAAGTATTTTGTATATAGAGAGGCTATTTTTGCTAGTGCAATTGAAATTATTTTACAAGAAAGACTTGCAAACTGAAAATGAAAAACACTTTCAATCTCTAAAACATCAAGCACCAATTTAAAAGGTGCAGTCGATAGTGTAAAGGTTACAGAGTTGGTCCTTTAATAGGCAGGTCTCCGGTTCAAGTTCTGGATTGGTAAAGATACCACTTGAGCAAAGATACTGTCCCCAGGCACTGCTCACTCCCTGGGCTTTGCCAAAAAGCTGCCCCCTGCTCTTTTACGGACGGGTCACATTTAATTGTGGTGCACTGTGTGTGTTCATAATGACTCACTTAAGTTATGATGCTTCTACAACTTTAGGAAAATATATTTAAACAATATGTAAATTGTTAGCGAACGGTCGAGGAGTTCAAATAGTTTTTTAGATAGTGAATGCAACCTGACTTTTACCTTTTATGCAAGAGAAATAGTCAGTGTGAAATATATTTTGCAGTATTATGTTTGTGCACAGAGTAAATATAGTTTTTATTTTAATTTAACATCATGTTTCATATTTTTTACATTTAAGAGGTTTTGCTTTAAGAGTGTTCTCTGGCACAAATATTAAGTATTACTGGATGAATGTAGTAAGCTACTTTTTCTCTGTATTTTGCAGTGTAGCTAACTACTAGCCTATATTGAAACAGTAGCTTGACTCTAGCTGAGTTCATTTTAACCAGCTTGTAGTGAGAAAAACTACTGTTTAAAATAAATAATAGACAAGCTTGTCCTGCAACATGATGAAACATTTCTGCAGTTTTTACACATTTCTGACCCAACCCAGATGGTAATGTTTAGATCATTAAAATGTATTCAAAAGATAAATATCTGCACTGTCGGTTAAGCTTTGAGAGTTATCAGACCGGTGTGCTGACAACATTTTCCAACTAACCGCATGATTTCGGGGGAAAAAAAGGTCCGGAGCTGATATCAGATGAGATTGGTGCATGTTTAACCTGCGGTGTTTTTTTGGTTGGAATGTGGCAGCGATGCGGTCGCATGTACAGTCATGCAGCTCTTTAGGATGGCAGCGTTCAGGAACGCAGATGTGAGATATGTGCCCTCTTCTGGTTTCCCACACCTACTAAAGTTTTCGAGGCCAAATTTCATTTTTACATTTTCCCTCTATGTTCAAATGGCATCTAACGTACATAACGCAGTCATGGCAGATTGGTATTAGAGGTCGACCGATATATCGGGCCGATATTTAGCTTTTTTAAGATATCGGCATCGGCTAATGTCCGAGTTTAGTACGTCGATATTCAGGCTGGGTGGGGTGAAGAAGACTCTGGGACTGGCTTAAGAGATTAAAACTAAAGATTATTTGCACTCTCCTTTTTGTATTGTTGTTTACAGTTTTATCTTCCCTCAGGAATAGTTTGTAACTTGAAAACTTTTTGTTTACAAATTATTAGTCAAGTTCAAATGTTATATATTTATTTATTGTTTAGACATTTACAGTTTTATTTATGTTTGTATTTATGTTTAGTCAATGTTAAATAAATGTTAAGTTGAGAAATTTCGTGTATCCTTTGTTATTATTAGTGTGATATTTTACTACACAAACAGAGGGGAAATGTCTAATTATTGGCCAAAAAAATATCGGCAGCGTATATCGGCCATCGGCTGACCCTGACTTCTAAATATCGACATCGGCATCGCCTTTAGAAAAACCCATATCAGTCGACCTCTAATTGGTGTCTGTGTTTAATTTTGACCGTCACTGATATTAAATCATTACAAGATGGGCCACTGCCCTCTCTTCTCTCTGTGCTGTTTACTCTTGATTCGCTGTTACACTTGATGTCCCACCCATAACAATCTCTGATTGGCTAGGCCTATATGTTATGAGTAATAGCCAATCAATGCTGAAGCCTTGTCACTCACACCACACTCACCCACGAGTGCAGCGTGAAGCTCCGAGAAGGAGAAGCGGAGGGAGGAGAGTTTCAGCTGAGCTTGGTGTTTGTAAAATTCAGACTTTATTTTATTTTTTTTACATTTGCATATCGGTTCTGAATATTGCTTATCAGCCCCGTTAGCTAGCAATAATCTGTATCGATATCGACCTGAAAAACCAGTATCGGTCGGTCTCTAATTTTTATGACCTAGTGAGGACGTTGACACACCCACACAGGCACACTCACACACACACTGTAGGCATATTGTCTTGCTGTTTATAGTGTTTGTAGAAAGTCTTCCGGTTGACGGTGTGCTGTGCGGATTGTCAGGTGGTTTGTATGTGGTGAAGCAATTGTGTTTGCCGGTGTGTGTGTTTACATGTCCTGTAATGTAATTCACTTCTCTTCCTCTGGCCTTTTGTGACCCATTAGGCTCTACGGTGGTCAGCTCTACTTTGCTGACCACCGTGCTCTTGGCACACGCTACTAACTATACGAATATTGGAGGGAAAAAATCTGAATCTGAGATTATGTGGTTTTCCTGAAGCATAAAGGAGCGAACAGTAGTCCTTTGTATGTGTGTGTATGAGTGTGTACATACAGGAAGTGTGTATTGCGTACTGCTGCATCAGCAGCATGTGGTCGGTGCATGTGCTACAGGAAATGGCAAAAGAGGGACAGGAAGACAAGAATAAAAAACGTATGGGGGGTGTGTGTGTGTGTGTGTGTGTGTGTGTGTAAGGCAGGCAAAACCATATTCCTGCATATGTTGTCACCCGTCTTCACCCCGTCCAGTCTTCCGCAACATCTGTGTGTGTTTCCGTTAATAAATTTAAAATGACAAAGGTATGCACTCTTTCATTAGAGAAAATATCCCTGCTTTAAAAGTTGAGTATATTTATACGAGACCTTGTCAGTTAGCTATGAGCGCAAAACACACAAACGAAATTAAAAAACAAAGTAATTGTTTGTTAATTGTAATTGAGATAAAATGTAAAATTAATCATGATACTGATTTGAGGTCATATCGGCCAGCCCTTTGTGTGTGTGCTCTTCTCATTCTGTCTAAATGAATCCTTCTGATTTTTATAAGGAGTGGACGGTAAGCACATCCCTGTGAACGTGAGCCATGTCCACAGCGTTTTTGGTGGTGAGGTGCGGTCAGTTTCTGTGTAAACACATTCCAGCTGTGGGTGGGTTCCCATTTCCACCCGCTTTCGCGGTCCTGATATAATTTTCTAATTTTCTGACAATGGAATAATTCCCTTGTTCCTGTATTGGAAAAAACTTTAGTTCAGGAGTTGGTGAGAATGGGTTTGGGAGATTTGAATCGGTTATTGAAAAGTAGAATAAATTTCTTACTCTAATTTTAGACCATCACCATGATGTTAAATGTTTAGGTCTATTCAAGGTTAATAGACCACATTTTAGTAACACAATTTCAACTGTACAGAACACTCACAGCAGTCATATGTATTATTGGTGGCTAAAGATGTGTTTAGACATTGAACATTACAACATTAAGCACTCTGCTCTGACAGATTTTTTTGAAGTTTGAAGTGTGTGACGGTTAGGATTCAACCAATTTGTTTTATTATTTCCGGGTTGATACTAATACTGATCATTTTTAATCAAAGAGACTGATGTGTGATGTTTTGATATATTGCTGCTAAAGTGGGTGTCTGTCTGTCTGTATATTTAATAAACAGGTGGTATAATTAGGTGTATTTGCAGCTACAGGACTCCTCAGAAAACTTAAATGACATATCTGTATGAGAATTTCCAGAGCAAGTATGAAGATCTTGTGAGCATGCAAAATTATCCTGAGCACATGCAAAACTCTCGCAGGTCTCCTTAGAGACCCTTCTTTTAGAGGATTGTGTTTTATTGTCATTTTAGTAAAACTGCAAGACCGCTGAAACTGATCCAGTCTGTACATGGTTTCTGGGTCAGAATGAAAAACGTTTAGCTTTCAGTGTTAATAGGCTAAACTTGTGTGATGTCGGACAAATCAGTGATGTTCCTCTGTACTACAGATAGAAGTGGCTGCATCAGAACCATAGTAACACTTTTTAAAAAAGTTTATCAGTATTTTGGATTTAAAAAAAACCAAACATGAAATGACCTAATATTGCCCAGGACGATATTCGGTCGTCTGTTAGTTTGGATGTGTGAAAGACGTTGTTTAGCACTACTTGACCTGCTGTGTGAAGCTTATATTTATGTTACAGCACTGCATCATGGAAAGAGACTTTGACATATACATGGATAAAGAGGAAGAGAGAGAGGAAGGGAGGGAGAGATGAAACCAGGCAGAGTCTGTACTCTAACGCTGGAGGTGTTTGTAACTCTCTCCCAAATGGTGACCCATTTCCCCTTTCCTACAGCTCTACGGCTCATCCGCAGAATGAAACACACTCAGTATTATACGCTGGCTATCTTGATAATATACATTAGAACATGAAATGTGTATGACACTACAGTCAAACTGTTATAACCATTTTTTCTACATTTAGCTCACTTGGCTATAAAGTGTTGCTCACTCTTCTAACGAATATATTTATCGGAGAAATAGACCTAAGTCTCTTATTAAGGCTCTTCAGATGGAGACCCTAAAATGACTTTAAATAAACATGAGATGTTTTGCCGTGCTTGTGAGATTTTTCGCATTCGTATGAAACATTTGCTCACGCACATGCGAAATGACTTCCGGCATTAACAAATCAGCTGTGATTGCATTGGCTGCGTCCGCAATTCCTTAATGTTTTGGGGAAAGTGACATGGAATTTATTTATTTATCTAACCCTGTAATTTAAACTAGTTATTAAGAGCATTAGACTGAATATCTAAAGGTGCCTGTTTCAGTCCCGGGTTTTGGCAAGAAAGGATCTGTTGCTTCTTTTCATTTACACAACTTTTATGACATTTACCAGACACACTTTTCTAGACAGTGTAGTAATATGGCTGACCCATAAGGCTGGACGATATGATCTCAAATCAGTATCACAATTAATTGAACATTTCACCTTGATTATGATTAATTTACTTTTGCTTTGTTTTGCGGTTTTAGGGTTTTGGGTGTTTTTGGGGGGGGGGGGGGTTTTAGAACTTTAGGGTAGGTGAAAATATTTTGTGCTCATGTGATACTTTCTCGTGCGCACAAGAAACTCAAGTTTATTTTTCCATTCACCAGACCCTTTAGGGCAGGGGTGGGCACTTCCGGTCCTGGAGGGCCAGTGTCCTGGAGGTTTTCCATCATACTTGATTTTAGAACATTCACACCTGGTCTTAGGTAGATAATCACCAGAAGATACTCATCAGGTCGGATGGAAAACCTGCAGGACACGGCCCTCCAGGACCGGAAGTGCCCACCCCTGCTTTAGGGGCTCCATGTACAATAGATGAGATGTCAGAGCACCAAGCATTATTTAAATTTGCATTATTTAACATTTGTTCCTAAGTAAAAACAGAATCTACAACTTTGCTTTAATGCTGGCATGTTTGTGCAAAACCTTAGGTTATTGGGTTTTCTTCAGGTCTACTGTTGTGTAATATTATAGTATTAATTCCACTAATGTTTTGATATTGTAAAATTAATATTATTTATGTATATTAATTGAACTATTTGCACAGATTTCAATTAATGAGAAATTATTCTTGTTTTCCTCTTAGCTCACTGACAAGTTTTGCACTGTTCTTTCCTAATTTAAGAATACATATTTTGTGATGGTTTTCTTTTTTTCCAAGTATGAACATCATTTTAAAGGTCATCACGGGAAAAATGAATGTTGATTAGAGGTTATTAAAATGGTTTCAGTGAATTTTAGGTTATTGTTATTCGTAGCTTTAAGGATGAATTTAAGCCCAAGGTGCCCCTGCAGTAAAGTATCATGTCATGACCTGTACGTAGGCCAGCTCTCCTTCACTCCGTCGCCGCGGGTGATGATGTTCCTGCTCGTCCTGACGCTGTGCTATGCTTGATTCCGACTCGGAGCGTTTGCCGTAAGGCTTGAGCGATGCCAACCGTCGCAGGGGGCTCTGCCTTGCTCTGCACCCACACACCCAGGAGCACTGGCCCAGCACGGCCTACTGAATTATTTAGTGCCTGGTTTAGTCTTACATAGCCAGTTTCTACCATAAACCAAACTGTCTGTGTGTGTGTGTGTGAGAGATAGAGAGAGAGGCTGGTATTGTTCAATAGAAGCCGGATGTGGTGCTTCCCTGCAGTGTATATGTGTGTAACAGGCCAGTTCCAAGGCCTCTCTTCTGATCAATTAGAACTTTAATAGTAATTTTTAATAATAATCAGTATGACCAGTGTCAGTAATATACTTTTTATTTTGCCTTTACAAAGGATTTGTGTAATTTCGAGTCAAAAAAGGGAAACATTGACCTTTGGCCATAACTTTGGGAAATGTTGACCAATTTAGATCACCATTAACAACAACTTTAACAGGGAACAATAAAATGCTAATTTATGACCAAAAGCATCAGCAGTTACCTGGTTTTGCAATTACAAGATACAAAAAATGTTCAAAACGCCCCATTTTTCAAGGAGTTATTCGTGCTCTAATTTTTTAAAACAATTTTTCGGTTTGTAGTGTATTGTAGCTACATATTTAAGGTGTGGTTTGCAATATATTAATCACTTTTTGCAAATTCATGAAGTGAATGAATTTAGACTAAGGTACGTTTTTTTTATACTGTATTGTTCTCGTCCCACAATAAGCCAATAACTCTGCAGTATTGCAGTACTGTTTGAGAGACAACCAGACATGCAGCTAATGTACACACACACGCACACACCGTATCTAACGTATTTCTTGGAAAGAATAATTGCAGCACTTCCCCAATCAAATTAGCCCTGCCCTGTTCTTTGTTCTTTTCTCTCATTATTCTCATTCTTTTCTTGATGTTTTTCCCCTCTAACCCTAATTTTGTGCCTTACTCTCCCACCTGGTGATTATAATGTGTGTTGTCACGATGATAATGTTATACAGTGCAAGCTTTATATATACTCATACGTAAAGCATTTACATTAGGACTGGGCAATTAATAACAAAATAATTGAGAACGATATTCAGATCTTCTAGTCGATGTAATCTTCCACAACAGTTATTTCAAGTATTATTTTAAAATTCTGTTAATACCTCTTAAAAAAAAAAGGAGTTCTTATAATGCTTTACTCAGTGTGTGCTCTTATACTCTCCCCTTAAAACATACCAACAGGTAGACTGATAAAGAAATATATAATGTAATTACTAATGTAATTACTTTATAGCCTCCATTCTTATTTTCATCGTCATGACTGGCTTTTAATGTCATTTGTGATGCGCATTTGGCTTCGTGCCCTGTGTGTTGAAGTCCTCACCGGTAAGATTAAGATTTTGATTGCAGTCCAGACTATCAAATGGGCAAGATAATGACCTGGGGACGGAAATTGTTTGGTCATAGGGCTGGGCGATATAACCACAATATAAATTAATGTCAGGATTAATTTTTTTTCTTGATTGTGATTAAGCGATTGATGGCTTTTGTGTACCAGGTTTGTTCTATAAATCTGCTCAACTATTAAAGCTGCGATATTTTTGTTCTAATGAGTTAGGGTTATATTTTTTATATTTTTGTGTAGTTAGAATATATGAAAGAAACACACAAGTAGTGGCAGACTGGGCCAAGGGTCATGTGACAACACACGCTTGAGTATGTTTTAAAGGGCAGTACATGATCGTGCACTGGGGAAAGTTTTAACAGAATTCATTTCTTAAATTTTTTTAAACAAATTAAAATAACTGTCATAGGTAAGTTTACGTCAGTTAGAGGTTCTGAGTAAGGGTCAGGCCGATTATCGGGGGCTAATATTAGGCATTTTGACAATTATCGGTATCAGTGTTTAATTTTGATCATCACTGATATTAAGTAATTACAAGATGTGCTACTGTGGCTCCACTGCCGTTTTGTCTTTCTGTGCCATTTGCTCTCGACTCGCCGTTTCATTTAATGTCCCGCCTACAGCAGTCTCTGATTGACTGTTAGACGAGTAGTAGTAAATCAACGCTGAAGCCTTGTTGCCACTCACACCACACACACGATCGCAGTTTCAACTGAGCTTGTTGTTTGTAAAATTGTGTCATTTCCGATTAATTTTAGAACAATTGCAAAGCCGTACCTCGTTACTACTTTTTTTAGCCAATCAAATAATCTGGATAGTCTGAGAAGGAGGAAGTTAGTGTCATTATTCTTCGCCAAGCAGACTGTGATGTTTTACTGTATCTGGCACAGAACACTGAAGAGTGATTTTAATAGGAAATTTGCGGTTTACCAACACATCCTGTTTTAACTCTGTCTGTGTCTGTGTCTGTGTCTGTGTGTATTTCTAGGCGTGGCCTGAACCCTCCCCACAGAGTGAAGTCCATTTCCATGACCACCTTCACGCAGCAGGAAATAGAATTTCTTCAACGGCATGGCAACGAGGTAATGCGACTCACGTCGTCACATTTCCATGTTATTGTTCTTGGACCCAAATGTCATCGCGATCAGAGTTTTGTGCACGGTCATGGTCTATATACAGACGCTCAATATTTGGATTAGGCAAGTTTACACACACACACACACACGTTATAAATTAACCTCTCTATAAGAATGAGTGTCAGTTTTATCAAACAGAGACATATAGACAGAAAGTTAGAGCTGTGCTGTTAGTTAAATTTTAAACATCATTACGATTATGGTTTAGCACAATTTTGAATATTGAGATAATCAAGAAAAAAGCAGTTTGTATTACCAAACAAAGGTAAGTCGACAGGTGGTCAGACCTTTGCATTTATTCGAATTTTAATCCAGACAATAATTATGGCGTACACTAAATAGGGGATTGCTATTCAGTTTTGCAAAAGTTCTGTTCTTTTGCATGGAATAGTCAGTTTTTTCAAAATACTCTTAGAACGAATGTGTAGAAAAATTACATAAATCATGTGTAGCACTTTAGTTTACACATTTTGTGTTAATGTTTAATAAAATTGTGTTGGAAAAAGTCAGACTTTTACACACAGTCATATGTATTTTTAAAATGTACACAACATGTGCGTTTGTTCACAGCGTTCAACGCAATATGTGTAGCCAAGGACAGCACATGTTAATATTATACATGTTTACACATCTTTGTGTTACCTTTCTTGACACTTCCACTGTGTCAAAAGTGTTAACACAAGAAACGTTGTCCCAAAACTCACCCATTAATGTGTAAGAATTTGATACAGTTTGTGTCCATTTTAACACATCTTTTCTAACATTGTATGTACTTGAGGACACTGTGTTAAAAAATGCTAAACTATAAAACGATGAAACAGCTTGTGCTCTTTATATTAAACCATAACAAGCAAACAAGATTAGTTTACTATTACTCAAATGTAACTATCTAGCAAATAGAGCAGTTATCAGTTTATGCCCTTGGTCATTGGTCTTCAACCTGCAGGGGCCTGCAAGAGGTCTGCCAAATTATTTCATCTCAGGTTTTTTTCAGAAATTAAAAATAATCCAGTTACTAAAAATTTATAACTTTGCTTACACATCTTTAGAAGGGTTCATCCATTCATGTTTCATTTATACAAGCGTACTTCTTTGTCCTTATCTGAAACAGAGTCATGACTTATTGAAAGAAAGAAAATTCAGTTGTAAAAATAATAAATGTCAATAATAATAATAATAATAAACCAGATGAGTTTAATAAAGCTCACCTGTAACTTATTTATAATTCTCTTTGCATATGTGTAGGGGATTGTAGGTAAACTTGTGTATGTGTAAGACTAGGATCTAAGGCATGAACATCAGGCCTAAATGGGGTGGGTTAGGGTGGGCTCTGTCTGTCTGTGCTCAGTCTCTCTCAGCCGAGGGGTCCTTGGGCTGAAAAGGGTTCAAGGCTCCTGATGTAAATGTTTCATGAGATTGCTACCTTTTTGCTCGTCATGCAGTTAGATTAGAACACTTTACTCTATCCACCATGATGACCAGAGAGCATGAAAATGTAAACACAGTTATGTGACTCACGTGACCACATAATTGTTCACTAATCATAATCCAGGCAAAATGTTCCAATAATCATGATATTGATTTGAGGTCATATCGTCCAGCTCTTCTCAATACCTGTCCCTACCCCTATCTGAATTAATGCAAAATTAACTTTGAAATCAAATGTTGATTTCATTAATATGAAAATCGAAGTGCAGACATAGTGTAGAGTTTATTAAAGAAGTGCTCCGTGTGTGTTGGTGTGTATGTGTGTGTTTAATAGGATTATGCAAAGCACCTTCTGTAGTCAAACTGGAATGTGACTCGTGACACAGTGTGCCCTGACCACTTATTTAAAATAATACTGTTCCGGCTGGTGTGTGTTTCTCTGGACTTGTGTACACATGACCCTGTTTTATAACATGATCCCAGATGCCCCAGGCATGTGGAATTTCTCTCAAAACCGACCCCATTTACCACAGCCAATGCTGCGATTTGAGGATGTTTCCTTGAGTAAAACTATGCGTGTAGCTTTCCTGACCATTATCAAATTTGAATGTCAGCTTTTCTTTAGTCCACAGCAAGGTTACAGGGTTTAATATCTGTAAAAGGAAGTAAACTGATATTGATTACAGGGAAATGGAAAGTGTTTTTTCCTGCTGATGCTCACAGTCGTTCATTGTAGTGTGTTTTTGCACTTGTCAGATCTGAGCTATAGTTTTGGTGCCACTTTTCAGTGTGTCGTAACTGGCAGAACTGTGGATTAGTTGTGATTGCTTGTACTCTTCATTAGGGCTAGGGCAATATGACTAAATATACCAAATGTCGAAGTAAAACGTGAATCATTTCATATTTTACTCTTATTTATTTTGTGGCGTTGCAAAATACACTGTTTTCAACAACGGTTGCAGTAGTCACCATGGAGCCACGTGAATACAGTTCCAGAGAATACTATGGTGTTATATTTGTGCCATAATTCTGAGTCTGCGGTGTCTGTGCACGTTCATCTCTGCGTACATGGACGCTCAAAACATGTCACATGCTTTTGCTAGTGCTCTTTAAAAAGCGCCGCCTTTTACTACCATTTTACAGTGTAAAAAGTGGCGTTTGACCACAAGTCGCCGGAGCGCTCCAAAAGGCAGCCTGTATATTAAAGTGCCGCAAAAAACAGCATTTTTAACAAATAAAACAGCATAAAAAATGGGTGTTTTACTGTCAGTTGCGTAAAAATATAGTGGCGTTCCATGTGAGCATGTGCAGTGTTTCGAGTGCGCATGTATGCAGAGTTGAACGCACACAGACAAGATTTTGCTTGCAAAAATTCCACAGAATTTACAGAAAATGTGCTATATTGTAATAAATATTTCGTTATTAGAATATGAAATGACTTGTATCAGGGTATGAGAGTTTGGTCGTATTGCACAGCCCTACTCATTATTTCTTATTCTTCCCGGTTTTTGAACATGTGACTCCTTCTGCAATTTTTATCATAGAGACACTGTTCATGGATTACAATATTCAACTCACTGGGGAGACCAGGACTTGGCATAGTTATTTATTTTTATTAGTAACCAGACTAGGCTTACGACTGCTTTTAGTGAAAAGTGAAAGTTTATTTGTCATTGTGAACACACCACAGCACAGCACACAGTGCACCACAACGAAATGTGACCTCTGCATTTAACCCATCCGTGAAGGAGCAGTGGGCAGCTGACAAGGGCAGCGCCCGGGGAGCAGTGCTTGGGGACGGTACCTTGCTCATGAGTACCTCAGTGGTAACTTTACCGGCCCTGGATTCGAACCTGCGACCTTCTGATCACGGGGCGAACGCCCTACCGTTACACCACCAGCTGCCCATAAATAATGCCATTTATCAGACACGCACATTACACTTCCTAATGAGGACTGGCTAATCAAAGCAATTTGAGGTAAATTTATGCCAATAAAATAAATAAATAAATGTACCTCCTAAAGGGACCAACGCACAAGATAATTTTGTGTATTCACAAGATGTTTTCCTGTGCGCTTGCAAAATTATATAAACCCACGTTTGGTCTTATTTAGGCCTGTAAAAGCGAGTGATCGACAGTGCAGGAGAGATGGTGTCAATTCCTCTGAAGCAGACACACAAACACTCTGACCGCGGGTTTAACACGACACTGCTGATTCTCAACATTTTCACTGCACTTATCCTTCCTTCCTCTTTTCACTGTCTTTTTCCGTCCTTTCTCATTCTGAACAGCCTTTTGTGTGTTTTTTGCTTCTCCCTTTGTCTGTCTTTCTGCTGCTCCGTCTCCACTTTGCTGGGATTTATTTTTCCCCAGAGCCCATGAGGAAGATTTTTATGAGGTCAGACTAGAAATGGTGCTAAGACGCACACACACCCTCTCTCTCTCTCCCCCCCTCTCTCTCTCTCTCTCTCGTTTGTGCCCTCTTTCTCTGTTCTCTGTTCTCTGTGTTTCTGTGTTTTGCAGCAGATTAATGTAGCTATGGGTTTGCTCTCCTATCCTTGTGATTTACCAAAAGCAGTGCATTCTCCCTTTGTAGAGAGACTATTAAAATATTTTACTTGAATTCTCTTCATCCAATATTTCAAGCACACCATCTCTTATTTGAGCCTTTCACTCACATCAAGTCGGCTTCATACTGACGTTTCACACAAACCCAGCTGCTGTGTCTGTTTCCACAAGGGGGCAGCTGGTGGAGGGGGCAGTTGGTGGCGTAACGGTAGGGTGTTCACCCCGTGATCAGAAGGTCACAGGTTCGAATCCAGGGACGGTAAAGTTACCACTGAGGTACTCATGAGCAAGGTACCGTCCCCAAGCACTGCTCCCCGGGTGCTTGTTAGCTGCCCACTGCTCCTTCACGGATGGGTCAAATGCAGAGGTCACATTTCGTTGTGGTGCGCTGTGTGCTGTGGTGAGTTCACAATGACAAATAATCACTCACTTTCACTAACTAGGTGGATACTGTGGAAATACTTTTTCTCTGTGACAATCCAGGCATCAGTCAGATAAACATCTGCTTTGGATTTACCCCTTGAACTTGGTCTAATAATTACTTTGGTCTAATAAATTTCGACTTCTAATCTAAAATGTATATATTTTTTTCTATTTATATATTGTCTATTCTGTGTGCCTTCCTTGTTCCATTTTCTCTGTTCTTTGCACTGTTAAAACTGGAGCTGCGTCGTCTCGTGTCTCTGTGTACTTGTACAGTATATAGCAGAGATGACAAAGTTTACTTTGACTTAATTATTTTGCCTTACAAAAATGTTAGTTTTAGAGTAAACGTGTTAACGTGTCCCAGCCCTACGTTTGTAAAGAAAATCTCAAAATTGACTCTTTGCAGAAAAATAACTTTAAACTTTGTAGTGCCGGGCAGTTTGTAGTGTAACGGTTAGGGCGTTAGCCCCATGATCAGAAGGTCGCCGGTTCGAATCCCAAGACCTGGTAAAGGTACCATTGAGGTACTCATGAGCAAAGTACCGCCCCCAAGCGCTGCTGCCCAGGTGCTGCATATGTCAGCTGCCCACTGCTCCTTCACGGATGGGTCAAATTCAGAGGTCACATTTGGTTGTTGTGCACTGTGTGCTGTGGTGTGTTCACAATGGCAATTAATCACTCTCTTTCACTTAGCCAGATCCCAGAGTGAAAAACTGTTTGGTCAAATTGGGTTGCAGCTGAAAGCAGACACTGACACTCTTTTTCAGCGTCATTTATTTCCTTTGCCGCACCTCCCAATTTGTGAACCACTGACCTACGATTTGAATTGCATTTATTCAGATGATTAAATAACAAGCTGATCAGAGTTTAATTCTTTCTCAGCTTTGCATAATCTCCTATTCTCTGACTCCTTCCAAAGATGTGGGTCTGCCACTGCTTTACATAATTAATAGTCTGAATACAGTGTTTCAAAAGAGAGAGAGAGCTAGAAGGAGATGCAGCATTATGGGATGTGGTCTCATTTTCAATGTCAAACTGTTTCACTTTGACAGCAACAAGCTTTTTACCACACGGTTATTCCAGGGTATCCGCGGATCCTTAAAAAGTCTTAAATTAGATTTTCCAAAACTAAGGCCTTAAATATCTTTAAAAATGACAAGTAATCTTTAAATCCAGAGTTCGAAGGTCTTAAAATACCACAGACCCAATAAACAAGATTGCTGTATTTTTTTCTGGTAAACTCTCAAGAATTTGGCGAATTTCTAATTGGTGTTTTGCATTTTTGTGAATCAGATCGGAATGAACGGAATCGCCAACATTTCTGGTTCTATGCCATAATTGTGGAAGTTGTAGCACAATTCACTTACATATTCAGTTTACACATTCATGTAATTGGAATTTACTTATTTTATTCCCTGTATTCAGTTCACAGAACTTGTTAGTACTGTAATGTTTTTGTTGTGAAATACATGCACTTTCATGCTCTGTAGAGCAGTTATTTTTCAGCACTTTCAGTTCCAATTGTTCCAAGTGTTTGGACCAAACTATTTGTAAGGCGGTCAGATGCTCTTTGCCGTTTTGTGAATGTAGGGTCTTATATTTGATCAAAGTGGCCTTAAAAAAGTCTTAAATTTGGCTTCCTTAAACCTGCAGATACCCTGTATTCTACCTAGTTAGTGATAACAGACTCATGAGTGGGATAGTGGTCTAGTGGTTAGGGTACTCACCTCTGAACCAAGAGCTTGTGGGTTCGAATCCTACCTCCTGCACTACCAGGGAGACTGACCCTGAAATTAGGAGATGGAAGTCATTCTGGATAAGAGCTAAATGTTGTAAATGCCAATGCTGGATTGTATTTATGATTTTTTTAAAACAATTTCTTTCCTTGTTGCGTGCAGTTATGCAAACAGATATGGTTGGGCCTGTACGACGACAGATCCTCGTCCATCCCCGACTTTAGGGAACCTCAGAAAGTCAAAGAATTCCTCCAAGAAAAATATGAGAAGAAGAGATGGTGAGTAAAACGGGGGGGTGGGCTTGTATTTATTCAAAGCAACTGTTCAGCTTGGCTGAATCTAAAGTAACTGCCGAAATGAACCCTTCTTCCGTCTCTTTCTCTCTCTCATTTGTTCAGGTACGTTCCCCCGGAGCAGGCGAAGGCTGTTGCGTCGGTTCACGCCTCCATCTCGGGTTCATCGGCCAGCAGCACCAGCAGCACTCCAGAGGTTCGACCACTCAAAACATTACTGGGAGATTCTGCACCTGCGCTGCACCTCAGCAAGAACACACCCAGCCAGGTAACACACACATACACACACACACACACACACATACATCCACATATCTGCTGGAGATACACCACAAGGAGTGTGTGCTTCTGTTTTCATCAATAGCTTCCAAAAAACTACACGTATGTGCTTGTTTTGTCAGCTGTGGATTAATGGAATGACTGTGCTGTATTTTTTGTACAAATCAATGAAGAAAAAAACGAATTATTACAGGCCCCAAGGAATGAGAGAAAAGGTGAAATCAAAGCATTGGTAGCTTTGTGACCCAAAATAAATCACAAGTCCGCAATCTTAGTCACCCTGGACACAAGTTTAAACATTTAAAAGTCACGCAGAATCTCTGTAGAAGTCTGACATTTTGTGTTCTCACACAGCACTAAGCAGTCTCACTGTTCTGTAGACTAAAATGTGAACGTCTGTTTTGTTTTTGTTCCTCCCTGTTCACTGTGATTCCCCCGGCTCCGTCTGAACAGTTTTGTTTTTTGCTTGCATGTTTTGTCCCTCTCAGTCCCCCGTAGTGTCGCGTGCTCAGGTGACTCAGCAGGACAGGAAGTTCGACCTGCTGGGCGAGTTGGGAGGCGACATCTTCGCCGCTCCGTCCTCACAGCCGGCCGGAAATGCCAACTTTGCCAACTTTGCACATTTCAACAGCCATCCAGGTAACATACACACACACACCTGGACGGACACACACACACAAAATGTCACATGTAAACACACACGGTGCTCACTGCACTCGCACTCTGTCTCTATGTACCTCTCACACACTTATTAATGTTTAAATATTGAAATCTTGACTATGTTGGCAAAGTATCTTGCATCTTTTAAAAAAGCTTCCAACTTGGCACCCCATCGGAGATTTGAGTAAATCTGGAAGTAAATGTGTTGTGTGGAAATAATATCAAAAAGATGGCAAACATCATCAAAAGAAGTAGTTTATCAAAAAGCAGAAAGAAAAACTATGAAAATTGGATCCTAAAGATGAGGTTGTTTATTCTTTTTCTTATATGTGACTCTGCACGGCAAAACCAGTCGCTTGTCTCAAATTTTCAAAATTGAGTTATGTTTTCATGAAAGGAAACATCTCCTGTCACGCCAAGTGAGAAACAGAGAAATCTGCCGTCGAAGTTGACTATCGCCGTAGCACTCACAGACGCTTGGTGCGGTCGCGGCTACGTTTGCATTTACGGTACCCTACGCTGCATTCACAGCCACACGGATAGTCTACCTGCGTTAGGTTAACTGAACTCGGGAGACGAAGATGGATTCCGGAGAAATATCTTCACGCTAGTCAACCAGTGGATTTAGCGTAAATATTGAAGTAGAGCGGTCAAAACAGAAACTTTTAACATTCTGCTGGAATTGAATTCCTCACCTTGAGAAAGTCACGTTTTTAGGATGGAAAATGTGCAGAGTCACATTTTAAAAAAGATATTTTAAATATAAAGAAATTGTTAAAGACTCACGAGTTTGAACTGCAGTTGAATTGGCTCAGCCCCACAGGATGTTGAATTTAAATTTGAATTGGAATGACAGGAAGTAGAATTAAATTCATTGTAATACAAAAAAAATCCAACCAAGTCACACAACTAAAAGAAACAATTTTAAGAAAACTGTATTGTGAGCTATTTAAGCTATAATGAGCTATAAAAGTAGCTCAAACTGACCAGCGGTTACTGGAGTGGAGAGGGCAAGATTGTACACAACAACAGGTTAATTTCCAGTCTGGGGTTTTGACAGCGTGAAGGTAGAGTTTATTGAAGTGTTTTGGGAGTGTCTAGCTCAGAGGTCGGCAGTTCCAAGCCTGGAGGCCCAGAATCCAGCAGGTTTTCCATCATATTTGACTTCACAATATTCACACCTGGTCTCCGGTTGATACCCACCAGAAGTGACTCACCAGGTAGGCAAGAAAACCTTCAGGACACCGGCCTTCCAGGACCAGAGTTGCCCACCTATGTCTAGGTGCAGGTTAGGAGTTAGTGAGGGAGGGAGGGAGTCGGCGCGTGAGGGAGTCGGCGTGTGAGGGACATAATGCACCACAACAAAATTTGACCCATCCATGAAGAAGCAGTGGCCAGCTGTTGTGCAGCACCCGGAGAGCAGTGCTTGGAGACTGTACCTTGCTCATGAGTACCTCAGTGGTACCTTTACAGCTCCGGGACTTGAACAAGCAGCCCTCCGATCAGAGGGCCAACTCCGTAACCGTTACACAGCCAACTTCCCCAATGTGTGTGTGTGTGTGTGTGTGTGTGTATGTTGTGTGGTCATGGTGTTTGCTGTCGTGTTTCCACATCTCATCGGTTTCTGCCAGACCTGTGATGTTCATCCCGCTGTGTTCATCCGTTCATCTTCATCCTCCATTTTTGTTTTTGTGTTGGTGTGTCTTTTTGTCATGGTGTCCAGCAGCTCAGAATGTCAACGCTAGTGCAGACTTTGCAAATTTTGATGCGTTTGGGAGTTCTGCTGCTGCTCCACCCACTGCAGCGTTTTCCGCAGCTCCACAAGCACCATTTCAACCCACACAAACAGGTACAACACACACACACACACACACACACTGTTACAACTTCACTAATTTCCCATCAGCTCCAGCTGCATCACACCTTTTATCCGGAGCGTATGTGTGTGTATCATCGTTGCCTATGTTTGCATTGAACATGTGGTCTGTCATTCATATTTATTTTGTTCTGTCACTGTTTACATTAGGACTGTGTGATGTGATGAAATGTATCAGATGACGAAATTATACGTCTATTGTTTCATATTGTGGCACCTTTGGCGTTCCATGTAAGCGTGCGTGGAAAGTTTTGTGCGTGCGTGTAGGCAGAATTGAGTGCTCACGGACATGAAATTTTGCTTGTGAAATTTCCACTGAATTTACAGAAAATGCACATTGTGGTATATATCGTTATCGTGATGTGAAATTTTGGTCATGTTGCACTGCTCTAGTTTGCGGTATTATTCTTCATTTTGGATGATGGTTTCCATTACACTCGGGACTGTCAGCTCATTAAGGGTGTAAAGCAGTTGTGCTAGAATTTTTCAGGCTAAAAACAATCTGACAGCAGTCAGTGACACCTTCCCTGTTGCAGTGTTTTGATAATGTTTTCTGTGGAACAGCGACTCAACTCTAAACTACTTAGTCTTAGCCTTAAACTTACTTAGTCTTCCAGACTGTCAGTGCATACACTACCAGTCAAAAGTTTGGACATACCTTCCCATTCAATGTTTTATTCTTTATTATCATGACTATTTACATTGTAGATTCTCACTGAAGGCACTATGGATGAACACATATGGAATTATGTAGTAAACAAAACATGTGAAATAACCCAGAACATGTTTTATATCTTAGATTTTTTAAAATAACCAGCCTTTGCTTTGATCACTGCTTTACACACTCTTGGCATTCTCTAGATGAGCTTCATGAGGTAGTCACCTGAAACGGTTTTCCAACAGTCTTGAAGGAGTTCCCAGAGATGCTGAGCACTTGTTGGCCCTTTTGCCTTCACTCTGCGGTCCATCTCATCCCAAACCATCTCGATTGGGTTTGGTCAGGTGACTGTGGAGGCCAGGCCATGGGGCGCAGCACTCCATCACTCTCCTTCTTGGTCAAATAGCCTTTACGCAGTTCATTCATAGTTTTGATGCTTTTAATGAGAATCTACAATGTAAATAGTAATGAAAATAAAGAAAAAACATTGAATGGGAAGGTGTGTCCAAACTTGACTGGTAGTGTATTTCGAGAGAAAAATATAAAAATCAAGGCAGTTCATGTGGTAATTATATTTAAATTTAATTTCATTTTCATAAAGTGTTTTTTGTAAAATATGTTGTTGGTATGAGATTTTGGTCGTATCGCACAGCCCTACTGTCACTTATGATAAACTACACCATTTGTAAGCGAGTTGAATATATTTGTCAGATTAACCTCACTCTGGTCTTCTAACTTCTGGGCAAAACTATGCATTTAGGAAGGGTCAAACATTATTCTTGTTGCCATGGTTTTATATTGCAGTTTAATCATATGTATCCTTGAATATCCGCAATTAAAGAAACTTCTGAAGAGTCCTCCATGTTAACTTCCAGCTGCGTTTTTGCATCGTTCAATCGGCTTGTTGAGCCATCAGCTTTTCTTTGCCATTGCACTGTTGTCTGGCCGATTTCACCTTCGCTCATTGCTTTTCGTTTCCCCTGCGTCAGTTTTAATTGGATCTTCTTTGCTTTCGCTCTTTATTTTCTTTCTTCCCCTCTATTCTTTTCTTGTCGTCCCCTGTGCGCTCGGTCACTTATTGCCTGTGCGTGCGTCAGCGTTCGGCGCTCTGCCGTCCAGCCGCAGTGTGGGAGAATTCCCCTCAGCGCTGCCCCTGCTGGCCGCTCGCAGTAAGTCCTGCATGTGTGTGTGTCTGTGCGTGTGTGTGTCTGTGTGTACACCCACATTGTGTGTTTATTTCTGATTGCTGATTTCTTTTACCAGATTGCTTAGATACAATGTGTGTGTTTTATGGTCATGTGTCTCTGAGATGCACTGTAAAAATGATTTAAAATTATGTTAATGTACTTCTTTCATTTACTTCAACATAAAACAATAATTTTCAATTTTAAATAACTTTTATGAGAGTTGAGACACCACACAGGAACTGTGTTGCAGTTTTCAAAATTAGCAGTATTTAGTTTTTGCAGTAATATACAACGTCTTACTGATCAATCAGATACAAGATCCATGTAGAATGTAAAATTCCAAGTGATACACCAAACAGATTTCTTACAGAGAGCAATACAAAGCTAAAACTATACTTAAAAATATGAGTTTAAATAATTACTATATTCACTTTGATTTGAGTTGAAAAGCAGCAATTGAACTCAAGTTATAAGTTAAACCACAAGAATTTTTAACAGTGTGTTAACACATTCACTCTTAAACTAACAGTTTCTGTGAACTGACTTTAAAACCCAAGTTATAACACTGAAAACTCATAAAAATTTGAAATTGTATAAATTATTGTTTGAAGTTGAAGTTAAATGTTAAATGTCTAACTAATCAAATCATTTTTACAGTGTGTAATGCTCTTCCTCTTGACTGTATTTTACATCTGTGTGCGTCTGTGTGTTCGCATGCAAGTGTTTCATGTTCTTTCATAGAAACGTAGGCTTCCTATTTTTGGATCCTCTGTCCCCGTCCTGGGAAGTGTGTCAAGTGTTTGAAGGACACAAACCCCCCCCCCCTCCACACACACACACACACACACACACACACACACTGGTTTCCCTCCTCATTGTTTTTGTCTTCATCTCTTGCCTGCAGGTGGCTCATCAGGACTTGCCAATTCCAATTTTGCAAATTTCGACAACTTCCCCAAGTCGTGCAGCGCCGACTTCGTCTCGTACGGCTCCTCCCCCCAGACCAATTGCAGCGGGGGCGGGGCTAAGGGCGAGAGCGGTTTTGTACCCGCGGACAGGTACGCTGCCCTCGCAGACCTCGACAACATATTCAGCTCCACCAAGCCAGAACAAGGTACCGGAACCACTGCCCGCACACACTTCACAAAACAGTCCAATTTTTAAAAGCTTAGGAAATTGGGTTTCATTAACCAACGATTGCTAATAAGAAATTAGTTTTTAAAACTTACTTACACCAGGGTTCTGACATTGTTCACGTTTTTCTTATTGGAGATTTATTCTCTTATTGGCTTTTCTTTAGTTCTACAGATTCAAAATGTGCCACATACATAGTTAAACAAGTACGACATGCAGTGAAATGGATTCTGATCAATTCCTAAAGCTGTGCAAATTAAAATAGAAAATAGACACTAACAGATTAAGTTAAAGTTAAAATGCACGGTTTTCACAAAATTTCTGACTATCAGCAGTGTGTTGTTATTTAAGATTTATTTCTTAATGTATTTATTTCAAAATCTACAACTGCGGAGGAGCACTCTTAGTTCTGTCAGTTGGGTTGTTGGTTAATTACTAAAATAGAAATTTAAAATGTTTATTAAATTTTTTGATTTCATTTTCTCCCTTCCAGGTTCAAGCGGTACGAGCTCTTCGGCGCCGCCCTCTGCAGGTGTTGGTCCTCCTCCTGCGCAGGTGGCTATGCTGGGTGGAGATCGCTATGCTGCACTGGCTGCCCTGGACAACGCCTTCAGCACCCCTGCTCCCAATACCAGCAGCTTTAACACCGCCACCAACAACCAGGGGTAAAACACACACTCTCCCACACACACGCACACTGTTAGAGTACACATCTCTTCCTGTTTGTCACTAACTAAATATGTATATGCACACTTCTGTGTCCAGTTATTGCAACGAGATGGCACACTGCACTTATACAGTTTACCATAATATGCACGTGTACACATACTGGTTAAATGTCTATGTAGAAAATATACTTTTCTGCATGTTTTTATTCTTTATATTTAGTTCTTGTAAGCTTTCTTAATCTAATCTGTTGTTACTTTTGAATTTCTGTTTTTAATTTTCAGTAACTGGGGTATGTTTTACAACATGTTGTACTTGTATAAATTTGTGCTTGTACAAATAAAGAATCTTGATCTCTCTTGACTTGATGTTTCTATCGTGCGTTTCTCTCATTAGGACTGCATTCGGAGTGCCTACCGGAGTCTCTTCCGCGCAGCCGCAGCAGGGGGCGCTACCTCAGGGCTTTGCAGGTAAACGCCACAGAGATTTAGACACTGGGATTTAGTGCCGCATGACCTTTAACAGTTCACTGTGTTTTTACCACACAATATAAATGTCAATATAAATGTCACAAGCTCAGTAAGTCATTTATTTTTCTTAAAATATTAGAAAATACATAATTCCCAAACCACTCATCCGTGAATTCCAATGCAATAGTGTGAAGTGTGAAGATATGAGATGTTTTCTAGTGCTGAGGTTTGGTTACAGAATTATTGCATCAAGCACAGCAATTAATTGTGATCAGTCGCATGTTTAAAATACTTCAGTGCAGGTCATTCAGTACGCCAAGTAATTTCTCCTCACACATCGCGTTTGGACATTCAGTCACGCGGGTGTGCTTTATAATGACATTTCACATGAGGGGTCGACAGGATCGATATCCCAAAACTACGTGAACACATGATCTAAGTGAAAAGCATATGTTGGAGCGTGTTTGTCTGTTCCCATGGTAATGCTGCACTCCACACCCAGTTTAAAGAATCAATAGGAGTTGTGCTGATGGAGCAGGTTTACTCAAAGCTAATGCAGCCCTAATTTGAGATTGCAGTCCATTTAAAAACGTTTTGATTTACAGGCCCATCAACAAATCCCTTCGTCGCCGCTGCTGTCCCGCAAGCCGCCGCTCCCACCACAAATCCGTTCCAGACCAATGGGAGAGCAGCGGCAGTGGCAGCGGCAGGTAGGAGGCGAGACTTCAGTTATGCCTTATGTCTCTCTCTCTGTCACTTCTCTCACTTAATGCCAAGCTGATTGAGATTGAGGGACGGACAATTCATCGAAAGTTCATTAAAACCAACATTTAGAGCCTGTAATCGTGGGGGTGGTGGGGGGGTGTGAGAGAGTAAGAGAGAGTAAGATCAGGGCCAGATTGTGGCTGAGTGAGCTTGGGGAGGAGAGCAGCACCTCTGGGGATAATCAGATATTCAGGCCGACAGCATTGTGGGAAGTGTAACTGGGTCACATTCACTCTAAATTAGCAGCAAGCGGCTTGAGATCACACAAAGAGTGTGTGTGTGTGTGTGTGTGTGAGAGAGTGTTCGACAGAGTAGAGAGATAGAAAGGTGTATGGGAAGAAAAAAACCATTAAACAAAATCAGAAATTACATTTACGGTATTTAGCAGATGCTCAGAGCGACTTCCATGTCCTCGTTACAGGAACCATCTCCCTGAAGCAATTTGGGGTTAAGGGTCTTGCTTAGGGCCCCAGTGGTGTTAGTGCTGGAGGTAGGATTCGAACCCACTACACTATGGAAGTAAAATAATGGAAGCAAAAGTGGTTCTTCACAGTGAAGCCATAGGGGAACCTCCTTTGGTTCTACAAAGACCCGTTTACCCATTGGTTCTTTGCAGAACCATTTATTATGAAGTGATGTTGAAGAATTTAGAGTAAATTGTATTTGTAGTTGTGTTCATTATGTGCAATATGTAATAATTAGTTCAAATGTAGTGTTTGGTAAAACTGAGTCAAGTTATCAATTACTTTATATAAATTGTAAAAAAAAGACAGAGGCAGATATCATTTGTTACTATTAAAAACTGCACCATAACAATAATTTCTACACACAGTAGGTTAGGCATAGGGTCAGTAGTCATTAAGATGATACTTTAACATAGTGTTCTTCAAAGCACTAAAAATGACATAAGGTGTTACTTGAAGAACTTCTTTTGCACTCAGTTCTCCAAAGAACCTTAAACAGCATAAAAAGGTTCTCCAGAACACTCAGTGTGCTCCAGCGCACTAATGAAGAACCAGTTTTTCTTAGAGTGTACCTCTTGATCCAAAGGTGAGCGTCCCACCACTACTACCACCACCCTATGGTTAGATGTACATGATAATGTAAGGAAATAGAATGTCTGATTTGGATAAGGAAAAGAGATGAACTTATTTTCACAATAAGCACAACCGTATTCCTTTGGGAATGGCTGAATTATCATGTATCTTCTCATAAGAAAGCTGTACACACTGCTGCGGTACATTGTGATGTAGTGCAGTATTGATTGTACCAAAATATCAAGATACAAGTACAAAATGGTGAATTTTTCCTATTCATCTTGAACAGCTGTGTAATTGTTAAAATGTGAAATTAAATTAGTACATTATAACTAACTATACTTATTCCCTCACAATATATAATATAGTCAGTGTAATCATTTACATATACAGTATTTAGCAGACATTGAGTTTATTGCCAAGTATGCTTCACATACAAGAGATTTGCTTTGGTGGTTCGTGAAAAATTAGTAAGATAAAGGATTTAAAAATCTACAAGATCTCATTAATAGCAGGAGTAAACTACAGTGCAGCTGCTGCTGATGAAAACGTGATTGTTTATGGTGTGCATGTTTCTAATTTTTTGGCATTTCGCTCTGTGGCGATGCAGCCTCGTTTGGCCCCGGCTCCATGAGCATGCCGGCCGGATTCGGGAACAACGCCTCTTACAACCTCCCGACCAGTTTCAGCGGAAACTTCCAGCAAGCTTTCCCCGGTCAGGGCTTCCCTCAAGCACAGGGCTTTCCTCAGCAAGCCAACGGTAGGAGAGCCGGGAAATCTGCTTCATGCTCAATAAAGTACTGATGCAGTCTGTACAGTCTGGACGATTCACCTGCTGCCGTTATGGAAGTGATTGAGTTAAATCGACATAGGATATTGGCTCCTGAATTGAATTTACTCAAAAGTCGTATCGCAGCATTGAAACAATATAGTATCATATTGTGATGCAACTCCTACCAGTTAATAAGATGTGTTAGTTTTTATAGTAATGTTTTATTTTTGTTTATTTGTTTGTTCCGTGTCTTTGTTCAGGTGGTGGTTTTGCAGCGTTTGGTCAGGGTAAAGCTATAGTAAGTCCATTTGGACAAAACATGGCAGCACCTGGAGTCACCAATAACCCCTTTTTGGTAAGTGTTTAATCGTCTTTTCTCGTCTTCAGACTGAACTAAATTATGTTGGTTAGTCTGGATTTCTGATATAGCTGCAGGTTCAGTTTAATATATTTTAATGCCTGAAAGTGAGCCGTCATGTCTTGGATGGGGTCATCCATAAATCATACTTAACTATTATAAGAAAATTAGCAGTGTGACATACACAGTTTACTCTTTTATTTTCAGAACTTGTGAGTTTTCATACAATACACATAAACATGAGCTTAAAATGTCTTTTTTGAAGTTGAATTTGATATTTTTTGCCATGTAATGGATTATATTTTGGATGCTTAAAGAGCATTTTGATCCGCCTACTTTATCCTCCCCAGACCACCTTCGTACCAGATTCACTAGCTAGTCGATCAGATTAAGCAAAACGAATAGTGCTTCTGAAATGAGCTCTCCCGTTCACCCATTTCACACTTTTTACCAGACATTACTCTTCTCTAAGGTCAAGTACAGTTGATAACATCACAAGAAAAATCATTGACCAGATCATGTTTTTGTTACATTTTTTAGGATTTTTTTTTTTGTAAAAAGCATTTGGTTATTTGTAAAGGACAATGTTTCATGCAGTTTTAATATATCGTGAATTGATATTACTCCAACTTGTGTGTTTGAATGACCTTTTGTTATATTCTCTCTCTCTCTCTCTCTCCCTCCCTTTCTCGTGTCCAGGCGGGGGCACCAGCGGGTCAGTACCCTGCCGGAAGCTCCTCTACAAACCCTTTCTTATAGCACAGTCCTTCTCCTTCCACACCACCAGGGGGAGACTCGCTTGCACCTCTTGCACTGTTTTGTTTTTTCAAGTAGCTTTAAAAAAACATTTAAACATTTTTTATCCAGTTTTATGAACTTCACAAGATTGCATCACAACAGTGGTGCACTAACAAAAGACACATCGGTGAACACAGAAAACAAAACAGGTATTGGGGTGCCTATGGGGAGGGGTGTTGCTCTTTTTTAACCCCCTCCCTACTGCTGAATCTGTGAAATTGCCCGACCTGGAAAATGTACGTTCAAACTGGCTGACATCTAAGTTATTGCGAAATGTCCGGTGCATTTTAATGCTGCAGTTCTTGTACATATTTTTTTTGCTCAGAAATTTGCAGAAATTGATTTCATTGTGCATATCAGTATTTGTATCTTTAGACACACATGCGTTGAACTCTGCCACTCCGTCGTGGAGAAATCCTGCTTAATATGAAGCAAGAGCCTGCTCTTCCTCCGAACGGTTGTAAAAAGACGATTCTGAGGACCGGCGCCTGCGCTTTGCCGTTTTTTTCCCTCTCTTTCTTTCTTTACCTCACGTTCCCTCCCCTCCATTTCCTGGCCGTAAGGAGTTTTTGGACTGTCAGCGTGGCCAGGTCCTTTCAGATATTCCAAGACTACAGACCACTTCAGTTAAGTGTTACAGAAATTTTAAGTTAATGTGTATATATATATACTATATATATTAAAATGAATTTTAATTAAGAATCTACGTGAGTGTTGTCTTTTATTTCCCTTTTTGCTGACTAATTGTGTAATTGATGTGCTAATCTGCGTTTGTTTTAGTTTTATGTCCCCATAAATATGCTACATGGACCAAATGTACATATCTACAGTTAGGTCTTCTATAAGTATTTGCACACTGATGAAAGTAATCTTCTCTGTATACCACCACAGTGGTTTTGCAAAATAAGCAATCAAGATGTAATGGACGTACAAACTTTCAATATTCCTTCATTTTAATTTCCTACTTCTATTTCATGGTTTATATTTATTTTTATTAGGGCAGTTGCTAGCATAACTGTTAAGGTGTTCGCTCTGTGATCAGAAGCTCACCGTTTCAAATCCCAGACTGGTGACCTTACTACTGGTCCTACTCATGTCAACTGCCCACTGCTCCTTCACAGATAGATCAAATGCGGAGGTCTCATTTGGTGTTGTGCTGTGCTGTGGTGTGTTCACAATCACTCACTTTCACTTTTTCAATATATTATAGTTTATGTATGTATATTCTTTGTGCCTTCTTTGTATTTTGTAAAATCTACAGCCACGTCGTCACGTCTCTCTGCATACTGGTAAATAGCTGAGATGAGCATGTTTAACAAAGGTATTGCATTAAGCTTCCAGAAATTAGCACCTTCATTTTCAGGGGTTCAAAAGTAAATGGGAGTCACGAAAGTTTGTACTTCGATCACGTTTTGTTTGCTGAATTACAAATCCATAATAGTGATATACAGAGTAAGAATGGCAGAGTAAAAATTATTGTATCCGTGTCCAAATATTTAATGGACCTAACGGTAATATTATAATCCTGGAAATTTTGTGTGATGTTTCTATTTAATAGTGTAAGGGAAAAAATCTAATCACCCTTTTGTCTTTTCCTAATAATAGTACCAAACTTTTGTGTTTAGTCATAGGCAACACCTAAGTGGCACTGCATATGTTTAAAAAACAAAAATCTTCGGGGCAGTTGGTAATGTAACGGTCAAGGCGTTCGCCCAGTGATCAGAAGGCTGATTGTTCGAATCCCAAACTGGTAAAAGTACCACTGAGGTACTCATGAACAAGACACTGTCCCCAGGGACTGCCCATGTTAGCTGCCCACTGATCCTTCATGGATGGGTCAAATACAGAGGTCACAATTCAGTGAGAAGTCATCCTCAAAAAAGCGAACGGTAGACAAACTGAACACCAACCTCAAAAGAGAAATGCAATTTTCATCACGTTTGAATTTTAACATGGATTGTATTGTAAGTATGCACAGTCACTTTACATCAATCAACCAGGCGTTTGCAGTCATGTTAGAAATTATGAGAGAAAACCTGTGCACACCAAGAAACCTTCAAATTCAAAATTCTAATTCAAATTTATTTATATACGCTCTTAACTACAGTCATTGTCACAAAGCACTTTACATATAACATACTAACCCCCCCCCCCCCAACAAGCAGGCCTGAGGCGACAGTGGCAAGGAAAAACTTCCTCTAGTAGGAAGAAACCTTGAGAGGAACCAAGACTCGGAGGGGGACCCCATCCTCCTCTGGGCGACCGGGCGCACGAACATTAAATGCACAAGAAGCAATAGTTCAAGATGAGTTGTTAGTTATTTAGAGAAGCAAAGATACAAAAATAGTCCAAGGGATATTTTAAATCCCGGGTTGTTGCTGGGCCACTTGCAGGACCCTCTCTGCAACATTAAGCTGAAATTAGTTCAGTGCTGTGCTGCTAATTCAGTAGAGGTCCATAGGATCCAATCCCAGTTGGTTTCATGATGATGTCTCCATGGAGTCCTGGTGCGGGTTCAGTCGGTCAGCATCAGCTTGGGAGGGTTGACAAGGTCAGGCGTCAGCTCAGGACGTCTCCAGGGAATCCTGGTGAGTTCAGTTGGTCAGCGTCAGCTCGGTAGGGTTGAGATGGTCAGCGTCAGCTCAGTAGAGTTGAGATGGTCAGCGTCAGCTTGGGGCAGCTCCATAAAGTCCCTACAAAAACCTTCTCTTACTGGGAAAAGAAACACCTTACAGGGCCAATTTATAGTCACCAAGTAACGTATAGCGCATGGCTTTGGACTGTGGGAGGAAACTCATGCAAACACAGGGAGAGAACATGGGCTCGAACCCAGGAGGTGGCAGAAATTTCAGAAATTGATTTCATTGTGCATATCAGTATTTGTATCTTAGATACACACATTTACATGTGTTATTATTTTAGGAAGCTGCGGTGTGAGTAGTGCAATAATATTCCATTACACATTAAGAGAAAGCATTGAGAGTAAATCATGCTTTTTCTTCTTTGTGGTGAGAAAACAATTGTATAGATTATATGGCATATATGTAACATAATTTGATTGTAGTATATTGTTTGAGTACCATGTAACATATAGTATAATAATATTTGATTGTAGTATATTGTTTGGGTAACATGTAACATATAATAATATTTGATTGTAGTATATTGTTTGGGTAACGTAACATATAGTATACTAATATTTGATTGTATATTGTTTGGGTAACATGTAACATATAGTATAATGATATTTGATTGTAGTATATTGTTTGGGTAACATGTAACATATAGTATAATGATATTTGATTGTAGTATATTGTTTGAGTAACGTAACATATAGTATAATAATATTTGATTGTATATTGTTTGGGTAACATGGAACATATAGTATAACACTATTTGATTGTAGTATATTGTTTTGGAGGCAATTTAAGGAAAGAATACGTGATTTTTGTTTATGAATATAAAACGTCCTAGACATTCAAATTCACACGAGGATTATTTAGCGCATTTTTATGACTTCACTTCCGCGCGACGTGTTTTAGCCAATCAGCGCAGAGACACGCACCGTAGTTCCGGGTTTGGGCGGGGCGAGCGCTGTCCGTGGTGCTGAAGCGGTGCGTATGACGGTGCTTCACTGCCTGTAATGAGAAACATACGCGTAGAAAAGCAATTCACGCTGCGGGAATTCTGTCTTTCATTTAGTTATCTGTCTGTGTTCAGATATATTAGTGTTTCTATGTCAGAATAACACTGAAGATTGTGGAGTTTGACGGAGTAAATGCAGCGGTTGGTGGTTCATCGACAACAGACGCAGCAAATAACGTGTGTATAACTCTGTGTGTGTGTGTGTGTGTGTTTCTCATCATACAGATGAAGGCAGGTCTTGGTGTTAAAAACTACATTAGAGCATGTGGTAAGATTAAAGTGATGTTAGTCCGATGTTAATTTGTGTTAACGAAGAGTTTAGATGCTGAATGTGCACATAGTGAGAGACATTTTGTCGCTTACATTAAACATACATTTCACTGCATCAGTTATCTCTCTTTCTCTCCCTCTCTCCCTCTCCATCATTTCTTCATATTTTGCTTCCAAAGAGCCAAACTTAATTTCTTTGTGTAGTATATATTGCCATAAATCACTGTATCTATTCTTTTTTCTAGCAAAATAAAGGAAGACTCAATTCTTTCTCACAGTATTGTACGGCTGTGTCACTCATCTCACTCTTTCATATTCTCTCTCTCTCACTCTCTCTCTTTCTTTTTCTTTCTCATCACACACACACACACACACACATTTCTGTGTCAGCAGGTGTTAGTGGTGATGGATAGGCGTGGTTTGTCGTTGGCGGTGGGGCCGTTGTGTAACGGCGTTTCTGAGCGTCGCTCTGTGCTGCTGGTGTCTGAAGCTCACGGTCAGCAGATCCTGAGTGTGCTGCGAGGCTTCCGAGAGCGAGCCGTGCTCTTCGACTTCAGCATCCAGGTTCAGGCCGAGACACTGCCGTGCCACCGCTGTGTCATCGCTGCCTGCAGTGACTTCTTCAGGTCAGGAACCACTCACCTATTTTCACTCTTTGTTAGTGTTCCTCATTCACCAGTCTTTCCGTTTGTAATTTGTTTTTAAAAAGTAATTTGTAACTTTAAACCTGCAAGTAGCTTCACTACTGATAAGCTGTTGGAAAAAATAGTTAAGTTAGTATCTTCACTACCTGCAGTTATCTAGAAACTAGTATTCTTTTAGTCATTGAGTGTTTGTTCTGCATTACCATCCCAGGGCCATGTTTGAGGTGGACATGCGAGAATGCGATGATGGCACTGTCACCCTGAGCAACCTGACGTCACGGGCTGTACATGCATTCCTGGACTTTGCATACTCGGGTGAGATCGAGATTACGGAGGAGAATGTGGACATGCTCTTCCAGTTGGCCTCCTTCCTGCAGGTAAGAAATGGCTAAATCAAAGAGCAGGTAAACATACACTATGGAAGTTCAGTGGACACAAAGCATGTGGTACTGAATGCAGTTTGACAAAATCACATTTTTACTAACATCTTTGCAGGTCAGCATTCTGTCGCGTGCCTGCAGTGACTTCTTGATCCAAACTCTTGACCTGTCCAACTGTCTCCACCTGCTGGCCGTTGCTGAGGCCTATGGCTCATCTCGCCTCTTGCGCCACTCCACTGAATTTGTGGTTGCCAACTTCCATGTCCTCTCCTCCACTGCAGAATTCCTAGAGATGCCAGCAGCTGTGTTGGCACGCTGCCTGGCATCCAACTCCCTCAACGTTCCTGATGAGGAGAGTGTGCTGCGATCGCTGCTCCGCTGGACTCAGCATGGCCCACTCGATGTGAGACGCAAACTGCTGCCAGAACTTCTTGAAAACATTCGGCTGCACCAACTGCCCCCTGCTATGCTAGAGGAGGCAATCCAGTCTGAGGCACCACTCCTGGACAACGAGGGCAGATGTTTGGAACAGATGTCAACAGCCCTGGCACGGGCTCGGGATTTTGCTGGTTTCTTCCCAGATGCACGACCTTCGACAACGTCCAGTTACATCTTCGTGCACAAGACAGAAGAAAACGGTGAGATCCGACATGCCTTCTGCTACGATGTGGCCGCCGACCGTTGGCGTGAACTGCCTCAGGACGCCGCCCACCTTGCTGACCTCCCTGGCTCTTCGCTAGCCAGTTTTGGTGAGAAGCTGTTCATCACTGGAGGCTGCCGTGGCAACTGCTGCCGGACGGTTCGGCTTCACATTGCCGAGCCAGAACACGAGGCCACCGACGAGGTCTGGTGCTACTGCCCTGGGACGGGTGCCTTGGGTCCAGCCCCGTCCATGAGGAAACCTCGTACCATGCATGCCTCCGTTACCTCCCTCTCCAGAGTCTACGTCATTGGTGGGAAGACAAAAGGTCCACGCGGTATCCGAAGTTTGCTGGATGTGGAGTACTATGACCCGCTGAAGCGTGACTGGACACCGGTGAGCCCATTGCCACGTGGCATTTACTTCCCAGAGGCTGCGGCGTGTGGCAGCATGGTCTACACTCTCGGCTCTGAGCTGGAGATCTCCGAGGCTTTCAATCCTTCATTGGACTGCTTTTTCCGCTACGATGCCCTTAACGACCAGTGGTGCCAGCTGGTAGCCGAGTTCGGCCAGTTCTTCCATGCCACCCTAGTGAAGGCGGTGGCAGTAGACGAGACGCTGTACCTCTGCGATCTATCCACCTACAAGGTGTACAGCTTCTGCCCAGACACCTGCGTTTGGAAGGGCGAGGGCTCCTTCGAGTGTGCTGGATTCAACGCTGGTGCCATTGGCGTTCGTGACAAGATCTACATCCTGGGTGGTGACTACTCGCCCGACGAGATTACAGATGAGGTGCAGGTGTACCACAGCGAGCGCTCTGAGTGGGAGGAGGTGGCGCCCATGCCAAGGGCGCTCACCGAGTTCCACTGCCAGGTGCTCAGCTTCAACCGCTACAGAGACCCCTGGAATTCCGAAGCTACACAGTTGGCATGAAATACATGCATGCACTTATCCAAAAAACACACACACATAGAAACAGATACCTAGAGCACACAAAGATATGCATGAGGTTGCACTTCCAAACACATATCTATACATCCAGTGTAAAACTATGCTCTGAAAAGTGGAAGTCGCACTGGGAGCTAGTCAGTTCCTGTCGGAAAATTAGAAAATCTGGTTGTGTGAATGACACAAGCGTTGGCTGTTACGGGAGTAAATCACAAGTTCATCATGATTCGATAGTACATCGATTCATCGGAAAGCAATTCAATGTCTGCCGATTTCACAAAGCATGCTATGATACTATTTCCATTCAGTTTGATCACATGCTGATTTAACACAGTCACCTACATTCATATCAAATCACAAAAAGCAACTAAAATATTACTTGATATTTTTATTCCGGAGTGCAACCAGATGTGTAAATGAAAAATCTTCTTTTACGCATAGACCTCCCGCTCTGTATAAACTACTATATGTAAGATGGTTGATCTATGTTTTCCTTTTGGATCGATGTTATGGGTTCGACTGATCTTGGAATCGATGTATTGATATATCATTAAACGCCTAAAGACTTTGGGTAAGCCGCAGCTAATCGAACAAGTTTGAATTTCACAGTATGCTAATATGAACACACTAGTAGTGTAAACTCCCCAGAAGCCAAGTTAGCACCTTCTTCTCTCAATGCTCAAAAATGAAACTTTCACACTCACACATGAAAGTTAAATATAAACGTTTTGACTCCACTTCCTTGTAAATGTTCTGTAAAATGCAGATAAAAAGCTGTTTTGAGAATGTATCATTGTAGCACATTGTAAACAATGAGCCTATAGCAGTTTTTGCACATGATGGAGGAATATACTGTATATATAGAAGTTAAAATTATTCAAGCATTTGAGCCTCCGTCTGTTCCAGAAGTTGCTAGCCACATTTAATGTATACAAGCTTGTCCAAAGAGATGTAAGCACTTTTGTCATTTCATATCTGTGTACTGACTTAAAAAACTAAGGGTTAACACTGAAAACTGATGGCTACTAACTAACATGGCTGTTAGATGAAAACTAACATGGCTAACTGATCAAAGCATGTTTTATAGTGTATTGTCTTACTGAACTCTAGGGGCCAATGTCCCAGTCAAGGATTAAGCCTGGTCCTAGACTATCTTTGAGTTTGAATGGCAAATCTCCATTGGTACTACAGTTTAGTCTAAGATTAGGCTTAATCCATGAGCAAGAAACACAACTTAGTCCAAGACTCCATGTTTAAGAAACCTGTGGTATATGTTGTTTTATAAAGCACTTACCTGAGAATCCCATTTAGCAAACTAAAGAAGTGAGATTTCTGGCTGAATCTTGCTTGATTTTTGCCTTTGCGTGGTTGTGGCTCTTTCATGAGAGAAGTGGAAAGTGGGGAGGATTTTTTTGGGGGGGGGAAACTTGATGCCTTTTGCCATATTTTAGAGTGATTAATTTGCTCAGCATATTCAGAAAATGTACAGTTAGAGTGACTGATAATCTTTAATATTTGCTAATTATCTTGTTTACAGCGTCATTACGAGAGGAGGTTGGAGTTTGTGGTGGCTTAACTAATGAGTTCAGGTGTGTTAAATGAAGTAAGATGTTTAATTGTGCAGTGCTGGTAAGTTTGAGGTCTTTAAAGCAAGCGTGTGAGTTCAAGATGCATTTTGGCGACGTTAGCTGTGATGCTAACCCTACTAGCTTTATAAACGTGGCTGCATCATCCACAGATGTGTGTAATGTGTGTGTGTGTGTGTGCACTAATCTTTCATTTCCAGTCTGCATATGTCACTGTAAAACCATGTATCAGTGCAATAAAATATATAATTAGAACCGTCTAAATTGGTTTTTTTGTACTTTTGCTCATACTTTATTTTGCTGTGGGCAGCCGTCAGAGGACCGGTTCAAAAAAAAAAGTCGGTATCTCATTGTTTAATACATTTTCTTGTTATTATATAATATAAGCACGTCTGTAAATAGGACAGTTTTATAAATAAGTCAGAAGTTCAAGATCAGGATTAACCGTTTATTTCACCAACATGTAAGCAGATGTGTTAACATTTTAAATCAACGTATAGTATTACTGACTGGAACAAGTGCACCAAAGTCAAGACAGATAATATTATTCATCTAAAAATCCTAAAAGCCAAAATGTCTTCTTCTTTTTTTAACCAACGTAAATGATAAATAAAAAAAGCAACTCATGGCACATTAAGTGATGATCATGAGATTAGTGGAGGCAGGCTCTCGTTTCGAGGCAGACAGCGCCCTCTGCTGGTCAGACGCGGGGACAGCAGCAGCAGCGGCATCTCCTCACGATCTTCTTACCCCCTCGCCCGGGGCTGTTGATCTCTACGGTTAAGAATCCTGGTAGGACCTGACCAGCAGCCACATGAGCAGCACCGTGATCAGCACAATCATAAAGTTCAGGAAGAGCTCCTGCACCGATCGATCCATCTCTCACAGACGGAAAGGTGGAGAGGAAAAGTGGAGGAGAGGATGGAGGATGGAAGATTGCTGATGTGGACTCCTGGCAGAATGATAGGAAAGGGAGGGAAAGAGAAAGAGAGTAACTAACGTTTTTACAATTAGTGAATTAATGTAGCTGTGTTTGATTGGTGCTGAATTGGAGAAGTGGTGTTTGACAGACTGCTGTGTCAGTGCATCACAGCATGCTCTTGGCTGCTCCGAGATGTGAGATGGAGTCGGGGGATGGAGTTCACCTTGGCAAAGATGCAAGCAAGAATCTGTGGTCTGGTAACAGCTTGGATGTATTTAGCTAAGTGTAGGAAACTGCTATATTAAAACATATGGATATTTGGATCTAGAATAATCAGAAGTAGTTTTTAATTTTAAAGATCTACCCTTTAAACGTGGCTTCTCCAACACTGCAACTAGCATTGCATTTTTCAGAGTAAATCTTTATTTCAGTTGTGCTCACAATTCATATTTGACACCCAGAACATGGATTTAAAGGTCTCACTCACACATAGACACACCAAAAGGATTAATATGAGCTGGGTGGAAGTTATGGCCAGATTTTATCCCACCTGTTGTCTTTGAGTTTCAGATCCTCATCTCTCATCTGCTCAACTGCACACAGAATCCCACACTGACAGTTATCTGGCCATGAGTGACTTTTTCATAAACACACACACACACACACACACACACACACGCCAGAATACTGCTGTTGTTAAGGGATGGGGCAGACACAAATAAATACACAAGTGTGTGTGTTTATTGTCTACGCAATAGCAGCAGAGTTTAATGATAGATAAATAAGTAAGACTAAATTGTCCAAATTTGCAGAGTCAAGAATAACAAACTTTTGGGTAGTTTTATCCACCCGGTCCCAGGGGCAGCATCAAATAAACTGACACTCACGTCTTCCTCATACTTTTCAATAACGGAAAAGTCAGACATGATCGGGAGACGGTCACAATCACTCTGGAACAGGACTGATTTGACTTTGAAAGTGATATTGAGCTTGTACATTTAGGCATAATAAATAACAAAATGTTTAATGTTTCATATGAAGTGCCAAAACTGAACTTGATCTACAGCACTGTGTAATAAACAGTTTGTCATGCAAGTCAAAAATAACAAACTTTTTGGTAGCTTTCTAACTCATGAGAAAAGAATTGAATATTTATTTTATACTGTAATCCAATTTATAGTATTTGTCAAACATTACAAGTGATATTATAAATATTAATGTGTGATTATTAATGCCAAACTCATCAAATACATACAATAAAATAATTGTATCAATTTTCTATTGAGTGCAGGTTTCATTTTCTCTTATTTAATTTTTATCATATATAATTTACAGGGCAATATATTTTTCTTTCTTTCCTTGTTTTCTTATAGATATTTCTGTGAACGTTTATCTCATGCTTTGTGAATTTAGGGTGGTCACATTTACAACCTGCCCCACCCTGACCACACACACTTGAGTATAAGTCTCACGCACAGGTGTTTCCTTACCTGTCTGGAGGCACAACGTGAGCAATGAAGTACTGTGTCTTAATTCAGCAGGTCATCAGCAGCTGTATCAAACTCGGGTTGTTCTGCTTTTGTCTTCTCTCCTGTCTTTCTCTGTGCAAACTTTCCTCCCCTCTTTCTCTGCTCCCCAAATTCTTCCCCTTAATGTACTCTGGCTTGAGTCTTCACCTCCCTGAACAGACCTTCAGCCATGTGATGCTGTGAGGTCACCATTATCTGAGTCCAACTTTGGGTGTGTGTGTGTGCTTGCATGTTTGTATTCCTGACTTGCTGCATGTCTTCACTTTCCTCACGTACAACAACAGCTTTTTCTCATTGTCGTTGTCAATCTATGCCAAGTTTTCTGTGAATGTGCATGTTTTCATTTTCCAGTTGTTTCAGTTCCGCTACTTTAAGTACCTTAGGTCCCCATAAACTAAGTCATGGCAGTATTTGTGTGAGTTTATGGTGTGGAATCAGTTGTCATCCTCAGGGTTATGGGGACTTGCAGTGTTTATTTTTCAAGGATCATGAAGGAATCCCGGTTGGAGATTTGCTAAAGCCTCGGTTTGTGGAATGTGCCACAGATGCATCAGACACAACTGTTTAATGTTTCTTTTTTTCCTGCTTGTGTTATTTTTACCGGGTCCACCATTGTTTTTGGATTAGACCAGGGGCAGCCCGGCGGCCACATATAAGGCAGGCGTGTGTCATTCAGACCTGGTGTGCAACACTCTGCCTCCATATGGATGAAGATTAACTCATGCCACAGACCAACGCGTTGCATAGGTTTTGTTCTTAGGTATGGGCTTTCCACAATCTCCCTATACTTAAACTTTGGACACCACAGAGATGGACACACTCGATATAGAGAAGAGCGAAGTAATCGTTCCATAAGGTCCCTTGTGTGCTGTAAACAAAGCACCAGACAGTGGGGCTGCTTCTGAACATAAGTATAGAACTATAATACAATACATATAAAGGTTCTCCACTAACATTCATTTCTTATTGCTAATCAAAAGCATGAGGCCAAAACCTGACATTACTGACAAACAGAGCAAAAAACAATCCAGTGGTCAAGTGGGAAGTCAAGTCAAAGTAAACTTTGTCATCTCAACTAATTATACGTACATAGAGAGACGAGACGATGTGGCTCCAGATTCTACAGTTTGACCAGATAATTAAAAGGTATGTAAAAATATATAAATGTATGTAAATATATATATATATGTGCTAAAAAATATAAAAATGAAAACTGTTTAGGTGCATATACTGTGTATATATATATATATATTTTGTGGGGACATTAGAGAGGTCCCCATGAGGAGAAATAGAAAATGTGCTTGTTTTATTTGAGAAACTAAAAGAGGTAAAATATGTGCTTTTGGTTGCTGAGGTTAAGGTTAGGGTTAGGATTAGGTGCAGGTGTAAAATTATGTACTTTAGTCATTATGGGAAGGACCTCACAAAGATAGTAATACAGAGACTGTGTGTGTGTGTGTGTGTGTGTGTGTGTGTGTGTGTGTGTGTGTGTGTGTGTGTAATGTGCATTATAATAAATAGCCACTTTGAGTCTGACTCTATAAAATAGATATTTTAGAGATTTACATGCTAATACTGCAGTAATTAAACCCTATGCAACAGTATCAGTCTCAGTATCAGTTATAACAGTAGCACTGTAAAAAACTGTAAAAAAAAGAAAAAAGAAAAAAAAGAAAACAACAACAAAAAAACCCCAACTGTATTAAGGCCATATAAAGGTGAATTGATATAACTTGCATAACAGATGTAGGGCAAACAGTGGTGTGGAGAACGTGCAGAATGATCTAGAAGGTTTGGCAACCTGACTGGAGTTTTGCCTCCGCAGCTGTTCACAGCACTGGAAATAGACTTTACAGGATTCCTGTCCATTAAAGCCACAATCAGTAATTAGCCAGAGAGTTCCATAAGCAGAGTTTATCAACAGCACAGAGGAGATTTACTGAGACATTGCTGTGGGTTTTACTGTGAGTATTGCCGAGTGGACCTGCATTACTGATTAGAGATGGGAGGATAACACCTGTCTTATTTACACTCATTAAACTGTAAGTGTACATGTTCATGAATCTAACTCATATAAATCTATAAATGTGAAACAATTTGACAATTAGATTTTAGATTGAGATGTTGCTTTTGAGGACAATTCTGATGGAGACACTCTGTAAAGGTCTAAAAAGGTGTGTGTGTGTGTGTGTGTGTGTGATATAGATATAAAATTGTTATAAGACTTCCTTCACAAACCCAAGGACACTTCACAGAACATCAACAAAACACACACATATAAACGTAGAAGTGGAATATCTCACACAATGTCACTTACTATTTTAAGGTAGTGTTAGTGTCTCCTTGTGTGTTGAGTAATTAACACACACAACACATATCAATGAAGCTGTTCCCGCCCAGTCCCAGGGGTCCCTTCTGCCTCATACCTTCTGTAACCTTAGTCAATAACGGAAAAGTCAGACGTGATGGGGAGATGGTCACAGTCGCTCTGGAACAGGACTGATTTGATTTTGAAAGTGATATTGAGCTGTATGTTTAGGCATAATAAATAACCAAACATTTAATGTTTCATATGAAGTGCCAAAAACTGAACTTGATCTACAGCACAGTGGAATAAACAGTTTGACATGCAGGATATAAATAAAAGATTTATATCTTGCATGACATACATACAATTTTAAGTAAAAACATAATTATCTGGCAGAACAAAAAGTAAGTAGAAAATATATAAATAAATATATTTTTTGTTCCTGAAAGCTGATTATTGTACTATAAATCAAACACCTCTTGAACTGAAGACAACTGGACCTATTTTGAGGTTCCTGAATGTAAGATCCCAGCCCAGACTGAGGGAGGAATCCATCTCACCAGAAAGGCCATCTGACCAGGACACCAGTTCCAGACCTTCACAACAACCTCAGTTTAGCAGATCAACGTCACCAGAATTCTAAACCAATCACACCCACATCACCTGTATTTAAGGACCTTCAGTTACAACCATTCCCTGCAAAGTATTGTTATGCCTAGTGCTACATACCAAGCATTCTTTGTGTTTGACTGCCTCGGTTTTGACCCTTGCTTTTGTTTTTTGGATTACCCCTCTGCTTCTGGCGATTTGGATTTGTTTGCTTCATGGACAGTGTTTTCTGGTTTCGACCTGTGCTTTAATAAACTCTGGAATTATCCAGCCCTCCACATCTCCTGCTGCTTCTGGATTCTTTTTTGTGGAGAAGAAGGATGGAGGTCTTCGTCCTTGTATTGATTACCGCGCCCTGAACAAGGTCACTGTTAAATTCCGATATCCCCTTCTGCTTATCCCATCAACCTTCAAATGTCTCCGTGCTGCCACTGTTTCCCCAAACTCGACCTCAGGAGTGCCTACAATCACATCCGCATTCGGGAGGGGGACGAATGGAAGACGGCATTCATCACCTCACCGGGCCATTTTGAATACCTTGTTTTACCTTAGGGTCTCACTAATGCACCTTCCATGTTCCAGTCATTCATGAACGAAATCTTCAAGGACTTTTTGGACACTTTCATTATCATTTACATTGATGATATCCTCATCTTCTCTCCCGACCTCCTCTCTCATATTACCCAAATCAAAAGGGTCTTACAATGGCTTCGTGACAACTACTTGTATGCAAAAGGGGAGAAGTGTGTCTTCCACCAGTCATTGGTTACCTTTTTGTGTCACGTCCTCAGTGCCGGAGCAGTGGAAATGGAGCCTCAAAAGACCCAAGCAGTTAAGGAATGGCCTGAATCCAAGACCCTAAAGGAGCTCCAAAATTTCCTGGGGTTCGCCAACTACTATCGACGGTTCATCTGTAACTTCAGCAAGAAGGCAGCTCCCCTGACTGCCCTGTTCAAGAGCGATGGCAAGAGATTAGTATGGAACCACCCAAGCTTTCAGATCTCTCAAAGAAGCTTTCTGCTCAGCCCCTGTTCTTTGTCACCCCAACCCCAAAGTGCCGTTTGAAGTGGAGGTTGATGCATCAGAGGTCAGAGTTGGGGGCGTACTCTCCCAGCGACAAGGCAACCCCCAGAAACTACACCCTTGTGCTTTCTTCTCACAGAAACCATCCCCTGCTGAAAGAAACTATGGGGTTGGGGACAGGGAGTTGCTGGCAATCAAACTAGCCCTTGAGGAATGGAGACACCTGCTCGAGGGAGCCATTCACCCATTCACCGTGTACACTGATCACAAGAACCTGGAGTATCTTTGAGAAGCAAAACGCCTTAACCCCCAACAAGCTCAGTGAGCCCTGTTCTTCACCAGGTTTCGGTTCATGGTCACACACCACCCCAGATCCAAGAACATAAAAGCTGATGCTCTGTCCTGGCAATACGAGGGAAAAGACACCACTGCCACAGTTCTTGCTCCTGACTGCATCATGGGCCCCATCAGGTGGGAAATAGATGACCTGATAGAGGAGGCCAACCTACAGAACCCTCCTCCAGCTGAAACCCCACCTCACAAGGTGTTTGTACCAGTGGAACATCGGAACACCTTTCTACAATTCGCCCACTCTACCTTAGGCTCGTCATCCTGGTATCACCCGCACCATGGCTTTACTGGAGAAATGCTTCTGGCGGTCATCTATAAAAGACAATGTCACCGACTTTGTGGTATTCTGTCCTGTCTGCGTCCAGTCAAACACACCACGTCAACTTCCCAGTGGGCTCCTGGAACCTCTCCCCGTTCCTCGATGTCCTTGGTCCCACCTGGTGGTGGACTTCATCACAGACCTCCCCTAGTCTGAAGGTTTCACTGTTGTGGCAGTGGTGGTGGATAGTAGGGCTGGGTATCGTTGCTGATTTCCTGAATTGATTCGATTCCGATTCACAAGGTCATGATCTGATTCAATTCTCAATTTGATTCGATTCGATATCAATTTATTTAGAGATTTCTTTGTGTGAATACTAGTTTTGCTTGGTTATAAAATTACTTGTTTTAAAACCGAAGTGTTGCCAAACATCGGCCTTTAGGCCAGACGGTGATTTGAGTGGAGCAGCTTCAGCCATGGCTCTATTTGGTTTCGGTTTCGCCGGTCTCATGTTTTTATAGCTCTCCTTGCGCGGTCACAAGAAGTAGTGCATAGCTGCAGGAAAAGATCGTTCCCTGAATTTTTGAATCGATATCATATTTTTCAAATGAGAATCAATATTGATTGGTGAATCGATTTTTTGAACCCAGCCCTAGTGGATAGGTTCTCAAAGATGTGCCAGCTCATACCTCTCCACAAACTCCCCATGGCCCTAGAAATGGCTGACTTACTGGTGCAGGAGGTATTTCACATCTTTGGGATCCCAGAGGAGATTGTCTCTGATCGGGGTCCTCAATTCACATCACGGGCGTGGAGAGCATTCATGACATGTCTAGGAGTATAGGTCAACCTCCGGCTTTCACCCTCAAAGTAAAGGCCAAGTAGAGCAGCTCAACCAGGAGATTAGTTGCTTTCTCAGAACCTATTGTGCCAACAACCAGCAGGACTGGTCCAAGTATCTTCTCTAGTCCAAACTCCCTCCGTCACTCGTTGCTGTCTCTGTCTCTGTTCCAGTGTGTCCTTAGTTTTCAACCCCCATTTTTCCCCTGGGGGGCCGAGTCCACTGATGTCCCCGCAGTGGATGAGTGGTTCAAGAACAGTGGCAAGGTATGGGAAGCCTCCCATTTGCGCCTTTGTCGAGCCATGCAACAACAAAAATGCCAGGCGGATCGCTGACAATGGCCGGCCCCAGTGTTCCAGCCCAGACAATGAGTATGGTTGTCCACCTGTGACCTCCGACTACATCTTCCCTCCAAGAAGCTATCCCCCCACTACATTGGGCCATTCAAGGTGGTTTGGCGCATCAACCCAGAGTCTTATCACCTCCAGTTGCCCCCACGATATCGTATTTCACCTACCTTCCACGTATCCTTGTTGAAGTCAGTGTGCTATAGCCCTCTACACCATCCTGTCCAAGACATCCTCCTGCACCTCTAGAGGTGGATGGTGACACTGCCTATCGGGTCCGCATGCTCCTGGATTCACGCCGTTGTCACACTTGAGTACCTGGTGGACTGGGAGGGACACAGACTGGAGGAGCAGTCTTGGGTGGCAGCTAAGGACATCTTGGATCCCGGCCTGCTTGAGGAGTTTCACGCCCAACACCCAGATCGTCCTGGTCTTCGCCCTCAGGGTCGTCCCCCCCACGCCTACCTCGGCCGTCTGGAGCCGCCCGTGGAGAGGTGGGTACTGTAAGATCCCAGCGCAGACCAAGGAAGGAATCCACCTCACCAGAAAGGCCATCTGACCGGGACTCCAGTTCCAGACCTTCACAACGACCTCAGTTTACCAGATCAACGTCACCAGAATTCTAAACCAATCACATGCACATCACCTGTATTTAAGGACCTTCAGTTACAACCATTCCCTGCGAAGTATTGTTATGCCTAGTGCTACATATCAAGCGTTGCACGTGTTGCACTTTGTGTTTGCCTGCCTCGGTTTTGACCCTTGCTTTTGGTTTTTGGATTACCCTTCTGCTTCTGGAGATTTGGATTTGTTTGCTTCATGGACAGTGTTTTCTGGTTCCGACCTGTGCTTTAATAAACTCTTTGCCTTTTGCCAATTTACCCCGTGCCTGTGACCTGGTTCTGTTGACTCTACGTTTGGGTTCACCTGCCGGTCGTTACACTGAAGATGTTTCACCCAGCCTTCTTTAGAAGAAGATATTTGTTTAAAATGAGCTCAGTGTCTGCAAATATTCAAATTCTTGAAGATGTGTTACCTATCATCTGAACTGAAGAAACCTTTCGAATGAAAGGTGAAACATCTTCATGAACCTTAAAAGAAGTCCAGTTGCCTTTGATTCAAGTTCCAATGATTAACGTGTCCAGAGTGACTGAGAACCTAGATAGACAACTGGAAAAGTTTACTTCATTTTCAAAGAAAGTGTGAATTTGCTCTTTTTAACAGACATCGCTATTTTTAGCCCATTCCACCTCCGATTAAACTGACCGGCTGTAGTCTCATGAATTCTTTAGGTCGACACCATTTTTGGTTGAAGCTGATGGAGAATGTTTTCCGCTCTAAAGAGCGTGCAACAGCTGCTGCCATGGCGCCGAGTTCCATCTCCTGGCAAAAGGGCTTACCCTAATCTGTCACCGGATGAGTCCGATGGACAGGTGTTGGGCACTCTATTTAGGTTTTTTTCCTTTTCTTTTTTTTAGCCTGCGATGCAGAGAGATGAGCCTACTGATCACTTTTCTTGCAATGTGCCAACAGACCTTCTGCTCTTCACTCAATCTAAAGTTGCCTGTTATGATCAGTGTTTTCTGTATATAAGTTCGCAAGATGACAATTCTTCCTTTTGTCCAAATAACGTCATATCTGTAACACCTATGCATCACTCTGACTTAGGCTGGGCAATATATTGAGTGCCAAAATATGAACAATATTTTTAACACTTTGTTTGAAAATAGAACTATTGCTAAATATTAATTTCATTGGTTGCACCAAGTTTGCTGTGTGTAGTTTCTTTCTAAACACAGTTCTCATTTGGACAAAATCCCATCTCCTCCATAACATCTTTAAAACCAGATAGACTTGAATGCTGCAAGCTTGGGGGCGGCACAGTGGAGAACATGTAAACTCCACACAGAAAGGCCCCCAGCCCACCCAGGGCTCAAACCCAGGACCTTCTCGCTATGATGCAGCAGCGCTAACCACTGCGTCGCCGCACCGACCTGAGTTAGAATAAAAAAATATAATATAAGAACAATATAAATGTGTGACATCTTTAAAATTGAAGATAAAAAAAATCTATGCATATCGTATATCGTCATTCCATCCAAAAATATCATAATTTGAATTTTGTGTCATGTCGCCCAGCCCTGTGTCTGACTACACAAAACAACAGAGAGGCTAAAGTTCAATGGCCAGGTTGAGCATGGTGACATGCCACAAGGTCCTGACGAAGTGTGACTGCCCATCTGCATAGAGGTTTCATTTTCAGATGCCCACTCATGGCCAAGATGCCACGTACCTGCCAGTTAATAAAAACACTCTCATATTGCTTCACAGCAACTCCAAAATGAGATTCCATTCCCATGGATCAAGCCTCACACCAAGGCCGGGGTAGAACTGAGCTACTGTGGATCATATGCAGTAGCTGTAATATGATCTGTCACAAGCAGACCACCTGTAATTGACATTAACTCTATGAACTGTTTTCCTTTAGAATATTTACAACTTGGGTCACCACTGGGTCCTGAAGCAAGGCCCTTAACCCTAAGTTGCTCCAGAAAAACTGTCCCTGGATAGGGACTCTAGATAACTGCAAATGTGAATATAAATGTGGGCTCTCTAGCTGTAGATCTGAATCTCTGTACAAACTACTCTCTTGATGACAATTTTACTGTTTATTGCTTACCATTTTATTATTATTTCTCCATGAGGGACCAATAACTAGAGCACCAGTGTTGTTACTTTTTAAAAGTAAACAGTTAGAGTGACTAGTTACTTCGCCCAATAAGTAACAGAGTTAGTAACTGAGGTACAGCATTATAAAAGTAACTAGTTACCAGGGAAAGTTTTTTTTTTTTAAATTTTGAAATACATCAAAGAATTTGGGTTTAATACACACAAACACACACATAAACACACCTTTGATGGAACTTTAAATTCAACTGTTTATTGAATTGTTAATAATAAAACAGAATATTACATGTTTAATTAATGAAATGGCCATTTCATAGAACAAAATCATTAATAGAAAGCATTGTACACTAGTCTACACTATTATAATGTTCATGTGAGACAATGTGAGACAAGACACTTATCAAATGTAATATATTATTGTATATAATTGAATTTTGAATTTTCTAAATAGAAATTTAATTGGGTATATTCAAAGCAACGTACCAAAAATTGTAATAATTATATCTGCGTAACGCCCTCGTACACGACACGCCTCTGCATTCGTTTAGCGGGAAAAGGCGAAGCAGCGCCCCCTAGGGTCACAAATTCTGATGGTCACAGAAATCCGTGTAACACCGTAACCATTTGAGCGAGTCAGGGTTGTGCGACTGATGAGAAGATAAGGAAGGTGATCGTGCGTGAGTCTGTACTAATATGTTTAATTACATGTGGATTTATTTTATGTTATTTTAGGCCTGTGATTTGATATAGCGCCGCTTGAAATTAAAATGCTGTTTGTTTTTCAGGTCAGCTGATAGAGGGGGAGGCACAATGGCCTGTAAAGAATCTCTCGCCGACACGTTAATCGCTATGTTCCACACACCTAAAAATAAAGTTGCAAAAAAGGATTCCTGGGACTAGTTCCACAGATCTACTACTGTTTCCATTAAAATGTTTGCGTTGGTGCCGCACTGTCTCAGGAAGCTCCTTTCTGTCCCAGTTACCTTCAATGGTATGTAAACGTTCTATATCAATTAATGATTCTTAGTGCAACCCTGTACCATTTGCATTTACAATTAGAGCTTTTAGCAGACGCCTTTATCCAGAGAGACATGCATCAGTGTTTTGTATTCCATATCTGTTCTTCAAACCCGTAAACAAAAACTGTTCAAGTAAGTTAGCCCAGCTAGAAGCCTGTCAAAGAAACAATCTGAGGTTAATGCACAGTCAACAACAGTACATGCATGAACCCTTATACAATAACAGCATATCTTAACGAAATAAGTGTTATTATATTACTTAAAACTAAAAAAAAAAAATCGATAACATTCTCATGAATTAACCCAATTAAAATTGAGTTTTGAAGTAATAACTCAATAAATTTGAAGGTACACTCTTAGAACGAATGTGTAGAAAAATACACAAATCATGTGTAGCACTTTAGTTTCACATTTTTATTGTTTATGTTTAATAAAATTATGTTGGGAAAAAGTGTAGCGTGTAGTTTTAAGATGTACATAACATGTGCATTTGTTCACAGCATTCAACACAATATGTGTAACCAAGGACAGCACGTGTTAATATTATACATGTTTACACATCTTTGTGTTACCTTTCTTGACATTTTCAGCGTCTAAAGTGTTTAACACAGTGGATGTTAAAATTAACACAAGAATATTAACATATTAGACATTAAGCAAAAAATGAATGCTTGCTGGCCATTATTAACTGTATTAATTGTATAATCCCAGACACACTCCACACCTGTTCTTGTAAACCTTATACACAATTTATATTGTAGAACAGAAGTGTATGGGTAAAGCTGCTTCCTTCCACAGATAAATATTGTTCCTTTTAGCACCTCATTAAGTGTTAATATTATACATGTTTACACATCTCTGTGTTACCTTTCTTGACTTTTTTAGTGTCTAAAGTGTTTAACACAGTGGATGTTAAAATTAACACAAGAAACGTTGTCCCAAAACTCACCCATTAATGTGTAAGAATTTTATACAGTTTGTGTCCGTTTTAGCACATCTTTTCTAAAAGTGAAGATTTTTGTATCATTTCAAGTACTGTAGATGTGATGAAATACAAATTACTTGTACTTAGCAAAAGTAAACATTTGAGTTTAATGGTTTAAATACTTTTTTTCTAATTACCAAATGTATTTATCAGTAAATACCAGTTACTTAAATTGTTTAGATTTACATTTATTACATTTAAATACGTGTTTATGTTTGTGTAATTTTATAAACTTAGATGTCTGGAGCGATCTATTTCTTTGCCTAGTTTGAGCTGAAATTTGAACTAAATCACTAACATCAGATTTTACGGTGTAGGTAAGTCTACATAAAAGGCGGATGAATACTAGACACTGTTTTCCAAAGGGAGAAAGATGCAAACACATCGTTGTGCCACTCGCTGATGCAAAAGGTGGGTTTATAGTGGGTAATAAAATCTAGTCAGGGCCTATTTAACAGGATGTAGCCGCGACGACTGCGGGGGGGTGTACATAGTTTGGATCCCATTTGCACCAGCCTTGCAGAAGGATGGCTTCTTCTTCATCTCTCTTGGCCCTGGTGCTACTTTTCCATGTTCTGGGCTTAAACGCGGACGATTTGGAACCGGGCGACGTTTCAGCCGGCGTCGTTTCTGACTTCGTGACCTCGAGTGAATTCGGCACGGTGCGCTCGGTGTGTAAACCGGTGCCAAACACCATGAGGCTGTGCCACGGGATCGGCTACGAGCATATGCGCCTGCCCAACCTGCTGGGCCACGACACGGCCCGGGAGGCGCAGCAGCAGTCGGGCGCCTGGATGCCGCTGCTCTCCAAACGCTGCCACCGAGAAACCAGGACCTTCCTGTGCTCCCTATTCGCCCCGGTGTGTTTACCGGAACTCGCGGCGCACGTGCTCCCGTGTCGAAGCCTGTGCGAGAGCGTGCGTGACGCGTGCGCGCCGGTGATGGGCGCCTTCGGGTTTCCGTGGCCCGAAATGTTTAACTGTAGCCGCTTTCCCGCCGGAGCCGAGCTTTGCGTCTCGGGAGATGGGAAAGGAGACTCGAGCCGGCTGGATGTTACTGACATAAGCAAAGGTGGTTATTTACTATAAACTGAGAAATTAGTACATTTGCTTTTACTGCGTTTATCTGAGCCTGTATATTATCCAAACTGACTTGAATGTTCTAATTACAGGCACAGTCTCCATGGAGCATTTTTTGTTTAGGGCCTTGCTCAGATGCACAAAGGAGGCTGTATACATAGGCAGAGTATACATATAAGAGTAAAAAGTACATAGTCAAAATTGTCCATCATTTTTATTTAGACATTTAGCAAAGGCATTTATCCAGAGTGTCTTTAATGTACTCAATGTCTTTAAAGTGTCCCTGGAACAATTTAAATGTCTTGCTCAGAGACCCACTGGTACGATTAATGGAAGTAGGACTTGGACCCACAAACTCATGGTCCAGATACAAGAATCTTAGCACTAGACTACCAAACGTAATGTAAATGTAAAATGTACCACAATTACAACAACAACATAATAATAATAATAATAATAATAATTATTATTATTATTATTATTATTAATTATTATTATTATTATTATTATTATTGAATAGCGAAGTATTATTAATGTTACATGGTTCAGATAACTTAATATTATATATCGCTATATCAAGTATAGGTTTTAATTTGTCTCCTACAATAGCTAACACAGAAAATGGCCACTAGGTGGCGTTTATTCCTTTCAGAAATGTTTAATACACTGCACGCTTTTAAGATTTGTGTTTTATATGTACTGTGTGTGTGTGTGTGTGTATTAGTCTTGTTTTCACTGATATTCCAATTCACTCATTCGCTCTTGTAATACTGTAATTTAAAAAAAAAAATAAAAGGTGGAAGGTGATATTTATGTTCACTGCTCGTTCTACCAGAGGCGAGTTTTCCTGCTGTTTTTTCCCAACTAGTATAACGGAACGTGTGATATTTTTAAGTAACCGGAAAATATGCTCCGGTCCCCGCGACCCCGATAGAGATTTATCGGTTGAGGTAATGAATGAATGAATGAGTGAATGAATGAATGAATGAATGAATGAATGAATGAATGAATGAATTATTAGAATGCGTTTTGTCTGCTCGGGGCTTGCCGTAGACGGTATACTCATGTGCTCTCGCGATAATTTTTCCTGTCAAGCGCGGGAATAGTTGAGTAAGATGAAGTTTATTATTTCTCTCCCAACTCTTTCTAAGCGCCTTTTATTTACGCCAGTTACACGACTATCCACATTGATTCTACACAGACAATAACACATTTCACGTTATTGGTTAGAAATCAATTCTAAGCAATAATTCTGGCAGTACCTTCACAGTAATAGTTGTCTTTTTCGCCCCCTACTGGATACTCAGTGTATTGCCGGTAACGCTGGATAACAGCGTGGATATTTAGTATGTAAAAAGGTTTGAGGGGTCGTAAAGGACGCGATTGCGTGGATAATGACTTAACATTTTCACATTCCCAGGCACGGTGCTGTGTGATGCCTGCAGCCTGGCATCAGAGGGAGAGAGTGATATTGAGGAAAGCTTCTGCAAAAGTCAGTTTGGTGAGTGTTCTAAGTGATCTGAGACTAGATTTGCTGATTGTCCCGCAATGGTCGACAAACACTTTTTAAATAATTATTATCGGTGTAGTTTTCGATATCTTTACCAAGCTCAGTTTGCTCATAGTGGTGTGTGATTAAGCTTTTTTGTTAACGACAAGAACAGTCCTTGAGTGTCAGTATGGATCAGATTTTTCATGGTACCTGGTATTGGCTTGATTGTGTTCAAAATGCTGCTCCTAGAGTTGTATTAAATGTGCAGAGAACGCATTACTCCACTTCTCATGTGTTTGAACTTGCCTCCAGTTTAGGCTCAGAAAAGAATTGAAAGCATTTTCAGTTGTCTACTCAATAGTTTGGTCCCAAAGGATTTTTACCGTTATTTTTTATTCAGTGCCTGAATGATAAAATATTTTCAAGAAAGATTCTGAATTTGATATTTGAAAGATGTAAAAATTCAGTAACGCGATATCATTTAATATTGAGTTTTTCCCAGATATGAAAACATAAACTTGTGTTTTCCACCTTTTGTGTAGTTATTTAATGGTCCTCATGAGGATATCAGCACATAATGTAGTTTAAACATTAACCTTTGTTTTTCATTTAAAAAAAACACCACCACAATTTTGATCAAATGTACAACACGAGTCACATTTTACACAAGTCACATGTATAAAAGCACAAAAAAACAAGTTGCAGTGCTGCCCTCTAGTGAACAAACTACACAATGACACTCATAATATTGACGCATGTGCACCTTCTATTTCTTTTTCTTTTTCTAACATTATCTAACATTATAATTTACCTGCATTAAGTTCAACTTAATATGAGGAATTTAAAAAACAAGTTAATCTTTTAGATCTGTCAGCTAGTGATACTGCAACCAACTGCCCCAACTTGAGCGATTAAAAAAAAAAGAATCTTAAAATGCACAATTGTCAAACATATTTAATTAATCAGTTAACTCTTCTTCTTTATGTGTAGTATTTGCACACAACGACTAATATTTGGTTTAGTTTCTTTTGTGAATTATTTTGTATTATGTGGCTTTTGTTTTCTACAGTTTTTTTTGCTGTGTTTACTTTGTTTAAATTAAATAATTACATAAATTTAAATACTTTTACTTCTCTGAATCATAACAAATTGCCTTTGTATGTGGCATGTCAGAGAAATAAAATATTGAGGTCTGACTCCTGCTGGTCTGTAAGTTCCCGGGATAGGCTCCGTTCCCCCCCGTGACCCCAGGTGGGATTAAGCTGTTTAGATAATGAATGAATGAATGAATTAATGTCTCCTGCTGCATGCCAGGTCTGCTGTCCCTATCTATTGTCCACTCCTCATCCTCACTCTTTCATCTCCTTGCCCCTCCTCCTTCAGCATTCAGGCTTCAGATTGGTTCCTCCTCCCTGGAGGGGGCAGATCTGCGGTTGGTGCCTCAGGGCCGGAGTCGTGTGCTTCGCTGGGAGGGCAGTAAGCAAGATCAGCAGGCTGCTATGCAGCAGAGCGCCCTCTGGCTGTTGGAGGGTGCTTCCTGCTCCTGCCAAGCCCTGGACGGGCAACCAGCGGGCATTTTACTGGCACTCGGCAACATGCAGGACGGCCGCTTGGTCCTCTCCAGACTTGTTAAGTGGACTCGAAGTGAGAAAGAACTGAAAAAGTTTATCAGAAAACTGACCAAGCAGCAATGCTGACAATAGACCCGTTCATATTAACATATTAGACATTAAGCAAAAAATGAATGCTTGCTGGCCATTAATAACTGTATTGCATTAATTGATGGAATATAATGTAACTCAGGACCATGGGTATAAAGGTAAAAAAGCAGTTCTTAGTCATTCTGTGTTTTATGTTGAAATAAATGAATTATGCAATTATTATTTAAAAAAATAATTGAATTTCATTTGAGTTTAAGTTTGTAAATAATTCTTTTTCATTTGCATTGGGGATTGTATACATATTTTGTATTGAGTGATAACCATGTATATTCAAGACCTTTTCTAAATTTCTAAAATTAAAAACAGACATTTAAATATTTAAAAATGACATTTTGTTGTAATTGTGTGTGTATGTGAGCAAGAGAGAGAGTAAGTAACCTAATCCCAGACACACTCCACACCTGTTCTTGTAAACCTTATACACAATTTATATTGTAGGACAGAAGTGTATGGGTAAAGCTGCTTCCTTCCACAGATAAATATTGTTCCTTTTAGCACCTCATTAAGTGTTTAGTGTGGAGTCGAGGTGTAAGTGAGTTGGGGTAAAGCTAGAGGAGAGTGGGTTTTAGAGTGTATTTGCTCACAGTAACTCTGCTTCCACACTGCTGTCGATGTAAGAGGAGCACATGGAGTGCTGCTCAATAATTTAGGGTGTGGTGCTGATTGGCTACAACGTGATGATTCTCCTCCTTACACCTGCTGCACGTGGGCAAAAAGAATCTTCCCTGCTGGTCTACCGTTTACTGTCACTTTACCTCATCTTCAGAGAAGTAGCTCAGGTAAGGTTTGCTCTTTTATATTATGTGCTTATGGTTAACAAGCCTGTTCTGCATTTCTGATTAGGTTATTGTGTTTGGTTCATTTCCTACTGTGTTGGGTAAAACTCATGGGAATCAAAAGATGCTGGCAGAATTTTGTCTATCATGGTTGAATGCTTGGTGCACCCAAGTGTTTGGTAACTGTCTCTGGTTACTCATGGATGTAGAACACTGGAAGGAGACGCTGGCTAGATTTCTAGTATAACGCATCTGCATTCAAACAGCTTTTTACAAAAATACAATCAGTACAAAATAAATAGTCGTTCAGATTATTTTTGTCCCCATCTATTTTGTTATTAATTCGTGTGAAAATGTAGTAAGAATTACTGATGCAACCCATATACATGTAAATACTCTGGGGTTGGATGTATAGACTAGAATTGATGTTAGAAATTAAAGTTAATTTCGCTATTTGCCCCAGGGGGAATTTGCTGTATTGATTTGAGTGTATATAATATATTGGCTTAAAATGTGGAAATATTCAAGTTTTATTAACATGAGCGTTTGTTAATGAATTCAGTTATAAAGCTGTACGTGTGAATTGAGTTCAAGCTAATGAAAGATGACATTCTTGTATATGTCTCCACAGTATTAATTAGTGGACAGTACCAGTAATATTTTAATGTACTCCCAAGAATGTGTTCTGTTTATATTTAGTCACTAAGATTAAATGTAAACTGGACATATACTTGGAGATAGTAATATATTGCCACCATATAATGGGTGGTGAAAAGTTCTGTCCCTGAATTGTAAGAACTTCATCATCACTTATCCTGAGCTTTTGGGTTTATTTTCCATTTTGTAAATAATCACTAATGACGTTTAATGTGCAGAATATATATGCAGTTTGGTGTGAATGTTTTCATGCTCTGGTAGATGATCTCAGAGAAGAGCAGGATCGCATACAAGATTGTCTTAGTTAGTAGCTTTATAGAGGACATAATGGGTTCAAAACTTAGCCAGTGGTGTATTTTGAAAGTGGCTTTATATTCTAAGACTGTGTTCTAAATGCTGTTGCTGATTATGAATGTGGGAGAGAAGTTTCTGAAATAAACCTCACTTTGAACATTGATGTTAAAATCGTTTGCCTTTTAAAATTGTATTAAAAAGCTTTGGTCAGTTGGGGTTGAGTGGTTTCTAGATTAACGCTCAGGTAATGTGGGTGTATTTTAAAGTGTCCCCATGAAAATGGAAGTATAACTATTGAAATTCCATCAGTGTGGTATAAAATTCATTGGCTCTGTAGGTTCAGCACTACCTCTTGTGCGCAGAGGTTCTTGGACTGAACTCCAGATAAGGTGGTAGATGTTTTTTGACAGTGTTCACACAAGTTTTAATGGTCACATTAATATCACACATCAAGCAATAATTGCAAACTCAATTACTCTCAACTTTGGCCAAAAAAGTGTAGCTATTGTGGCATATCTTCCATCAAACATGCAATAAAGACCAGTAAACAGTTTATGGTAGATCTTTACCACCAGAGGGCAGGGCTGAGATATTTTTCACTTTGTGGATTTTCTACAGATGATTTGTAGTTTGCTTCAACTGCCAGTTTTGTGGGTGTCTCTGTGTTTCTTTATACAAACAAACACACACACGCACACACACCTAACCTAACACATGAAAATTGTTGGTTTGCTTGTTTATCATATGCTAGGGTAGGCATAAACAACTGTATAACGACAAATTACTGGCACTTCTTTTGATGTCATATTGTTTGCCAAGATGGGAAATAGCCTGTATAACCTATAAGCATATGGCTGTTTTAAACAATCAAACTAATGTTTACATTAAGTGAAAGTGAGTGATTGTCATTGTGAACACACCACAGTGCACCACAACGAAATGTGACCTCTGCATTTGACCCATCCGTGAAGGAGCAGTGGGCAGCTAGCAGGGCCCGGGGAGCAGTGCTTGGGGACGGTACTTTGCTCACAAGTACCTCAGTGGTAACTTTACCGGCCCTGGATCCGAACCTGTGACCTTCTGATGAAGGGGCGAACACCCTACCGTTACGCCACCAACTGCCCCTTAACTGCCTCTTAAAACTTAAGAATTTAAGTTGGTGACGGATGTGGACAAGTAATCGTGAAAGTTTGAATCAAAGGCAACTGGACTTCTTTTCAAATTTCTTAAATATGTTTCACCTCTCATCCAAAAGCTTCTTCAGTTCTCAACCTTTTAAATGAGGTTGGATTCAAACTCTCACGATTACCATGTTTTGAGAACCTACAGACATTATCACGACCCACTTCTACCATTTCTTTACAGAATACATTCTGACACGAACACTGTTCCTATGTGTTAACTTTCAGCTCTGTTCTGTAGTCATGGTGTCTCCGGCTATCGCGCTGGCCTTCTTGCCCCTGCTGCTAACCCTCATCATCCGCTACCGCTACTTCTTTGTGCTGCTGTACCGGGCGGTGCTGGTGCGCTGGGTGCAGGACTTCATGACAGGAATGAGCAGAGAGGAGCGAGTCTTCCAGTACGTCTTGACAAACGCCACGCCGGGAGACCCAGAGAGCATCCTCGAAGCGTTCGATTACTGGTGCAGCAAAGTGGAATTTATCAGTCACATAGGGCCTAAGAAAGGTAAGAGAACACTACAAACACACACATAGACACTCAAATCTGTAAACAGGAGGACTGTAATATTAAATGTTTATTTAAAAGATATCACTTATTACTAAAAACCCTTTTTACCCAATGGAACAGTCAGAAGTGTTTACTGATTACTGCTGGTCAACAGTCATTCCAGTGCCCATACTCAGCTGTTGTGTGTGTTCAGGTTTGATCTTAGACAGACTTTTAAAGGAGCACTGCCCCCTGACGGTGCTGGAGTTGGGCACTCACTGTGGCTACAGCGCCGTGCGAATCGCTCGCTCTCTCCCGCTGGGAGCGCGACTCTACTCCGTGGAGATGGACGAGCGCAACGCCCGAGTGGCCGAGAAGATCATGCGCCTGGCAGGGTTTGATGAGGACACGGTAAGGGCTGTGCAGGGTCGCTGGAGATTAAAACCCTGCACATGTGGGAAAAAGCATTCAGCAATGATATGTCTGTGAAACATGCTGTATAAGGGAACCATAGTGATATTCATTCATTATCCAAACCTTAATCCCAATTGGGGTCGTGGGGTGACCGGAGCCTATCCCGGGAACTTATGGGTGGGGAATAACCCTGGACAGGATCCAACACACCGCAGGGCGCACACATTCACACCGTACGTGGTCAATTAACCTATATTACATGCTGTTGGACTGTGGGAGAAAACCCACGCAAACACTGGAAAAGCACGCAAACGCCACACAGAAGGGCCCCATGGCCGACCCGGGGCTCGAGCCCAGGGCCTCTTGCTGGGGGGCGGCAGCGTTAACACTGCGCCACCGAGCCGCCCATTCGTAGTGATAACTTTTACATTTAATAAATATAAGAAAAAATATGCAGATGCAGAATATGCAAAAAAATTAATACGTTCTCAGTGTGTGTCCCCTTAAAAACATACTACTGCACCATGACATCACCTCATCCAGTCTGTCACTACATCTGCCACTTTCCTTCAATTATTTTTTAAATCAGCAAGATCTGCATCCTTTTATTAGAAAAATCAACCCAAACTTTAACTATTAAGCATATTTACAGTACAAATCGTGTCAGTGAACTATAAACATAAACAAAAAGCCTGTTGCCTCAGGCTTGCTTGTTGGGGGGTTTAGGCCGGTTATATGTAAAGTGCTTTGTGACAATGACTGTTGTTAAGAGCGCTATATAAATAAATTTGAATTGAAAAAAAAGCCCAAAACAAAGTTTGTTCTTCAATCATAATAAAAGCACAATGTTCAATTAATCATGATATTGATTTGAGGTCCAAGGGGCGCCTTTTTTCTTAAGATCACTGTATGATCCCCAAAACCCTGATTTATCTACCTTCCCATGGGCAGGTGGAGCTGATCGTGCGCCCCTCAGATGAGGTGATCCCTCGTTTGCGTGAGGACTACGGCGTGGAGCGGCTCGACTTCGTCTTCATGGACCACTGGAAACGGTGCTACCTGCCGGATCTGCAGCTGCTGGAGGGCAGCGGTCTGATAGGAGAGGGAACGGTCATCCTGGCTGACAACGTGGTCTTCCCCGGGGCGCCCAAATTCCTGCGTCACGCCCGCTACTCGGGCCTGTACGAGCACCGTGTTCACCGCGCCACGCTCGAGTACATACGGGGCATCCGAGACGGCATGGCCGAGCTGGTGTACCGGGGGGTCAAGTGAGGGCAGACAAGATGCAGTGTTCCATTATTTCTGAGAACTGTTTAAAGGGAAGGCAAGGAAAGGTTTATTTGTATAACACGTTATTAAAGCTACAGGTCATTCAGTGCAAAAAATTTTAATTCACTTACTGCTCCTGAGAGGAAATTTGTTCTTAAAACCCACAGTTCTCACAAATATTTTGACCAATGTTTTTATAGGTAAGAACAGAATCTATAAACAGCAAAGAACATTCTTATGCATATTATATAAAGTTTACAATATTCACTACAGTTTACTATTCACGACAATACTACTATGTGGTCCTACAAATGAAATAAAGCAAAATATGCACAAATTAAATTCCTTTGGTCATTTTTGAGCTATTATATCATCTTATTTTGCTTCCAAAGGGCCAGACTTTCTTTTTTTTTAATACAGTCCTGGAAAAAAGTTTTCACATGTACGTTTACAAATGTTGCAATAAATCACTGTACCTACTGTTTCATTTTTCTAAAAAAATATACGGCGATGTGGTGTGTCTCAAGCCATTTGCCCAGTACTACTGCCCTTGGTGTTCAGAGGAAGGACATACATATGTTTAAAATTATATTTTGATGATCTTTTCATATTTAAAGAACGTTACCCTGAAAAAACATGAATTATAGCATAATTAATTAAATATTTTGTTTATTTACACACTTTTCAGACAAGTAAAAACACACTTCTGTACAGATTTAGACTTGTGCAAATGGAAAATTCCCATTCTGAGTTTTCAGTCCAACACTGCAAAGCCAGGTTGTGTAAAATCCTTTAAACCATGTCTAGGGAAAAATGACTGTACAGCGTCAACATTGCTGTTAGTCTGTGAATTTCCACTTAAAGAGACTCTTCATGTGAGTGGCAGTGGTGTGTTTTGAAGAAGAGTACTGACTCACCTCCACTTTTATATTTTCCATGTAACTAAACACTGTCTGCAGAATAAAAAAAAAATCCCTGAAACTCATTCTTTCTCTTGTAGTTGCCTAAGCAAGTTGAACACACACACACACATGCACACACAAATGTTATACACCAATGTTTCTGGAAGATTCCACACGCTGGCATTTGACATTTGAAGAAATAAAGGGCTAATTAAGATAAACAACTTCAAAGGATGTTCTGTGTGTGTGCGTATAAAAGTGCTTAGCAAGCCTCCTCCTGATGTCCTTGAACTAGGTTATGACAGTTATGGTGTAAAAAGCTAAACTTGTGATCTTGTTCCTGAATAGTACAAAGGATTCTTTGCTGACTCTCATAAAAAGGCATGTCATGGTTGGTTGCCTTCTGAATTAACCAAGTTCTCCAGGAGGTCAAGAGGCAACGCACTTCACACACACAGCTCCCAGGTAGAGAGCACAGGCGTCTGTTCTTCTGCAGAAATCTCTCTTGAGAATGCGAAGTGTGAGGACTGATTTAGGTCTAGATCATCCACTGGTCCTGGTCTTGGTCTGCTCCTTCCATATCAACCTGGAGAACAGGGTTTACTTCAAGTCACCATTTACACAGTGATGAAGCATCACATTTATATTATATGATGTCAATTATATAATATTACTTGACAATTTTATGTAGCAAAGTAATATTAAACAAAGTTAATTATTTCATACTCATTATTTAAATATTTTACACTATTATTTAATGGGTGGGAATGCTATAAAGTCTTTGAAGTAATTATTTAATATTACTTTACAATATACATATTAAATAGTAAAGTAATTTTAAATAATCAACATTACAAATATATCAGTTAATCCACCCATTAAATAGTAAGTTTTAAGCAATATATGGAAGTATGTTGTAAATTAAAATGAAGTTAAAATACATTGCAAGTTAAAAGGAAGTGGAATACATTATTTATATACATGTGTGTCATTTGCTCCTTATCCGGAGAAATCTGCATGAGAGCTTTTTCCACTGAGGAAACATTGCTCACAAAAAAATAATAATGACCCTAAATGTAAATCCAGAGCTGTGTGAAAACTAAACTATATCCAGTGTTGTAGTTTTGTCCTTTCCAGACTCTACCTTGAGTAACACAAATATCTACACAGCAAAGGACACAGAAATAAAAGACTGCTGGTAGCAATGATTTGAACAGATTTTTCAGAACATATTCACAAATGGTCATTTACATATAACATATAATTAATAAATCATATATAATACTTTCTCACTTGACTGATGGTGGGATATTTGCACAAACTATTGAAATAATTGTACATAGATTGTAGTTTCTCGATTTCACTGCTGTTACGATATTTGCACATATTAGTTAACTTCTCATATAGTTAGCTATAAAAGATCAGACTTCATAAAAAATACTGTTATTATTTAATAGATTGACTGAGTAAAACTTCTGCAGATTTTATGCACATTCAGGACCATAATTAGAAGCTGAACACAGCATGCAACCTAACTGCCTCTTTTTCTACTTTTAAAGTATATTTTTTACATTCTACTTCTGGCTAAAAGTTTAAATTTTCTATTCTATTTATATATTGCTTATGCTATCTGCCTTATTTGTTCTCTGTACTGATAAAAGCTGCAGCCAAGTCGTCTAATCTCTCTGTATACTTGTACAGTAGTAAAGTCAAAATGTCAAAGGCAAAGTAAACTTTGTCATCTCTGCTATATACTGTACAAGAATACACAGAGATGAGACGACATGGCTCCAGTTTTCACAGTGCACACAACAAAGAACAAATAAGACACAAATAATAAGCAAAATATAAACAGAAAATAAAATATACACTTTAAACTAGAAGTAGTAAGAGAGACAATGTATGTGCATAAGTTTTGTAACAGTTTCTACATGAAAAATGTTAGACAGTCTATTCAATAAAAAGTATATAGCAGAAATGACAAAGTTTATCTGACTTTGACTAAAGCTAATGGTATCTCTAATTCCATCAAATAGAGCATTTTGATGAATAGGGGAAATGTCTTTTACCCATTATTAAACTACACTTTTATGAGTAAGAACCACTGATAATGAAAAAAAATGCATGGAAGGAAACGAGCAGCGTGTGTGTGTCCACTTACCTCATTTATCTCTCCATCATCTGGAAACTCATTGTAAATGTTCATGTCATCCATGTCCTGCATGTCTTCATCTTCCTCCGAGTCTTCCTCACTGTCCTCCTCGTCTTCGTCATCTTCCTCCTCCTCCTCATCAAAAGTCTACACACGCAAAAAGTAGAAGGTAAAAGGTAAAATTTTCACCAGAGACACAGTTTTATAGAACATTTCATACAGTTATGTACAACATAAATCATACTTTAAATCATGTACTAAAAACATCAGTTAAATATACTTTGAAACACACACTTAATTACAACCTTTGCATTGTAAAAATGTGCAAGAAAATTGAAGAAAGTCTAAACTATATGGTCTGATCACATGACTATATTCTGAACAACATTCTTCAAAGTGCAAAGTCATCTTCATAACTGATTTTTTATTACCGTTGTAAACAACACTGGCAACTTACTTCAAAGATGGGTCTACCAATGGGCATTAGGTTGCTGTCTTTTTCAGCAATGCTTTGTAACTGGAAGGAGACAATTTCAAATGTTATTTTGATCTAGTTATCCATTCAGAAAACTGAGATTTTTTTAAACCTGGATTTTAATTTTTTGAGGGGGGAAAAAATTACATACCCATGTCTGGTGTTGCTGCTCCTGTTGGTGGAGCTCGGTCTCATCTACACAGGGACGATCCAGATTAAACCAGAGGGACTCGGTCATGCGGGGAAACAGCGACGGGAACAGAGTAGACATGCCAACAGACACACCACCAATATCTGGATTTAAAAATAGACACTATTAACATTTCAACTTTACATTACAAATTAATTATTTGCACACACTGTACATAGTTATAGGTAGTAAATATATTGGAATGTAAACATTTACTTCTAAGACAAATCATTAAAGAACAACAAGATTTAAAAAAAAAGCTAACCCAGGTGGTAAATATATAAAAGCATACCCAAATGTATCAGACATATCAAAGGGAAATATTGTGCTACGGATAAAAACGGGCGGGTGACAGCCAAATGCAGTTTGTTTGATATATAATCTGTTATTTTAAAAAGTAAACTTGAGCTTCAAGAATCTCATTACAGAAAACGCAACATTTTAATAATTGAATTGAAATGTACAGCACTGTACAAACGTAGATCCACTCCTAGTTTATTAATATTTTACTGGGAAAATAAGACAATAAGTACAACAGTTTATTATGTGTAAACATACATGTAAATGCTAATGCTCAGGGTTAGATAAACACAAGCTAGTCTGGCTCTACAAAAGTAAAATATGAAGAAGTTCTGCTGCACAGTACTATAAGTTTGCTTAGAACCTAAATAAATATAGATAAGAGCTTCATTCAAATCGTTTAAGACTGACGCATTTAAGAAACCTGAATCCCCACGGCCGTGTCACATTGCCCATACTTAACAACCTAGTTAGTACGCTAGAGCAGACCGAAATTAACCACTCTCCATACTGTGTAGTACGCGGTTTGTGATGCGGACTTCGTATGAACATGCTAACTAGCTAACTCGGTTAATGTTGGATTAAAAAAGCATTTTCTGTGCGGCGCAATTGAATAGAATCTGGTCACATCTCCTCTGCTAAACTACATAATGCATTCTACTCTGCCTTTAAATCAAGCAGTCAAAACATTTACCTGCAGGACGAAAATCAGTCAAAATAAACAGCCAAAATTCAAATTCTTCAGTTGGCCGGAAGTCTGTGCTCCACAGAGTCTTCCCACTGGAGGAAGTCGAGATGTGTTTTTGGTTCCTCCGTTCAATCTGAAACTGTGGACACATCGCATGTTGGAATTAAATCGTATTAAGATGACAATTTTCTTATTTGTCCGCTAAATTTTTGGTTTTTCATTCTTCACGTGGTCTGTTACATATTGGCAAAAGAACACAAACACGAACAACTATTTGTCAAAATGCGTTTTTACATAATACATCTTCTAATTCATTAATTTTTACAGTAATGGAAGTTTTTTTGTTTTTTTAGTAAATTGCCACTTACGAATACAGAATTCTTAGTATTTATTTATTTATTTATTTTTAAATGTACGGACACACTCTACGCTATTATGAGGTAATTAGTCAATTATTTAACACTGCTAAATGTAAATGTAACACGTTATTCCATAGTTTAAAGAGCTATATGTGTCAAACCATAAAACTGGCTGTATTGTAGTAAAGTGAAGTCATCAGAGCCATTAAGATTTTTAAAAAGTGCTCCATTCATATAAAAAGTCAGACTGTGCAATAAAATGTGCAAAGTGAAGCTGGTTTTCTGCCCAATCTTTCAGGCCGAAAAGGGTCATCATTGTCAAATTTACTGCACCGTCAAACCAATTTCAAACGACGCCGCAGCCACGTGCCTCCCGCGAGCTGCGACTGTTGCTTGGGAAACTCGTAAAAAAATTAAAAAGGGAGCGACCAGATTCCCAAAGTGAGTTAATACAGGTCACGGTGACCAAATAACATTTAACTAGTCATAAAAATTTTACTGTGAAATCAGCCCTTGGGAATAATAACTACACGAGAGCAGCTTGAATAACTGCTGGGCAGAAAAACTCTCTGCTCATTTACAGATTCAATCACAACCTTTCAGTGAAGCAGCAGGACTGGCTGGTGGGCGAGTTGATTAAAATAGGGAAAATATCTGGTTTCATAAAAGATTCTTTACTGCAAAAAGACCCGTTTCAACAACAAAAACTAGCAGAAACAACATTTAACCGTTTTTGAGATTTCATAGTGATTCAACTCATCATTTCACAGAAAAAGGATTACAGAGGAACAATGTTGGCAAGGTGAGAACCTTTGAAATGTTTTGCTGTGTTTTATTGAATTGTTATATAAATATATAAATAAAATCAACAGAGTTAAGAAATACTGTAGAATTTAAGAAAACCCAATGTTTTACATAAACATGCATGCAATAAAATTTAAGCATTTGTAGATTATGTTCTTACCTAGTGCGACTGTCAGAATCTTTGTGAAATTTGTGTAAGTGGTTTTTAAGAACAGATGTATTTTTAAGAATGGTTTATGAATGAGACCCAGTGAAATGAGGCCAGATAAATAAAACGTAGTATATTTCTTAAATAAACAGAATAGTAGGTTATACAGCACTAATTTGGCGGTCTTTTAAAACTCCTGCCTTTTTTGCTGAATCTTTCTTTCTCCAGAACACTATTGGCACTGGCATTGCTGATTTTTTTACCATCATGTCTTCTATGTCTGGATAAACTTAACATGTGTATGAATGCCAAACACCAGAAAACAGAGCCTGGGCCAGAGGGTCAGCTATACAATCAAGTATGCAAGACACAACTAATCAACTCCTTCACACTGTGCAATGAGTTCATGTCAAAGTCTAATTGATTTATTTATTGATATATTTGATATATTTAATACTTTTTGTAAAGGTCATTGTTCGATTTCGGATTAAGCAATTTACTTTTCTTTTTACACAAAAAAAGTGTGTAAGACACCCTTGAGCAATATCTCACTCACTCATACTTGAAATATTTGATTATGATTCATAATACAAAGATAATATTAAGAAATATAGAATATCTAAAACAACACTACCTGAAGCTGGGAAAAGGCATTTTGACACCTCCATCTCTCCCCAGTGTTCTCCTTGGAAAGATAATGCGTGTTGCACTGCCAACACATCTGCAGAAGCGCATGAGGACCAGTCTTATCTCTATAACTTCAACTGGAACCATTGTGGAAAAATGAGTGAAAAATGCAAGCAGCACTTTATCCAAGACACCTGTTTTTATGAGTGCTCTCCTCACCTGGGACCCTGGATACAACCGGTACCACACACATACAAACACACACACAGTGAGCCTGATTTAACAGCACATACAATTGTAGCTTAAGACAAAATACAGATATTTTACCTCTAGAGTGAAATACGCAACACACTTGGCATGTTTTGTAATTTAGCAAACCTATGTATGATGTTTGGATCTTGATTTGTATTTGTGTCTTAAGGTGGACAGTTCTTGGCGTAAGGAGCGTATACTTGATGTTCCATTGTGCAAGGAGGACTGTGAGAGTTGGTACAATGACTGCAAGAATGACAAAACTTGCAAAGACAACTGGCATAAAGGCTGGAACTGGACCACAGGTGTGTATGTGTAAAGAAGTGAGAGAAAAAGAGATCAAAGAAGAGAGAGACATCTGATCTAACACTCAGTTTCTAATTTCTATTCTTTTTTCATTTATAAGCACGCGTGTATAGCAGATACATAGTTGTGGTTATTTTCTTTGTAGGTTTTAACCAGTGCCCCTCGGATTCTAAATGCTTACCTTGGACTGAAATCTTTTCCACACCTAAAAATATGTGTGAGACAATCTGGTCTAACTCCTACAAGTACACCCAACTCACCAAGGACAGTGGCCGTTGCATGCAGATGTGGTTCACTGGCCCAAACCCAAACAGGAAGGTGGCAGAATTCTACCTAAATCAGTCCCCTCGAATGGCAGCAAGCCACATCATCATCCTCACTATTGTGCTTTCAGTGCTGCTGCACTAAAACCACTGTAATAAAAATGAAAAGGGAAAGGCATTGATTCTGTTTTTTGCTATCGTTTATTTTTTTCATTTGCTTTGCGGTATTTGGAATTTCTCAGCCACGTAAGCCAAGACTGTTCAGCAAGGATATCTCATATTGTTCCTTTCAGAGAGTCTTAATGTGTGGCTTAACTTATTTTGTTGTCTGACCCAAACTGTGTTATGGGTTCTCGTTCATGGTTAAAGTTTGAAATACATTTGAGTTGTTGCTTCTTGATGAAATAAAAAATAAATGTTCAGAGATTTTGACCTGTAGGTGTCCAGTAAGTGGCAATATTCACTCAAATGTTGATTGAATTCGTCTTAAATTTGTCCTCTACCTTTTTAGGTTACGTTTTTGCTTTTTGTTTTTTGGGCAGATTTAGACTACAGCTAATTGAAATCTGTACTTCTTAAGTGATGCTTTATTTTACATATCGCTTGACTATCCCTTGTGTTTTAGCATTGTCTGCAGACAAACACTGTCTTGCTACTTTGTTCAATTTTAAGTAATCATTTTCTGAAATACATTCGTCCTAACGATTATGTATGCTCCAATCATTCAGTGAACCTTAGCATAGTGTTAAGAGATGACACGACTGTCTGTCTGTTAGTGTGCGCGGGCAGAGTTAAACTATGGCCCACTCACATGACCCCATTGTTACCTATAACCGTTAGTCAAGACATTGAATAACAGGATTTGGCACGAAATTATCTGGTACTAATCATAAAAAAATTCCATTCCACTTATACTGATTAGAAATGGTATACATTGTCCAATTCAGAGTGAGTGTGATTTCTTTTAATAAACAGACCTATGAGGAACCTTGTCAAATATGTTGTGACACCATTGTTTCTGAGTTTTCATGTAACTTATTAGCAGCAAGTGAAAGGTCAGTAGAACTACAGACACAGCTACTCATACACAGCTACTAAGTTACTCATAACATTAGGTTATTGAAATGTTGCCTCCCACATGAGCTACATTGCCTCCTTGTTCAAATTAAAAGCTCAAGTCAGAACCATTAATTGTTACTGGATTACATGAAACGTCCTTTTACGTGAAAAGAGGGTCCCTTACAGACTGAACTGGTTTTTCCATCCTGTAAATAGTTTTTAAGAAATTTTAAAAAAGTTTTAAGGTATTACCATAACAAACGCTTCTGATGTTCATTTTTATGTGTATTCTGTATTGTTGTGCTGTTTAATAGTTGTCCACATCTCTCTGATCGATTGCCAATATGACCTACTTATACAGTCCCCCATGACGACCTCAATCCTACTGCTTTAGACGCACACTGGGCACTTCGTGGGCGTGGTTTGGTGAAGTGGGTGGGGGTATGGGCGGGGCTTAACTTAAACGAAAGCGCTATAAATGCGCAGGCTCGGCTCCAACTACTGTAGATTCAAGGTTGTTTATTAACATTCATAGTTATACTAGTTAAGTGCTACAATATAAATAAACTTATGAAAACACATTTTCCCTATAATAGACATTTTACTATAGACAGTAACTGTACATGTGCATCTAATGAGGTAGCTGGATATTATGGGCATGCTGTGTAAATTAAAATAGAAATATATAAACAGATTTAAGTTAAAGAAACATAAGAAACTACATTTAAAAGTAAGTATATAAAATAAATAGAAAAAATGTTTCCTAAAATACACGTTTATAATGTAAACAGTAACTGTCCATGTGCATTTTTATGAGATTACTGTGTAAAATGCAGTGTGCTTTTTTGTTTTCATGTTAAGATTAAGGCTTGTGAATTTGCTCAGACAGTGAATCCAGAGAATGTCAGTACTAGGTGATTTTAGTTTAGTTTAGAAACAAACAAGGCTACTTTTGACATAAGTTTAAAATCAAACATAAGCGGGTTTGTGTCAAAAATGTATTCTTATTAGTTTACGAAAACAATGTATCACTTATTTCTGATCGATCGACAGAACAACCCAAACACTTCCAGCTTCTGCTTTTATATGGATAATTTAAATCTCTACGTTTTAGACATGATTAACAGTCATTTCTATAGGTAATTATCATATTCACTTTTTGCAAATTGAGGAATAATAAGCTATCAGGCTCCGTAATGTTTCATTAATGCGTCTGAGCTATTTTCTTCTTGTTCAAAAAAAAAAAAAATCAGTAAAAGATTACCAGAAAGACTAGTGAACATGTGACTCGTTTTCTGCTGTTGTAACAACCCTGATGTTTTTTTTTTATTTCCTTTTCTTCTTCCAGCGTGTATAAATATTGTATCCTCCACGATCCCTTGTATTCGTTTTTGTTAATGTGTGCGATAAAAAAAAACAAGTGGGGGAAAAATCCAGCTTTTTGCCTTTCGACGTCACTCAATAACTGACGTGGATTTCAGCCAATCAAGACAAAGGTTTGAGATCCGCCCATACTTTGAGAAACGCCCACCCGTTTAAGGACCCGCCCACTAACTCTCTCAACTCACTACCGCACTCAACAGCACGGTGGCGCGCTGAGCATAACACAGTACTGCGCGGTTTGGGATGCAGCCATTACAGCGTCAAGTTACAAAAAACGTAAAACAGGAAGTTTGTCAACTTGAAGACTGCCGAGTTTCGTGCTGTAGATGTGCATGGGAACAGTGAAATTAGCAACAGGTCATTTGTCGACTATATTATTTTAACATAAATTCAGGCGTGTTTTTATTTTGTGAGCTTTAGGTTTTTGGACTAAAAAGTCAATCCAGATTTAATGTCAGAATATGATTTTTTGATATTATTTGTTAATTTATTTTAACTTTTCCTTTATAGCAGAGAATTTTTACGATGATACATCGTACATTTACATTTTTGCTACCCACTAATATTTTGGTAATCGATCCGTCAGTGTTCTCCATTAATCAAAAAACGATTTGAATACTATGAATATTAAAATAACACTTTTTGGGGGGGAAATATTTTATGAGTAGTTTGTTAGTTGTGTAGTTGGGACATATTTTGGAGATTGATGTGTACATGTGTGGTTGAGCCGAAGAAGCCCAGTCTACGAGTCTACATTAAATCCCAAAGAGAGGAGAGCAAGATTCATCTTTAAGATTCAAGTTCGCATGTTTGTAATCTGGGATCTGTTGGATCTGCAATTATAAGAAAAGAGCCTCTTTTGGGCGGCATTCCCGAGTTTCCCTGTTGGATTTCCACGTTGTATTTCCGTGGGAAAAGGGGCAGCAACTAATGGGAGACTTTCAGGAACTGGTGAAAGCAGGAGGACTCGGAAAGTTCTAGCTGCCGAATCCGGTGCTCGCAGGGCGAGATTCGACTTGAAACTTTTTCCCCAGTGGACGCTAACATCGACCGGGAGGGGAACTATTCCAGGAGGGAATATTCTGTGTAAAAAGCCGGCGTGTTTTTCGGTGGAGCCCCGCCAGCATGTCCTCCGGCGGCGGCGTGTCCCCGCAGGGAGCGGCCGCTTCTCCGCACTGGTACCACCGCGACCTGAGCCGCGCCGCCGCCGAGGAGCTGCTGGCCCGAGCCGGCCGGGACGGGAGCTTTCTGGTCCGGGACAGCGAGAGTGTGAACGGGGCTTACGCCCTGTGTGTGCTGTGAGTATCCCCATAAACCTCTACTGGGTCTAATTTAAGTGAATTCCCTACGTGAAAATGTGATTTTAATCCCCTAGGACCCAAGTTTACCCCCTCTTGTCAAACTCTTGTCAGTGGTGGGGTGATTAGAAGAAGAAATAAATATTTTGGCTTATTTTTTATTCCGTTAGATACCATATTATCGAGTGTTATGTAGGCATGAAGAACGTTTGATATTTCAGTGTAAATTTCTTCCACAAATTGGAATTTCGTTATTGTACTTTAGAGGAAGATTGTTTAGTGATGTGGGAGCTTTGAATTTCATGGAAGCTCCTTTGTGTGGTAAATTAGATTCAACATTTATCCCATGAAAGATTCTGTATAGATCCTGAAATAGTCCTTCAATGGCTTGACACTAAAATCCATTTTAACTCATTCATTTTTAAGAGTGAATGTTAACATACAACCGGTTTACGTTTTCTAGACTACAGATATATTCCTTGGGTTTTTTTGTATAAATCTCGATAGAATAAGAATTCACTGAAATTGAGTTTTGGAGTGGTCTGACTATAACACACGTCTTCATGTCCAAACACTTCCAGTGGAGGAGCTGTGGGTCACGTGATGCCTGAGTCCTCCACATCATCATGCTTAAAATATCCACACACAGACACACGTTTGTTTTACTATCCTTGTGTGGACATGTGTCATTTAAATGTCTTTAAAAATATCAACATATCATTAGAATTATCCAGCAATATATGAGCCTAAACCCAATTCTCTTCATTTTTGTTCATGCCATTTTTATACGGCAAGATCAGCACAAGCACTGATAAGAAATGATGTTTTCTGTTTAAGCGAGGACATTTGGTTGCACCAGGGTAAACACACACCACACACACACACACAAACAGCAGGGGTGAAAATCTTTAGTAGTTTCTTCAGTAGCAACTGCATGTCAACTGCAACCACCATACAAGATCAAGCTGTGCCTAACTAGACCAAATATATCTTTTAAGTATCCATGTATCATTACAATTATCCAGCAATAAACTTAAGCCTAAACCTAATTTAATAACCCTAAATCTCTAACATTTCCCTCAGTGGGGAAATGTTTTTGACATGTTTTGTGTATATGACATCTTGCTGTGCACGATTAGCACAAGCCTCCTCAATGATGAGTGGGTAATTGAGGATATCAGGTACACACCAGGTTAAACAAACTAATACATACACCAAAACAACAAGTGAAAGCCTTGAGTAGTTTGTTGTAGCATGTGTGCTGTTTTGTAAAGGAAGACCCTTAATGACCCTTATTTTTTATTTATATAAGTTGTTACTTTGTCTGTATATGCTCTCAGTAATCGAACACGATGAGAGCTTTAATCAAAAGCGACTGGACTTCTTTTATATTCTTGAAGGCGTTTCACCTCTCATCCTAAAGACTTCTTCAGTTCAAAACACTTAGGTTCTAAAAGTTTCTATTATCTAGCTGCAGGAGCCTTTTGGATGTTAGGTAAAATGTCTTCAAGAACCCAAATGAAGACCAACGGCCTTCGTGTCAAGCTCTCAACACAATCTTTTGCTTCCCAACTAGCACATACTCTTGTGTGTTCTTTAATGTGCAGTAATATTTGGAGCATATTAAATAGGCAGATGCCAGGATTCAATTTGAGGTCCACTACATTGAGTATCCACTAACACACTTTCAGTTGTCTTTATGTTGTTTGTGAAACTTCTCATTTTCTTATCCTAAAGTACACTTCTCATGTCTGTGTGAGAGACAGTGCTGCACTCTGAGCCTCTTCTCGTGGGTTTGTCAGCGTGTGTGATTTATTCTTCTTTTTGTTCTATCGCTGCATCAGAGATGCATGTTATGGCACGCTCAGGCCAGGGGTACATTTCTGGGATTCACAGCTGTTTAGGGATCGTCACTGTTAATAAAGGGTTTATAAAGGCTCACAGGACTGCAGCTAACTGTTACTGAAGGACAAGGTTTTTACAGACTCTCTTACACACAGGCCAACAAGCGCACGCACGCTTGCCATCACTTGGTGTGCTAATACTTGGGGAACTGAGAGTCGAGATGACATGGCAAGAATGGCCCATTTCTGTGTCTGTGTGTGTGTGTGTGTATGTGTGTGTTTGTTCTTGTGTCTGGGTTTTCCTTCTGTGCTTTTGCTGTGTGGCAAAACAAGGAGTGGCACTACACAGCTAATTTAGGTCAAAGATGATGCTTGTCTGTTTGATCCTCTGAAAGTATGGCTTATTGTTCCCAGTTTGGTTCATTCAAGCTTTTGGAAGCTAAATAACATTTTTAAAAATGTAAATATTATTTATTCATTTCTGCTGACTGGAGTAATTACATGCAGATGTCTGATATCTTTAGTTTGATGACAGCAGGCTTTCCGCAGTCTTATCTCTGATAGTGCTATTGGCATGGAAAAAGGATAAGCTCTGAGTTGATCTCATGGTGTTTGGTTTTCCACCTATGTATAAAGCTATATTCCACACTGCATATTACTCTGTTGAGTGTGTGTTGATGTGCAATCAGACCATTGGCCTGCTAAAAGTCACAGAAAATACATCAGCCCAAAGCTTCAGTGATCTGTTGGAGTGGAGATGTTTATCCCCCATATAGAGAATAAAATAGGCAAACATTGCAGATTTGCACAGTAGAATGTGTAACTTTTAACAAATATTAGTGACCACATAAGTACAAAATCAGAATATTCATCTAATGAATATAATATTTATGGATATTTTTAATAATTATGGATATACTCTATGCACAACCAACTTTGTGCTTTGTAACCACAGCTCTGCTTGTCTGTTTTTAAGTGCTATTAGAATAGAAATTAAACATTAATGTTTAAACTGGATAAGCTACATGTTGCTGTGTGGCACTGATTAATCCCTTCCACGTATTTGTTTGTGACAATATAACATCACGCCCAAGGTATAAGAGATGTCAGAGTAATATGGTGTTTGTTTTCACAGACTCCTAGCATCATCCAGCCCTGTTTTATTTTAAAAACATGGTACATTAGGGCATGAGGAATGTTTAGGCTGTATGTGTTCATACCTCATACAGAAGCACACACACAAAGTGTCACCAGTGTACAATGAAAGTGAAAAGAACTTTTCAGGTATTGATACTTGAGTATTCATTTTGCTGGCGACTTTATACTTTTACTCCTTTGTTACTTTAGGATAGTTCATGTGATTTGAACGTTGACGATGTTATTAATATGCACCGCCTTGTCAACATCACTGCATCCATTGTACCAGCATCTTATTACTGCCGGCCTTGGCAGTCACAGTACTATCCATTGTTTTACTGGTGCGTATCACACATGACAGGAAGAAGACAAAAACGTAATACAGGCTACATAAAAGACACAAAGAGAGGTTAGACAAAGAGGGAGACGTGCATGAAGAAATTGCCTGTACAGAATGTGAAGTACAGTGTATGACACGGAAACCTAGTCGAAACAACCAACATGGATTAAAGAGAGCCAGACTGCATCCGAAATGCAGGACATTGTCCATCCACTGCATTATTTGTTAGAAATGTTTGTTGTGAGTTCTCAGAATGATTGTTGGACTGTGAAAAGCTGTCCCTAGTGCATCCAGTGTACAAATGTAGGTCAAATCACTGTCGCATTCATATAGACGGGTTTCAAGGGTTTCCTTTGTACTTTAATACTCAAGTACATTTTAAAGCCTGTAATTTTTACATTTTATCCGAGTAAATAAGGTGAATCTTGTGGCAGAGTATTTTTTCCGGAGTATCAGAAAATTTACTTAAGTATGTGTGTACTTTAGCCTCCTCTGATTATAAATCACACTCACCTGCCTAGGAAAGTAGAGCAAAAGCGTGGTCGAGTGTGCAAGAAAACATGGCGGATCAGGAAGCACTAGCAGTTCTACCTGGTGGGCGGAGGTTCTCAGAGAGGAGGGTGAAAATGAAAAGCAATCTTCTATTTTAATTTAAAAAAATTATCTTCTGTTCAAAAGAAAGTGATTATACAGTATGATCGATGTTTTCATTGTGGATCGATGCTAACTGATGTTTCGATGCAGATTCATGTATCGTTACATCCCTAATAAATCACCTGTAAAACAATCTGTGATACCTCAAGAATATTCAGTAACTCACCCTGACCTAGTCTTATCTGTGAGGTGCTTTGAGATGTGAGATGCTGTCATACTCTGCATTTCTGAAATGGTTCCCCTTCAGCTCTGCTTTCCTCTGACTTCCTTATTCATTTTTTTTTGTGCCTTTTGTTTTCCCCAAGGTGGAGTAATTTGCGTTCTAGTCAAACAGGAAGCAAAGCTATAATAGTTCATTAAGACTGGACTGTTTATAGCTAAAACACTTCTACTATGTTCATTTACTCTACTAACAGTCAACAGTTTCCCCAGCCTTGCTTTAGTAGAGATATGGACAAAATCCTAAAGAAACTTTACTGTACATGCTGGTATTTCCTCATTTTCAACACACCCATTTCACACTACCTTGTTAATGAGCTGATGAGTTAATCAGGTGTGCTGGGTTCAGAGAAGACACTAAAACAAGCAGATCAGGATTGAGGAGCACTGATTTTTACCATTCCACAAGCTCTGAACTAGACCTGAGTGATAAATCGATTTTATTCACTAATTCAAAAGTTTGTAAAACAAAAAATCAGATCAATTTATTTAAGCCTAAGTCATTACCCCCTGTGTGGTATGAGTTCAAACCTCAAGCCAGAGGCATAAGATGGTGCTTCTTGAAAAAAAACTGGAGTACATAAATGTCTATACATTTAGAAAAAAATGAATCAGAATTGTAAACAAGGTTTGAAAATTGGCGATTTTATTTTTTAGGCCATATCGCCTGGTCCAGCTTTGAACAATAAAGTAACCATATATAATGCAAATGCTCTTTAGCTACTCATGTAATTGCCTGTGACTTGTAGACTGTCTGTGAGCTTGAGTTCAGGATATTAATAGCATAACTGGTGGAACTGGTGCAGTTTTCCAGGATGTTGGCATGTAATTGAGGAAGCCTATGTTCAGATTAAAAAAAAGATGTGTCTGCTCTCACACAGCTGGCATTCTACATTTAGTGTCGAGTTTGGTTCCTGGTTATTGCTGGAAATAATCTCACAGTTCTCTTCCTATGCTATCAAGTGCAATCTTTGAGCTATCAGGAAAGGAAATATTAGCTAATTTATCTGTCATCAGTACAATCTCCTGGAACCTTCACTGCACGCTATGCTCTCTATGGCAAGTGCCAGTTGAGATTATGTGTCCTTTTTCTGACACTCATCCATGTTGCATTGTTGGAGACAGGTATGCCAAGCTAGGGATTTATTTACAACTCGTTTTCCTATTTTAGGTCTCTTTTGCACATTTGGAAATTTGGATCCATATGTACGAACGTGAGGCCTAATGCTGGTCTGCCGTGCACACTAATCTCACCATTGCATTTTACAGAAGACAAAATTACAGGGCCTCATTCACCAAATTCACCAGAAATAAATACACGCTTCAAGAACAGCATGGCATGAATCTGACATAGACATTTCAACAAATTAAAGAACATATCATAAGATATTAATCACTTAGGCCCACAGATCCTCAAACACAGTTTCAATGAGAATTAAGGATCCAAATATATAAATTAAAAACATAAATGTTGGCCTTTTTGGTGTGTTTGTGTGTGTGTGAGATCAGTCATGGGAGTTAAAGACTCCATGAGAGGTAGCACACTTACAACAAGGTGATTTGCACCTGTAATTGCTGCTCATGCTGTAAGTTACCATAATTAAGTGTAATTAACAGAGGTAGTGTGTGTTAACACTTAGTTCCAGGGGTGCTCATGACACCATGTGAACGCTCCTGACTCATCCGATTGCTCACTAGAGCTGTCTGAGACTTATTCCCATTGTACTCACTCATTCCCACTGAGTCACGGTTTACCGGGACTGTATCATGTATAATCTGAACACACACCCACACACAAATACACACTGAAATCGCAGAAGGCTGTTGTGTGCAGTTGACACGTAAGAAATATATCAAAGTGTGTGTGTTTTGAGAGCATTTTGACCGTTACCCTAGAGCTGCACTATTTTCTTAAATGTTTTTAAGAGTACCACTGTAGATTTTAAGAAAATCCAATAAACTATTGTTTTACACAAACATGCGTGCAATAAAATTTTAGATTTCAGTTTCTGTTCTTATCTAAGAACAAATCTCATATAAGAAAACACTGGTGAATGCAAAATCTTTGTGAAAAGTGCGTTAAGTTAGGTATACAAACAGATTTCTTCTTGAAAATAGTTGCCGATTGAGGCTCCATGTCTGTAAAATTGTGATAATATAGAGGTTACAAAAGAACCAACCAACAAATAAGTTTTAAGACAGTTGGGGGAGAACAAGACACTGTTTATGCTGTATACAAACTACACACACTCACTTAGCTGCCTTGAATACAAATTCTCCATTTATAACTCTTTCCCCGGTGTCAAACATGAGGAACATCCTGCAACAGAATAGTGTTCGCATGGATCACATCTCCTCATTTAGCTGATCTGCATCCATTTGGGTGGAGTGTGTAAAAAGCTGTATCTGCCTGTTTCTTTACATTAATTAAGCAACACATTTAATTTGAGATATCCACAGTTAGACTACATTTTTTTAAATCCCCACATTCAAAATAATTGCAAATTATTTCCTGCCACAAAATATCACCAGCAACATCCTAAACTCAATGAGCCTCACCCACCAACTTTCTTAACAAGAAATCTGTTCTTAAAACCCACTTATTTTCACAAAGATTTCAACATTTACCAGTGTTTTCTTTTTGAGATTTGCCTTAAGGTAAATTCAGAATCTACTAATTGTAATAAGCATTACTTGCATGTTTGTGCAAAATATTACCTTTGGGTTTTCTTAAATTCTACAGTTGTAAACAGTATTACAGTTGTACTGTATATTTAAGATAAAAGAACTATGTGAATGAGGCCCAGTCGTATTACTTGATTTTACACAAAGTCTTTGAGCAGTTCAAGACCAGGCAAAAATGTATTGTTTAATTTTAGAATTCCTAAGAGAACTTCCACGTCTTCCTGTTTAACTGAGGCATAAATATAGCATGACACACTTGACAAGCGCTCTTACTCATCTGCCAAAATGGGGAGAAAATCAGAAAACAGATACAGAGACAAAAGACTGTTAACCTTTTTTAAGTGGCAGAGAAATATCAATTTAGTCCTAAAAATACACACCTCTGCTATATCTACAACCTGGACAATGAATTCGATACATGCTTCATATCTCTAAAAAAAAGAAGGTCAGGCACAGTGAGGAAGATGTGTTATGAGAAGAGAAAGATTCCCTTAACTTCCCTTTTAAGAATCCCAGTTCAAAGAAATGATTTTTCCCTCCTGCATAGGCCAGTTTAACCACAAACACTGTGTATTGGGTTTGGTGTTTAAAACCGGCCCTAAAGTCTTCCTCACTGTGTAAAGTGGTAGCAGGGCGGGTTTGACAGCAAAAGTGATGTCACAGGGCAATTTAGCTTCTAAAGGCCCAGACGACATGTGCGCTTTCCCTTCTGACAGAACAATGACCCAAAGCATTTTTGTGTCCACATCAACCACACGTCCGAGCTTGGGAACTGACTCATGCGTTTTTTACATCTTCTCTCACACTTATTATTGCTAGTACGAAGGTAAAAGAGGGAGCTCAAAGAGTGCAGTCATTAAATGATTAGCTTATTAGCTCATTTGTTTGTGTTATAGGTAAACACAAAGCTTGATGTTGCTTTTACATCAGACCCCGATATGTGGGTGTAATGCAGTAAACTCTGCATCAGTTTTTGTGTTGAGGAGTAGTAACGCTGCTAAAATTAGTGACGCTGCTAACTCAGCTATTTTGCTTGTAACTAGCAAAGCTGCTGTAGTTTTTCCAGTAACATACAGTATGTAGCAATGTAGTGTGAACAAAATACAATTGTGACCCGATCTGCCGTAATGAGTCGGAAGTCGGCGTTCTATTTATCTAGATACGGGCCGATTATGTTTTCTTATATCTTATATGAAAGAAAAGGTCTTCAAAATCTGATCTGATCTGATCTCCAAAAAAGAAAAATCAATATTTTTGATGTTTTTCAACATAATCGGCCCGTATCTAAATAAACAGAACGCCGACTTCCGACTCATTACAGCAGATCGGGTCACAATTATTTTTCTTTATGGGGACTTTTGACTACTTTCTGATTGATGGTGAACTGTCAGAAGTGGCATCTGATTGGCTACTATGCTTCTGCACACACTCGCCGCATCACAGCATGCTCTTGGCAGCTACGAGATGGAGTCGGAGAATGAAGTCCACCTCGGCCAAGGTTGAAGCAAGAATCTGTGGCCATATTTATCAAAATGTATGACTGATAGAAATGGACAGAACGTACACATAAAAATAACGTATTCAAGCCGAAACACACTCTACCTCCAAAACTTCATTGCAACATGAGTGTGATTTGACATTAACTACATTAAAACAGAAGTTTGACAGTGGCTTTGCTACATTTATTTAGAAGTAGCTTGGAGCCTGAAAAGCTACCGTTTCAAAGTAGCAACCCTAACACTACTCTTTTGTGTGGTTACTGGGGGATGGATGGATGGATGGAGGGGCAATGTTGTGTGTGTTTGTGTGTTTTCAGAGGAGGCATTCATACTTTTACCGACTCAAACTGGAATTACAAAGGGAGGAGCCCAAATGCTTTTTCTGTCCTGTGGTATCCAGACACACACAGGCTCACTCTCTCTCTCACTTCCCTCTTCTTTTTGTTTCTTGTTATATGAGCGTCTATAAGAACGTGCCTCTGTGCCCTAAGTGACCCACTGGAAAGAGGAACTCCTGAGACAAAGCATGAAAGTACATTTTTATCATTTCTGGATAAAAATGTTTAGGTCTAATACAAAGCAGGGATTTTTAGAAGCAGATGATCCTCACTTTCCTTTGCCACATTAACTCACATAGTGTTAAAAAACGTTATTTAATGACCTTTTCAGTAATAACCTCAACAACAGAAACAAGTCAAAGTAAACTTTGTCATCTCTTCTATATATTGTACAGATATACAGAGAGACGAGAAGACGTGGCTCCAGTTTCCACAGTGCAACAAGAAATAGAGAACAAAGAACAGATAAAAAACACATGGAACATGTGCACATGGAAAAAACAATATATAAATAGGACACAAAATATACATTTTAAGCTAGAAGTGAAAATTGACTGACAGTTTTCAATATGAAAGATTTCGACATCCAGCCTATTAATAGAAGTGTATTCTTAAAGAGTCTGACTGAAATCTAGGTTTGTACAGATATTATAACAGCATTGGAGAACCATTCTGTGCAATACTTTTCAATAATGTGTGCAGATATAGTTAGTTTAAAAGTGACCAGTGATATATACATGTTTAACGGTTGTGCAAATAGTAGAGGCAGTGCAAAAAATTGTGCAAATATTATGGCAATGTTGTAGCAATAGTAATACTGTACAGTTTGTAAGTATAGACATTTTTCTTTTTTCTTATTCTTACACATGTACAAGGTCAGCTTCACTGGTGAAATAGTGACCAATTCGAATCAGTCTCAATAATGTGCATTGCAAATAGTCCGTTTTAAATGTCAGTAAAACAGGATCAAATGTGTAACTTATTTACTGTGACCACAAAACGTCACGTCAACACTTTCACTGGCAAACATTTAACCCCCGCACTTACCCCCCTAAACAGGCTACCACAGAACTACCTCAAATCAAATTAATTACACAAACACAGCAGTGAGGATTGATATGTCTCATCACAGCTGAATACAGTTTACGAATATTAATGAACAAAGACAAATTTGTGTGACTGATGTGAAGGGCAAAATACATAAAATACCATTAGCGATTTCATCATTGACAGGCTGTCATGTTTTTATTGTATGTTTTCATGCTATAATAAAATATATTACTTGCTGGCCAGGATATAAGACTTCTGACCTGCCGTTTTTTATTTTGTAAATCAGTCTGTTGCTTAAGATTTAAAAAAATCTTACTGAATATAACACAAAATACACTGACATTGCATACTTGGCTTTTAGTGACCCCAAAACGTTGTAGTAAATCCAACAAATTATAAGTCTAGGATCATATCAATAGAATCAGATTGAAGAACCCCCACCCCTCCTAAAACAGCTATTGTGGTTGACGATGAATGGTCACTAAAGGGGCAAGTTGCACAGCAGTAAAGTGTAACCTCTATCTCTTAATGTCAGGCTTAAGTGACACAATGTTGTTTCAAAAGCAACCACATAAACGTGTTCCGTGTAGTAGGCTGGACTGTTACATCATAAATGTGCATGCCTAATCATAACTGCACTAAGCAAGATGCAAACTAGTGCGCAGGCAAACCACAGATTTCAGTTCCGTTCTCAGACGTTAAAGATGTGAGCTGACTATGTGAATGAGTGCAAAAAACCCTGGTCTGGGAGATACGAAGCATTTAAAGGAGGCCGCTAAGGCCCAGTAACAAATGAGGCTAAGCTAATAAGATTGTTTAGTGTAGGTTGTGTTGATAATTTTTAGCCAAATTTGAACTTTGTCATTTATTGAATCATTAATTTGCACTAACATAATGTACATGTATTTTACAGCGCAGTATTGCAACACACAAAATTTCATGCTATTTACGAATATTTTGGGGGTGCAGCATTCCTTTAAAGCTGTTATAATTTTAGTTAAAGAATTGCCAGCGTATCATTGTAAGGCTGCATATGTTTTGAGTAAAATCTTCCTTTAAGGCTGCTGCACTCTCTGTTTTTACGAGCTCTCGGTACTCACTAATGCTGCACTTGGCTGACCGCTTCTGTCGTCATAACGACGTGCCCCTTGGCAGAGACGCCTGGCTAATTATGGAGCAGAGGGCACCTGGCATGAGGGGTGTGTCTGTGTGTGTACACACACTTCTATGCTTGTATGCCTTTTGGCATCAAATATTAATGAAGACAAGGATGAGGAATATGAACATAATAGACAGAGCGGGATGCACATAGAATTACACAAGCATGACGTTGCATGATTAATGAGTTCATTGTAACCACAGAATACAGCTTACCCACGATAATCAAATCTGTCACCAGAACTCTCTTTATGAAACATCCACACAGTAGTAAAGTGAAGTAAAGACTTGTCATGTGATGTTTTAAATCTGTTTGTAATTTATTTATATTACATCAGAAGTGATGCGCATATAGTAATTAAACAAACATAGTGGATTATGTTACGGCATTCTCATGACAATACAAAAAGGCAGCTTTGCAGTTTTGACTCATGCATGGAAGTGTTAATGCATGAAACCTTTCACATCGCCTTCTAATCTGACTGTAAAAGAAGATGTGAGCATGATGCATTAACGGGGCTAGGCCTGTAGCATGTATTATCTTAGTACCTTTACAATCCTTACAAAATAAATACATGTAGCAACATTGGTAAGGCGAGCTAGCAACCGACACGCTGTTTGCTTATGATCCTGCAGGACCTGAATCTAAACTTTACTGTACAGCCCTTTTAAGCAGCCTGTAAATCGACCTTTTATGAGTTTCACACAGTCCGGAATATCGATTGAGGAAGGATAAAAGATGCACTGCATGCTGACACTTCTTACAGTTAATAACTTCCATTGCCAACTGATTTTATTTATTTGAAACATGTATTATAGCAGACAGCCGGCCTTCTGCATGAAACACCATAACAGGTTGCTTTTGCATTTACTTTCTGAAACTTATATGTACTGCATTAAATTAATTTATAGAGACCTGTCGGTCTAAGTTAATGTTCTTTGCTATTATGTATGATCTAACCATCATCTGCTGATGACAGGTTTTTAAAACACTTTCCATCCACTCATCCACCCACCTATCAGTATATACTAGCCAGACTCCTGGGAACCAGGGAACTTAACTGTGCATTGAAATGTGTTGCTGTGTTGCGCTTGGCGTCTGATATGGCTGATACAGATTACAAATAATTAGGGAGACTGATATCCGATATTTTAAACCAATACATGTTCTGTATCACTAAAAACTGATGTTAAAATTTAGAATAACTAATACTCTAATGCGAAACTTAATTTTAATGCCTTTTGTATATGTTTAATTATAAAGACAAGGGAAGGTCGCAGGTTTGAATCCCAGTTACCACTCATGAGCAAGGTACCGTCCCCAAGCACTGCTCCCCGGATGCTGCCCACATCAGTTGCCCACTGCTCCTCCTCCCACTGCTGAAGTCACCAATGACAATCACTTACTTTCACTTTCACAAAAAGTGTGGGCAGCTCTCAGATTCTGTGTCAGAATGCCAAAATTTCCATGCCTTCAAGCCTTTGGTATTGACTGGCTAAACTAGTGACAATTAACCATTAAGACGGTGCAATGGACGGGACATTAGACCAAAAGAGCGGTGACTTTAGAGAGAGAGAGAGAGAGAGAGAGAGAGGGGTGTCTGCATCAGAGTCAAAGAAGCTATCAGTTTCAAAATAATATACTGATAACCATGAAAATCCTAAATATCTGTGCTGATAATCGGCAAGGCTGATAATAGGTCGACCTCTAACTTTAAGTACTACTTTACTCAGAAATGGGGATCATCGCAATACACATGCACACACAGTCATGCACCTTTTTTAATCAAATCTAGTGGCTCACTGGTCTTTCCACTAACAGCCAGTTCGTTGGGGAAATGAGAAGAGTGAGAGGGAACAGACAAATACATGCACTTAGATGCAGGCACACATTTGTTAGTCAAAGCATATACTGACTTCTTTGTCTGTTGGTGTGTGTGTGTTAAACAGTGAGAAGGGGTGAGGCAGACAGCAAGTCATAAGTGGGCCCATTTGAAAGTTTGAGTGACAACAGCAGGTTTTTAGGTTTATCATAACCATTCAGTTGTTCTGTGTTTCTCTCGCCATCCTGCAAACTCACACACACTCACTGCTGTGCTTTATCATATGTGCAAATGCAACCAAAACAGAGCTTTGAAGTGGAACATGCACAGTCCAAAAAGTGTCTTGGCTGTGTATGTTTAGGGAAATTTCTGACCTTGTTCTATGTGTGACATGAAACTGATTCTCTCTCTTTCTCTAGGTTTCAGAAGCATGTTCATACTTACAGGATTCTACCAGATGAGGAGAATTTCCTGGCAGTGCAGGTGAGAGAAGAGAGAGAGAGAGAGAGAGAGAGAGAGTCTGTGTGTGTGTGTGTGTGTGTGTGTGCATGTGTGCCTGCGTGTGAACAGACAGGGGACTCTTTGTGCTCCAGCAGAGGCTCAGCTGAACAGCTGGGGATACTAATCCCTCCACAACATATCTATAACACGCGCACACACACACACACACACACACACACTTTTGTCCGTTAACCCTCCATGTCACATGGACATGCACATAACACACACTAAACACACATCCCCATGAGTAGTGAGTGCTGTAAGCCCACAAGCACTTGAGTTTTTTTTTTTTGCTGTAAATTAACAAACACAACATAACTTACAAATGCCAAGACCAGGAAAATAACCAATTAATATGTGCATTTCACCTTCCATTAATAGTTTTAAATTGCAGCCTAAAATAATATATCTTAGCTTTTTATTAAATAATCATTTCATTTGCTAAATATTTATTTTCTTTTACCACCCGTATCATTGGTTTCCTACTTTCTGCTTTTGTTTTCTTTTATTATTTGCACTAATAATGATGTTATTTTATTAAATACTTTTTTTTTCTCTTCCTTCTTATAAACCACTTTGAGCCACATTCCAATGTATAAAATGTGCTATATACATAAAGATTTCATCTCCTTTAAAGTTGTTTTAAATGGTTATGGAGTGATATAGACCAAACTCAGACAAACACACACACATCATTCTGACTTCTCTGTACCAGACTTTGGAATTCTAGTGATTTTGTGTGTGTGTGCATGTGCAGACATCTCAGGGTGTGCAGCCGAAGAGGTTTAAGACCCTCCCCGAGCTGATTCAGCTGTACCTTCAGCCAAACCAGGGACTCGTCACTACGCTCCTGCTTCCTGTGGAGAGAGAGGAGAGCACCGAGGAGAGAGATTACTCTGGTATTATCACTCACATGCACACACACACCATCATTCACAACCTCTAATCAACGTAACCTTGCCCATAATTATTTTTATAATGTGTTGATGTGCTGTCCCCTTAAAAACATATTACTGTGTGTGTTGTGACTGCATCTTGATTTTTATTTTCTTGTACTCCTGATTAGTTTTCTACTGTCTGCTTGTCTTTTCTTTCTTGCCCAGTTTGTGTCCATGTGCTGTCATGACTTGACTGCTAATACAGCTTTGTGTGCTTCCTTCAGTTATTTAAAAATCATAAAAAACATGCACTTCTTCATTAGAAATAATATTCCAGCTTTAATAGTTGACAATATAAACCTGAAATATCAGGGCAAAAATCGAACAAAAATAAAATAATAATTCATTAATCACAATGGAAGTAAAATGTTCATTTAAAAATGATACTGATTTGAGTCATTATTGCCCGGCCCTAGTACATTTGTATATGTATATATATGTTGTTTGTGCTCCGTTACAGATGGAGAGGACGATAAGCCACCCCTTCCTCCCCGTACTGGCTCCTGTGGCCCCGTCCTCGTTAGTACAGACACACCCACCGAGAGGTAGGATTCTCCTCCACCATCCTTAATTTCTATGAATTAATGTTTGGTCACAGCTTATCTCTTTTACATCATTTTGTTTATTTTTTCAATCTATGCAAGCATAGAAAATAATTGAACATCCTGACCACAGCAAATATATTTGCTCTGTTAGTAGCACTGGATTTGTCATGCTATGTTCAGATGTTAAAAATAGAAGCTGCTTAATAATAAAAGCTCTTACTTGCTGATGAGAAACTCTGATGTGGTTAACAGCAAGTTGGCAGCAAAAGGGACTTTGGTGAATAGCAGTTAGAGCTTTCCACCACTGTTGGCGGTTTTGAGCTCACAGTCGTCTTAATAACTATACTTGGATATAACCACGTAGATCATCGATAAGCTACGAGGCACAGATGGAAACGTAATACTGTATAATGTTATGGCCACTTACAGCAGCAAGAAAGGTGATTACTAAAAATTGGCTTAAACCTGAACCTCCCAAAGTAAACCTGTGGTTTAATATTGTACAGAAATTTTTTCAAATGAATGAACTTATTTATAAAGGATAAAAGGATGAATTTTGAGGACAAAATGGCAGAAATGGATAAATTCATGATTGCATTACGGGTTTTGATTAAACATAGTGATTTTAATTTTTGTTTACGCACAAGCTATTTGTTTTTATTTATTAATGTTTGTTTTTTTGGTTTGCTTAGCAGAGTTATTCTGATTCCTACCACAACCGGATTTACCTCTCTCTCTCTCTCTCTCTCTCTCTCTCTCTCTTTCTCTCTCCCTTTCTTCCCACAGTGCTCCAGTCGGTAATGGCTTGAACACCATCTCTCACGAGTATCTAAAGGGCAGCTATGCTCTAGATCTGGAGGCAGTAAAGCAGGGCGCTAGCAGCCTGCCACATCTCAACAAAACACTCGTGTCATCATGCAAACGTCTGCATGGGTACTCACACACTTGCATACAAGCACACGCAGCAATAGATTTTTCTGTTTTCTTATTATTCATTGTCAACTCATTTTCTCTCTCCATCTCTGTCTCTATAGGGAGGTGGATAAAGTATTATCAGGGCTGGAGATTCTCTCAAAAGTCTTTGACCAGCAAAGTGCCTCCATGGTGTCCAGAATGATTCAGCAGGTATACTCTCTCTCTTGATGTTATTATTATTATTATTATTATTATTATTTGCAGTATTTAGAAGTGTGCATGAGAGACAGACAGAGAGAGAGAGAGGAGGGAGAGATCATGTGGTCCCTAATCGGTCCTAGGCATATCTTTAGGGCAGTGTTACTTTTAAACAGTGGCTTTTCAAGCTACAAGCTACTTCTGATAAAAAGAAGTCAAGCCACTGTTTTAATATCGCAGTTTGCTACCCTACAAGCTAAAGAGAAAATGTCGATAACTTCCAATTTTATCACAAAGCTTCTAAGAGTGCTCTGTGAGATGCCACTTCTGCAAATTGAAATGTATATGTGTGGCAATGTGATGACCGTTTCCTCTCAAATATTAGAAAAGCTGTGTGTGTCCATGTGCAGGGGTGTGTATATGTGCAAGTGTAGTGGTCGTGCACTGTGAGAAAACAGGCTCAATGCACCACTAAATAAGAGAGACAGGAACACTCTGCAACAAGACTTTTCAAAGAGATTAATTTCACTATTTATCCGTTTTGTCCCTCTCTCTCTTTCTTTCTTTTTCAGTCTGTCAGTCAGGGTGGGGATCAGGAGCTAGAACATCTGGTCACTAAACTAGCTATCCTCAAAGACTTGCTGTCCTCCATAGAGAAGAAGGTATTTACACACACACTCACAGCCCTCTGTACTGCAGGTCACTATTTACACACTGATAACACAGATGCATGTGTGTGATATATCAGTAGCACATTAACAGTAATGTTTATCTCTTGCCTTTTCTCTCTTGTTTCAATCCTTTCTCCTCAGGCTTTGAAAGCACTACAGGATATGAGTGTACCCTTGATCCCCCCTCATCTGTCCATACGCCACAGCAAGGCCATTCCTGTGCAGGCCTTTGAGGTAAAACACACGCAAACACTGGTGAAGTCCTTAAAAAATTATTAAAAAACAAACGAAATCACATCAAATATCACATGCCACATCTAAGTATTTATTTCTTTTTTAACGTACAGGTCAAGCTGGACGTGTACCTTGCAGATTTGACAAAGATAGGGAAGAGCCAGAAACACACTCTCAGCGTAGATGTGGAAGGCGGGAAACTGGTGGTGATGAAGAAGATGAAGGACTCGCAAGAGGACTGGACCACTTTCACCCATGACAAAAGTGAGAGCACAATCATGGCAACAGACAGATGATTACTGGTTATGATCCTTCTGTGAAATTGAAAAGAAATCTAAATTTTATTTCTACAGGAAATTCATTATGTTTGTGATTAGTGGCAATTCAGGTGGTTTTGATGGCTTAATAAAGGGCTATATGAATTTTGGTGAAGATTCTGATCGTTTTAACATGAAGTCTCTGTTCATGAGAAACAAGTTCTCTCACCTTTCTTTTGTGCTGCGTGTGGTAGTTTGGCAGCTGATAAAGTCCCAACGGATGCCGAACAAGCTGGGCATCGTGTTTGAGAAGGAGAAAGATAAGAGCCAGAGGAAAGACTTTATCTTCACCAGTGCTAAAGTGAGAGAGACACACATGCACAAACATACAGACAATTCAATTAATAGAAATAAAATACACCAGTTACTCCATGATTGTCTCTTTTCATTCAGAAAAGGGAAGCATTCTGTCAGCTCCTGCAACTAATGAAAAACAAGCATTCCAACCAAGACGAGCCTGACATGATATCCATATTCATAGGGACATGGAACATGGGTAAAACACACACACAAAACACAACTCATACTTTGTTGATGCAAACGTCTATAAATTCTTGTGGTAATTTTAAGAAGTATCATGAAAATGAAACCATTTTGTTATCCTTCATAACTGTTATGTTCCACCTTTCTGTCAGAATACATTTATAATGTGATGTCACTGTGTTTACCAAAAATTAACCATATTTTGCGGCAACAAACTGGACATCTACCGGGAGTTTTAATCGGCATATTTCCTGGCGTCAGCGCCGCCTACAGGCCTCACTGAAGTAAAGAAAAAATTGTAACGAAATAATCATTTTCCCTCAGAAAAGCATTTGAATACGTACCTATATTCATTATATGCTATCTGTAACAGGATTATGTGAAAATATTAACTTTGTGACTGGAAACACATCTTCAATAATTTCTGCATGACGTGGCTAATTTAGCTAGCGGCGTCCCTCTGAGGGAAACATAAAGCTCCACCTGTCGATAGTGTTATTTGATTGAAGTGCGTTCCAATACACATGTGCCCTAAGTAGTGCTCCCAGTTCCCTTACACTCATGAGGGATTTGTTAGCCTTCAAATCGCCTTTAATGTCATGCAACTCCCACAGAACTCAAGTTTTCTCAATCGAAAGCTGACAAATATTAACATATTTCATATCTTTCCTAAATGTACGAATAGCTTAAACACAATTTTACTAAGACTCAAGTTTTAGTTGCATTTCAAGTAGTGAAATATTCCTTGATTATTTCTAAAACTTGGAATATATATTATATTATATATGAAAAATTGTAGAACTAACTAGAAAGCACTGTAAATTTGAAATACTGTCATTTAGCAAAGATACAGCTATATTAGCTAATCTGTGACTGATAATCTGATATCAACTTATTATTATTTATTATAATTGTTATTGTTCGTTTTAAAAGGTGGTAGTCAAGTGATAGTCTTATTTGCGTCTTCTCTACACGTTTCACAGCTCCCTTCAGAGCGATCGTATCATGATTGTTACAGTTTATAATCTTCCATTAAATGTTGAAACGGTCTGCCAGTAATTTATGGAACATTACGTAAAGTTGTCATTCAGTGATTTGAATATAAAGTGATTAGTACAAAGTGCATATTTAATATCAAGGTTAAAAAATCTAAAAGTAGGGGAAGTTCTTGAGTCTGTTGGGCCTCCTCTAACCCGCATTCCTCACCATTATGTTACACATAATCTGACACCAATAAAAATGGAAAACTGAATATTTTTTTGAATATTTCAAAAGCTAACATTACTGTTATTTTCAAAGTATAAAGAATATTTTTAAAAAACGTGGTTGAAAATATAAATATGAAAAACAATAAAAACCAAAAGAATGAAAACGTTGTCAGCAGTTCGGCCTGAGGACTCGAGCAGTTGCCCATTGGTGAAAATCCATACAACACTTCTCAATTAGCATCAGAAAATAAATACACATATTAATGGATGTTAATCAGTGTTCTCTGTACTTATTTTTTGGGATATCATGGTGCTTTTAATTGTTTGTTTACACACTTTCTCTTTGTGTTTGTGTGTGTGTTTCTATAGGCAGCGTACCAGCCCCAAAATTAATAGGCTCCTGGCTCTTGTCTCGAGGTCTGGGTAAAACACTAGATGAGATGACCGTCACAATTCCTCACGACATCTATGTATTCGGAACGCAGGAGAACTCGGTGTGTGATAAAGAGTGGGTTGAGACCCTGCGAGCTGCCCTCAAGGAGTACACCGAGCTAGACTACAAACTGGTGAGAGCGAGAAGCAAAGCAGTTAAATCAGGTTGTAATGGTGAATAAGACTGTGGGTGTTTTGAGATAATGTGGTGGAGAGTCAGCATCAAAAAATCCTATAAATGTTTCACCACAGTGAAGATAAAAAGCTGCTGCTAACTGTGCCCTCAATAGGTTGAGAAACAACAATGTAAAAAAGAGCCATTTTTATGAGTGGTTCATATTTTTATGATCTTCTTGCTTCACTTTCTGTTGTGTTTAATTAGTCGTCTCCAACAGACAGCTGTATTTTATATCATGTGGTCAGACATTTCCACATAAATATTCAGCAAGACTCATGTCTCTGTTTTAGCACTTAGGTAGACAGTATAATAAGTCTGCTCTCTCTCTCTCTCTCTCTTTTTCCCTTTCATTCTCTCTCACTCGGTTCTAGGTTGCAGTTCAGACTCTGTGGAACATAAAGCTTGTGGTTCTGGTAAAGCCAGAACATGAGAACAGGATCAGTCATGTCGGGATGTCCAGCGTCAAAACAGGAATTGCCAACACTCTTGGTCAGAATCTCTCTATCTCTCTGACACACACACATACACACACATACACACACATACTAATAATACAGTTTGGAGGAACATGGCTATGACCAGTTTGGTCCAGTACTGTAAAAAAGCACTTATCTGTCCTCTACCATAGATAACCATGTTCTCTGGTTATAAACAGAGAACATGGTTATATGTTCTCTGTTTTGTGCCCAGTATTTTCTAAAAAAAAAAGTGTAACGGAAGTTCTTTAGTGTGAACATGTTAAACCATAAAGAAACTGCTGCGTTTCAGTACAGTTTGCTGCATCACAATTGTGTTCTTACATTGCCAGTAAATATCAACACATAATTTCTCACTCTCACACATTGGCCTAGTTTTCTTTGACTCTCATGTGCATGTGAGCGCGCACACACACACACACACACACTCACACGTGCAAGAGGATATCCTGAAATTCTTGAGACGCTGACTAGAGTTTTGCATGTCGTTTTGTCTCAGTTTTGGCTGGCTCTGAGTTGCAGTGGATTCCTTTAGATATTTAACTATCTATTTTGCCATGATTACGTCAAATGTATTAACAATATTAAACACTGCTTACATGTCTAAAAGTGATTTGTTTCACGTACAGTGGCATTTCACATTGCATACGCAGTACAGAGCTAGTGTGAAAATACACAGAGGCTGATCTGAATATAGATTTCAACCTCACTTGCAGACTAAATTTGAACATGAATCTCTCTTGTGCATTTAAATCTTGACTGTAGCATTTATTACAGTGCAGATCGGTCACGTCGGTTTTACTGCTTGGTTTATTACATATAGACAGTTTTGTAGATGTCACATGTGAGTTATGTTACAATCTGTTTCTTAGGCAACAAAGGAGCTGTGGGCGTGTCCTTCATGTTTAACGGAACATCCTTCGGTTTCGTGAACTGCCACCTGACGTCGGGCAATGAGAAGATTCATAGGTGAGTTTTTCACAACTTAATTAAAGGAATTGAACTGAAAATACTGTGTGTGACTCCCTCAGAGCCAACACTGTACTTTGAGTTCAGCGTCAGATATTTGAGATGCTACATTAATTAGAAATGGACTCTATAAAACGATGGGTGGTGGAGGTCTATGGGTTAGGATACTCGCCTAGAGGTCAAGAGGTCATGGGTTTGAATTCTTCGTCCGGCACTACCACCACTATGCCTCTGAGCAAGACCCTTAACCCCAAGTTGCTCTCCCCGAAATTAGGAAAATGACTCTGGATAAGAGTGTCCGCTAAATGCTATAAATGTCAAATGAAGGAGAAAAGATGTGATCTTTGATTTTTGTTAGACGGAACCAAAACTACCTGGACATCCTTCGGCAGCTCTCGCTGGGCGACAAACAGCTGAGCTCATTCGACATCTCGCTGCGCTTTACACATCTGTTTTGGTTCGGAGATCTTAACTACAGGCTGGACATGGACATTCAAGTATGTACACACACACACACACACACACACACACACACAGTTGGCTCAGCATTCATCAATTGTGTTTAAAACAATTTAAACTGCTTCTATTGTATTTGATCCAACATAGAATTACGAACTCAGTTACTCTCCCTCTCTGTCCCTCTCTTTCTTACACACACACACTCATGTACATTCAAACACAAACAGGAAATCCTAAACTACATAAACAGGAAGGAGTTTGATCCCCTGCTGAAAGTGGACCAGCTAAATCTGGAGAGAGAGAAGAACAAGGTCTTCCTTCGCTTTGGTAGGATTTTAACTTCAAGCTTCGTACATTTTTCTAAACTCTGTTCCTCCTCCAAAACAAGATGTTTGCACTCTCCAAATTTTTTTATCACTGCAAGCCACTAATAGCGACTTCAGCACCTTAATATTTCACCTCCTCTCTTGACTTCCTGTGCACTGTGGTGAATGCAGACTCCTGAGTTTGGTTGACCCCATTTTTCTTATTGAGAATATTTCTTGGCCCCTGACCCCTGTGTCCTCGTTTATGGAGCCACTTCCTGAACATTTGCGTCACTTCCTGTCGTGTTGCTCTCTCTCTCTCTCTCTCTCTCTCTCTCTCTCTCTTTCTCTCTCTTGGCCTCCTTTTCTTTAGCTGAGGAGGAGATCACATATCCGCCCACCTACCGGTACGAGAGAGGCTCCAGGGACACTTACGTATGGCAAAAGCAGAAAGCGACGGGGGTAAGTTTCGGCTGAGATTGTCCATTTTATTTAAACCCACGACGTTGTAGCTCCACCTTCAGTGTAAAAAGTCATATTAACAAACTTCTTAAACCAATTGGAACTTTGTTTTACAAAAATGCTAAATCAAAACTATTTATTGGTTCTTTCCAGCAATATGCAACATCTTACCGATAAATCAGATACAGCGTTCACATAGAACGTAAATTGTATGTGAAACTGCAAGCAGAGACTAACTAACCAGTGCTAAAACTAGACTAAAATAATGAGTTAAAATAATTTCTATGTTCAGTTTGATGTTGTCTTGAAACTTTAATGCAGCAATCGAACTTAAAATGAAAATAATTTTTTAACACACTACCATGTCAGTGTCACTGCTGTGTCAAGAACAACTTAAAATAAAACTGAATAATAGGGGTGTATTGATACATCGTTCTAAATCGATTCACTGGTCAACGAGCCCACAGCGTTGATCTAAAATGAAAACATTGATCAGACATCATACGTACTGTAGCAACACTTTATGCTGATCAGACGTCTATGTTTAACAAAAGAAAAAGGTTGTTTTTCATTTAAATGTGTGGTTGAGCTCAGGAATAAAAATGTTGAATGAATGTTGAATTTCCGGTGCTTTTTGTGATTTTTTTTTATATGAATGGAAGTATTTAATCAGCATATGATATTGTCTCAAATCGATGGCAGGCTCCTGAATTGTAGTAGACCGTGATTTTTAATCATCATCTGTTGAATCGATATAATGTATCGTGATGAAACTTGTGATTTACACCCTTGTTAAAAAGTAGCAGCTCAACTGGGCTTCTGTGCACACTAGTGGTCAGCTTTCTCAATCTCCTTTTGTCCTCCTGTTTGGCATCTCAGATGAGAACCAATGTTCCGTCGTGGTGTGACCGGATTTTATGGAAATCTTTCCCGGAAACACACATCGTCTCTAACTCCTACGGTAAAACCTGGCGCAGTATTGCATCACCTGCAACATGCTCATTTATTTAAGTATGTAATTTAACGCTGGCACTTTTAAAGGTTTCTCTTGTGAAAATCCCCAAACTGAACATCTCTGATGGGTCTGTTCATCACTGATTATATATTGGGATAACTATTATTTTTTGCAGGCTGCACGGATGACATTGTCACCAGTGATCACTCCCCTGTGTTTGCTACATTTGAAGTGGGCGTAACATCACAGTTTGTATCTAAAAAAGGTGCGAGGAAAACAGTAGAGGCATTTACATGTTAACCGAGTATATTAAGTGTGCAAGATATACACTGTGAGCCTGTACTTTTGATCATTCTTTCACTGTTGCATTGAGCATTACAAAGCAACAAAGTGATTGTTATACCCTACACCCTACACGTAAATGTTTGTCAATATCTTAGAAAATGACAATCACAAATTGTTAAGTGGATGATACATGACGGCTTTAACAGTGAAAAGTAGAATGCCATATGTCAAATTTATCAATTAAAGAAAGCTCAGAATGCCACGTTTCACAGAACTGGTCATTAATCACGCTTTGCTCCAGGCAATTTTTACTAGATATTGGGTTTTATGATCATATAATATAATAATTACTTTAAACTTAATAAGCCTATAATATAATAATTAATTTTAATATAATACGCTCATTTTAGGGCGGCACGGTGGCACAGCGATTAGCGCTGCCGCCTCACAGCGAGACGGTCCTGGGTTTGATCCCCGGGTCGGCCGTAGGGCCTCTCTGTGCGTAGTTTGCATGCTCTCCCCGTGTTCGCGTGGGTTTTGCTCCGGTTTTCTTCCACATTTCCAAAAAGCGTGCACTGTAGGTTAACTGGCGACTCTAAATTGCCCAGGGTTGGTCCCCGCCTTGCGCCCGTAGTTTCCGGGACGGGCTCCGGTCCCTGCCACCCCGATAGGAATTAAGTGGTTCGGATAATGAATGAAAGAATAAACGCATTTAATTCTCAATGCAGTGGTGAAGGAATTTTGAAAAATTGGTCTAACGTTTGCCAAAGTTGTGTTCTAAGGATCAGAGGTCTCTTTTTTGACTCACATTTCACCTCGTTTCTCTCCCTCTTCTCTCAGGTTTACCAAAATCCACAGAGCAGGCGTATATAGAGTTTGAGAACATCGAGGCCATAGTGAAGACGGCAAGCAGAACCAAGTTCTTCATTGAGTTCTACTCCACCTGTCTGGAGGGTGAGAGGATATTCCTAATTATGTTCTGTTAATCAAATATGTTAACCAGATAATCAACAAGATCAGTTCTGTGGAACAAACTGCTTAAAATGATCGTTGCAAAAGGCATCACACACACAAAACCTGAAGTTGTGATTTAGCTGTGAATTGCGCGCCCTCTTGTGTGTTTGAGTGGAACTGCAGCTTGCTCTCTTTACCAAAACCTCTCTCTGTCCCTCTCTTTCCTGTTTTAGAGTTCAAAAAGAGCTATGAGAACGACTCCCAAAGCAGCGATAATATAAACTTCCTACGAGTGGGTTGGTCGTCCAAGCAGCTCACCACTCTTAAACCCATTTTGTCCGACATTGAGTACCTCCAGGACCAACATTTGCTGCTCACGGTCAAATCTCTCGACGGATACGAGTCCTACGGTGGGAATCTTCATACATAGTCACATACATAGTGAAATGTACCCCGACCCTTCCTAAAACCTAAAGCAATCTAAAATATATAATAATAAGAAACTAAAACTAATGGTAGTGGTAGTGGTCTACTGGTTAGGTCACTCACCTCCGGACCAAGTGAACACAACACAGCACAGCACACACTGCCCCACAACCAAATGTGACCTCAGCATTTGACCCACCCGTGAAGGCGCAGTGGGCAGCTGACATGGGCAGCGCCCGGGGAGCAATGTTTGGGGACGGTACCTTGCTCATGAGTACCTCAGCGGTAACTTTACCGGTCTGGGATTCGAACAGCCGACCCATGATTTGATCATGGAGCGAACGCCCTAAGCGCTACGCTATCAACTGCACCATACCTATTCTAAAAACTCTTCAAGACAGAGTCACAGAGAGTAACTCATTTGTGTTGTCTGTCTGTGTGTGTGTGTCTGTGTGTGTGTCTGTGTGTGTGTCTGTGTGTGTGTGTGTGTGTGTGTGTGTGTGTAGGGGAGTGTGTTTTGGCTCTGAAGTCAATGATTGGCAGCACAGCACAGCAGTTCCACACATACCTGTCTCACCGAGGAGAAGAGACGGGAAACATTCGTGGCTCCATGAGGGTCAGAGTGCCTTCTGAGAGGATGGGAACCAGAGAGAGACTCTACGGTATGGTGTGTGTGTGTGTGTGTGTGTATGTTTGTATGTGTATGTGTGTGTGTGTGTGTATACAGCTCTGGGAAAAAATAAGTTATTTTATTTTATATCATTTGTATATAATTATTCTTCAATCTGTTGGCCTGTGCTTGTCCTCTCAGAGTGGATTAGTGTTGATAAGGACGAGACAGGCGGTCCAAAAGGGAAGACGATGCCTACTAGAGCTGGACACGATTACGTCAAGTGAGAATTGTGCATTTACACACTACATCTAAAGTTTAGTACCAGTAGTTCCTGCTTCAATGAATGGATTTAGATATAAATCTAACATAAATACAAATAAATATTCAGCATGATTTTTCGGTTGCCAAAACCAGTGACAATAGTATCACTGAAGATGATGATGATGATGATGATGATGATGACGACGATTGTTTCTCCTCAGACCCACCCCAACTAGGAAAGAACTCAGCAAAGTTTCTGAGGATGGAGAGAGAAACGCTACGGGACGATCTGCATTCACACATGGATCCTCCAAGGAAGATAACACCCAGAAGAGGTATAAAGCACACACACACACCCCTTTAAAACCACATGGTTTGCTACAAAACGTTAATACACATTTTAATCTAATTATTTACTTAAAAATTAATCATTTGTTGTTGGTTATCAGGTCGAAGCAAGACTCTGCCGACAACGATGCCTCGGCTTGCAAGAACAGCTTCAACAACCCCGCCTACTACATTCTAGAGGGAGTTCCCAACCAATCGGCCGCCCTCGTTGCCGAGCTGCTGCCGAGCTCCGCCCTCCCACCCGCATCAGCCCCGGGTAAACCTGCTCCCACTGCGGCCGGCGCGGGAAAATCCAAACCCCCCAGCGGCAGCTCCGCCCAAATGTCCTGGCAGACGAGCGGACGCCCCACCGTACGGCCAATCAGTGAGGAGGTTTCCTCCGAGGACGACCTAAACCCCGGGGGCGGAACCCTGAACCGGCCCCCGCCCGACTTCCCGCCCCCTCCCCTTCCCAAGAGCGCGCTGGATATTTCGGACTCCTCCTTTTTCCCGAAAGACACCAAACCTCGGCTCCACCCCGACCTGGCTGACATCAAGATTCCGCCGCCGAGCGCCGTCTCCTCCAAACCTCTCTCCTCCCCAGGCTTTGCCCCGCCCCATTCTGGAGGAGGAGCTTTTTGCCTGGACCACCCTCCAGCTGCTTCCGTGCTGAATCCGGGCCCCGCCCCTTTCCGGAGAGGAGGCGGCGCCTCCGACGACCAGTCCTGTTCGGTTCTGCATTTGGCGAAGACGCTAAGCGAAGTGGAGTATCCGTCGGGACAGGAAGGGGCGGGGCTGAAAGGGAACCCCGCCCCGCCTCACCTGCGAGGGCTCGGATTGGCCGACGTCTGCCGCACCTTCCCGCCTCGGTCCATTCAGGAGGAGAGCATCGCCGAAGACTTGCCAGAGGTGAGAGAGACGAGGGAAAGGGAGAATCTCACGTCATACTTAATAGAATTATTCGCTATTTAATAGTAGGGGTATAAATCACAAGTTTCATCACGATACGATATAACATCGATTTATCGAACGGTTAACGCCTGCCGATATCACAAAGTCTGTTACAAAATAAATTGCATCATACATACACTGAAAATCAGGTGCATCATATATATGTATATGTATATATAAAATACTATAAAACAATAATCACATACTGTAAGTTGTGATTTCAGTGCACAGTTTAATAGGTCGTAACACGATTATGTTTACTATCTTCACCTCTTCTTCTAAACCGTCTGCTGCTGCACTGTGGTTCTCACGGTTCTTCTTTTTATTCTAATATTTTCATTTTAAAAACAATGTTTTTGTTCCTGCCTAAACTTGCCTCTCTCTCTCTTGCTCTGTGTAGTGCATGTGGCAGGGCAGTAGCAGCAGCAGCAGTCTTTCGGTGGAGTCCAGTGTTGGTGATTGGCTGCAGAGGCTGGGGCTCGAGCGTTACGAGGAGGGACTGCTGCGGAACGGCTGGGACGACCTCGAGTTCCTCAGGTAAATAAAAGTCAAAACGCACACCTCCACACCTTGAGCTGTTCATCGCCTCACGCCATCACAATAACACAAGTAAGAATAATGGGCCTCATTCACAAACCGTTCTTAAGAAGAAATTTTTTTGAGGGGATTCAGACATTCGTTTTCTTAAGTGAGATTTGCTCTTAGGTAAGAACAGAATCTACAAGCACTATGAGCACTCGCAAAGTTTATTGCATGTCTGTTTGTGCAAAACATTGGGTTATTAGGCTTTCTTCAATTCTACAGATGTGTAATATACTATTTATTTTTCAACATTTTTATCATTATTCATAGTTGTTTTATTTTGTGTTTATGTCAAATATCTTCCTTGCACTTCTTGCAGCAGAATTTTTATTTCAGAACTGCTGAAGTATTATTTCGTGTGGAATCTGGTGCTCCACCGTCTTTATAGGCATTTTCGAAATTAACTTTCCAATATGTGTATGTACAAGGCCCTGCAGTGTCATGACCGTTCATAGGGATTTGTTGGGCGTTCTGCAAGGTTTTTACAGTGTGAGAACAGTTTATGATATTGGTGAATGAAATCCAATTAGGGGTGGGAATCGAAAACCGGTTCCAACTTAGAACCTGTTCCAAGTGGTCAGTTCCACCGGAATCGTATACCTCCAACGTTATTGACTCTTCTTAAGGATTCTCTCATTCCCCAGCACAACGTTTTCTGGTTGTCCCTAAGTTTTACCGTCGCGATACATTACGTCACACTCTCTGCAACTTGACCTTCAAGCACGAGGAATCATGACGCATAAATGATATTTCTCGTGATGTAAACACATATGCTGCGTTTGTTAGCGCACACGACTCTCACAGGGAAGTTTAACATTCACTACAACGTTCCAGTTCAGTTAAATCTTCCCATTAATTACAGACAACGCTTATATCGTAGCTGATAAATAACAAAACCAACCAGCGTTCTACTCACAGCACAGCCATTTACTTGATATGTATTTATTCCCCACGCACGTCCACAGCGCTATTGTGCTTCTGTACGATTCAAGATTCAAGATTCTTTGTCACATACATAGTTATACAAATATAAAAAGTGAAATGCACCCTGATGGTTCCTTAGACTATGCAAATAGAAATTAGCAAACAGATAAAGTTAAAGAAAACATAAAAAGCAAGAAACCATTTTTCAAAAAGTGGACAGTTATACTATAAACAGTTACTTTACAGGCAGTGTTGGGGAGTAACGGAATACATGTACCGGCGTTACGTATTTAGAATACAAAATATGAGTAACTGTATTCCGTTACAGTTGCCGTTTAAATAGGTGATAATTAGAATACAGTTACTTTGTTGAAGTAAATGGATTACACGGCGGTCTTTTCCTGTTTCACATGTTAGGCTATCCCCTCTCTATCCCCTCTCTAATTTTGGTAATTCCACGCATTGCCGGAAACCCAAACAAACACGCAATAAGAGGCTCCAATGTAAGCGTCCTGTTAATGTTGGTGGCGTCAGTTACACAATGGACCCGGAGCCAGCACAACAGAGCCAGCAGTGCCCGGGCAGGAATGCATTTCTTACTCGCAAATTTCCTCTTTGCTCCTTTAGAGTAAATATATTGTCTATTCAGGAAGATTTGGGCTTAACAGCCAGTCGGTAGAGAAAAACAAACAAGAATTTGCAGGATGTGATTGCTACATTCATGTAGTTGTAAAAAGCATGACAATATATTAAGTAATCCAAAGTATTCAGAATACGTTACTCACATTGAGTAAGTTAACGGAATACGTTACAAACTACATTTTGGGGCATGTATTCTGTACTCTGTAGTGGAATACATTTTAAAAGTAACCTTCCCAACACTGTTTACAGGTACATGACATCATACCTCACAGTGTTAGCCTCAGTATAAATCTTTGATCGTTATTTTTCTCAAAAACTTAACAGTGACATCACAGAGGAGGACCTTGAGGAGGCTGGAGTTCTGGACCCTACCCATAAGAAGATCCTCTTGGTCAGCCTTCGACAACAGCAACAGAAGTGAGATGATCCAGAAGTTAATCTGGTCCAGATTCATTGAGACTGGTGTTAACTGTGCCTTCTGGGAGAAACTTGCACTGGTAAATTTGGGAAATAGTTATGACCTGCATCATAATTTAACGTCAGCTGGTTATGGTTCTTACCAGTGATTTTAAAACTGTTGACTTTTCACAAAACACGCTCCCTCACTACAAGCCCCTCCTTACATCCTGAGAAACGATCTTCCTTTCTGAAAACGGAGGTGAAATCATCAGAGCTCACCTGAGAAGACAAAGAGGCTTGGGAGAGGCTTCATTTACATTCCTTGCCTTTTCTCTGGCAGGTTTTTTCCCCCAAGTGTTGTGTTAATTATGGATAGTGTGCATGTTTTAATAGGTTTTACAGAGAAAAAAGGGAATGCAATATGCCAAAATCAGTGCTGACTGGTTATTCACTAGACTTGTGAACGCGGAGAAAGTCATTACTCAAGTATGTATGTGTGTTTGTATTTGTGTGCACGTGTGGATCAGTAAACACAAGGGACACTCCTTTTCGTAATTTGTATATGATGTTAATCTATTTTTGTCTTTCTGGGTTTGTCCAGTACTAGAGATCTGTTCTCTCTATTGGATAGATTCTCTAGCTAAAGAGAAATATTCAGAATATCTGATGTGCTTCTACATAAAATGGGATGAGACGCGTCAAGAAAATATCTACCAACAAATACAGACTAAATTGTTGATTAATTCTCGTTACCTGTTATTGATTGTTGGGAAGTTTGAGTTATCTCTTTTCCTGGATGTCCAAAACCAGATGATAATAATACTGTTATGGAGTTTGTAAGTTTGTTGTGTGTTAACATGTTTGATGTGCAAGAGCTGCTTTGAATGAGGTCTGATCGATTTGGACAAACCAAACCAAGTCAGTGGGAGACCAGCCATCATTTTACATAAACTGCTATAAGGAGAAGTGAAGTCTTTATCCCCTCAGGAGATCTCAAGTACTCCACAAATCAATACACTTTTAATAAACACACTTTATGGGCTGAAATTTGTGATCACCGTTGTAGATGAAAATAATAATGATAATAACAGGATCATAGGGAGATTAGGAGAAAATAATAATTTCGAGATTAAGGTTGGAAATTTGCAAGTAAAATAATGGACATTCTTTGACTTTGCAAAGTCATACATTTGTGAGGAAAAAGATTAAAGTTGCAAATTTATCATAAAAACTCGGATATTCTCTGACATCGAAAATCATACATTTGCTCAAACTCGAGATATTCGAAAATATTTTCTAGTTAATTTGTGACTTTAATCTCGGATTTTTTTTTTGTCTTTTTCTCGCAATTTTCGTCTTTAATGTGTCAGAAAATATCCGAGTTGAGTATTTACCACTTTAATCTCGGAATTACTGGCGTTTTGTCCCAATTCTACCCTCTACTTTAGCGCCGTTTCATTTTTAATGGCCACCAGGCGGCGCTGCAGGACTCGATGAGAGTCCACACCTGTTGATAAAGACCCAGTCACGACGGTGGAGGCTCTTGGTGGAGAATCTGTAATGGGCTGCAGTCAGAATTCTATGACTTTTCAAATAAACTGTAAAAATGTGGCACAAATCCAGCAGTGTGAATGCCTAGTCTGAAACGTGTGCATTAAGGAGGTTTGCAGAAGAGTTGTAGCATTTAAATGTTAAACACTCTCTTTTCCAGTGGAAACACAGCCAAGTTTGTAAGTACAAGTTTGCTTTTCTAATTAAATGTGCTCTTCCAGAGTGTACTGCCAATGACTCTAGTGAAGACCGTGTTGTTATTTAACTTTGTGTTGACTCTCTGTTTCAACCTTATTAAACTATTCTTATTTCTCTGTTTGTAAATGTTCGAGTTTGTACCGTGTTTTTAACTTTTCAGCCATTTGTTTGCTTCCAATATTCCTGTGCGTGATAATCAAGGTGTCAGCTAAGTAGACTCATTTTTGTGTTTAAGTTAATATTTGTGAATTACTGTTAAACATTTTCAGTGTCTGTTGTTGCATTGTCCTTTCCATGTGAATAAAAACTAACCGCTAGTATGATCGTGGTGTTTTATCTGCCAGTAGTGATTGATCAACAGGAGTAAGTTTGAATGTCTGGACGTTTCAGAGTTTATACTGACACTGAAGCCAGGACTCATTTTTCAGCTATATTATTCCAAAGATAAATTCCACAGAATATGTACTAGTACAAAAATGATAATATTTAAGTTTAAAACGTGATTAGAAATACCCACGCCCCTCACATTTTCACTAAGCAGCGGTACAGACTGCGACACATTTGTACTGTAATTTCTCGTACATTTGGGACATTAATCTAGAGAATGTAAGATTTTTTTCTTGTGTATTTACTACTTCCATCTCGAAATTTGTGTCCGATATTTACTCACTCCCTCAGCTCCGACTATGTAAACTATAATAGATGAAATGCGTTTATTATTGACTCAGTTAAGCTACATTTTAATATCACAAACGGTATACTTTTTTACTTTTTAATTGGACTTAACACATTAACTATTGGAATTTGCTCTATAAAATAGATCATACAAATATTTGCCACTGCATTTATGTTTAATGAAAGAAATTTAACAGAACCATATCCCGTTTGAAGAGGCTTTTTGTGTAGTTTGTTTTTGGTGTCTTTGTCATACTAAATGGCCTTCTATAAGCCTGTGATGGTATTTTGAACCAATATAAATCCAAAAATATGAACTTACAGACTTACAGACAGACAGACAGACAGACAGACGATAGATAGATAGATAGATAGATAGATAGATAGATAGATAGATAGATAGATAGATAGATAGATAGATAGATAGATGCTTTGTTCTGTTTTCTTTCTAGTAAGCCTTTAACAAGACAGTAATTTTTGTTTATTTATTTTTTACTTTATTTTACACAGTGCCATTACTGAACATTCATTTGAATGACGTACACCTCAGCGCCAAGTTACCATAATAAAACTCAGAAACTACGCAATATTTATATTACTATTTACAAAATAAATCTCGTGTTACAATAGTTAAGAAGACTGACTGGGGGATCAGAAACAACAGTCCTTGCTTTTTCCAAAAAAAAAGTCCCCTTTCTCACTTTGTTTCTTGCAATAAATTAATACTAATGGCGTTAACTATGCTTAGCTTTGAATACACATTCACACAATCGTGGAGACGCAAGACATGGCGCGAGAGAGAGAGAAAGAGTGAAAGAGAACATTTCAGAGTGAAAAATGGACTGCACTACAGCACAGTTGGTGAAATCCCAAACACATGCGAACCAAATTTGTCTTTGTGTTCTAATCCTACACACAGAAACAGCCTGTCCACGTCGTGGCAACAACATTCCACAAAAGCTAAAGGTTACAGTAGCCTATAAATGGTCAACATAATGTGCTGGAGATTTTGGTTTGTTCTGGAACAGAAGGACAGTTTGGGTCTCATTCAGAAATTAAGCTTTGCTTTGTTTGGGCCTTATCTCGACAGACTGGCAAGTAGGTTCCATGTTGGTTTGTGTTGTGTTGGTAAAACCCCGTTTCCACTACATCGTCGAACATTATATAATTTATGTCAATTTCAGCAAAGTGGCGCGCAATCAATTGGGGAACTTGCAGCTGAACATATTTTAAACAAGCTACGCGTGTTTGCTTGAATTTTCTGGATAACCGCATGGTGCTTGTTAGCGAAGGTTCCAAATTGTTCCAAAACTGGGCCTCATTCACTCATTAATTAAGTTTCTTCCCCCTTAAAATTATTCTTAGGAATAGTATAAAATTATACAACTGTAGAATTAAAGAAAACCCAACAACCTAATGCTTTGCACAAACACACATGCAATAAAGTTGACGTGATGGTGCTCTTCAGCAGTAGATTCTGTTTGTATCTAGAAATGAATCTTAAATAAGAAAACATTGGTGAACGTCAGAATCTTCTTGAAAACTACGCAAGTGTAAACTTCTTCTAAAGGAAGGGTTGTGAATGAGGCTCACCGAACGAAGGGAGAAAATAGTATAATTATAATGAGTTTAATTAAATTGAAAACCAGGTAAAGAAGTCTCCTCATGCTAGCTAGAAACATGGAAAACATTTTTTAAAATCCCTATGTAAGCCAACAAAAATAGTTAAATAATTGAAATAATGAAGTGATAATTTAAAAGCAAGTTTCTTTGTCATTTTATCATATATATCGTGGACGTTTGTTGTAACAGTGGAAACTGGGAGCAAATAAACCACCGCAGTGGCCAAAACCACTGCGTTAATACGCATTTCCGCGCCCGTCTCGCTAATTGGATTGCGCTTTTCCTTCTTTCACCGAAAGCCTTTGTGATACAGAAGGAAGTTGTGCTTGCTGGTGACTATTCGTTCTCTCAGCCCAAATCTCTTCTCTAAACTGTCCTTTAGGGATTTGTTTATCCAAGGCTGTGATGCGAACACTAATGAATACGAACTGACCAAATCGGATTGAGCGTCAGCAATAAGACGCAGTTTAGACCAAAATACACAAATAAATAAAGGTCCATAAATGTTCCTTAGGGTATAGAGTTCCAATAAGGACCCTAATTTGGGGTGAAATCTTTTAATTACATTATCTGGGGTGGACTTTCCTCATTTGGTAAAATTACCTTCTATTTCAGAGGTTTTTAAGATTCTAATCCTGGAAACACATTATGCTGGACGGTGTTCATTCCTCTTTGTCAACACTAATTCAACCCATCAATTAATTCTCAATTTAGGGTGCTATAGGGACAGGAAATGTTTAAATCAGCACGAGGCATTGTGTTTATTCTAAAGTTAATTTTGTGGTGAGGAATAACGCTTGATGACTCTTTTCCACCCCAAAAGGCTACATGGAGCGAATTTATACACGAATTTATACTTTAAATATGTATAACTGGAATTAGGAAGAGAATAATCGAATTTGAAAGATAAAATAAGAGCCCTACTGGTGTGAAAACGGAATATAATGAGCGTGTGATAAATGTGACTATATTTCACAATTAGGAAACGCACACATACATACACACATACACACAGAGAGACGCGCCGACAAGTCCAATATGGCAATAAATTACGAGGGAGTCCAGCTCTATGAGAAACAAACGAAAAAGGAAATGGAAGAAGGAATGGAAGGAAAGCTGAGAAGAAAAATAATAATAACGAAGGAGTCTCTAGAACAGGTTGCTCTTGAGTGCGTTGGGTTTTCTGTGGAACGACGACAGCACACCGGCGAACGGTCCAGCCGCCATACTGTCCGCCGCGCCCTGCCAGCTTCCCTTCAGCAGGTCCGGAGCCTGCGGTGCTCCCGGGGCAAGGCTCCCGGTTCCGGTGGAGCCGATACCGGGCCAGGTGGGAGACTTCAGCCCCTGGTGGTGTATGATGGAGGGGGAGCTGGAGGTGTTGGCGAAGCCAGCAGAGGAGACCGACACGGGACTCGGGCTGAGGCTACCGGCCCCGGGACTACCCATGTTGCCGGAGCTGGGTAACGACGCCGTGCTGTCCGGTGTTGGGCTGCATGTGGACTCTTTGGACTCGTCGTCCTCGGAGGAAGAACGCGCCTCTCCCGGTTTCTTAGCGTTACCGGCGGCGGCGCCCGAGCTTCCGGTTTTCGAGTTGGCGGCGCGCTCTTGCTTGCGAAATTTGGCGCGTCTGTTCTGGAACCACACCTATAAAATACAGGAGGGGAACAGAGCTCGTGTTTATGGATATGCAGACATGCTGGTAAGGGAAATAAAATATTACAAAATTAACTGTTAAAATCACAAACAATTTCTAGCTATTTTTAAAGATTAAAAATCATTTAAGTTTATAAATTTAAACAAATTAAGCTTAATGTATTAAAAAAAGGTACAAGTAACTCAAGAGTTTCACATTCATTCAGTCATTTTAATTACACAATATTAAGTCTTTTGCATTTTGTAAGTTCTGAACATTAAAAAAGTGAGTATGTGCAACTAACTTGTATTACATAACATTTAGATTAAATGATGCACTCAAATCTATTGTTAAGTGATAAAAAATAAAATTTTGAGTCAATTCATAACATCAAGCTCAGTTTTGGAGTATTAAGTAATTTGTGATTGTAAATGTGATTCTCACGTCCGACATTAACGAACCATAAGGGTTCTTTATTTTCTTTACTTTCATAAAGAACGTTTCCTGGGATCAAGGTTTTTGGTTGGCACTACAAAATCTAAGGAACTTCTTTTCCACTAAAAATAACCTTCATGAAATAATGTATTCTAATAAAGGAGGTAAGCTTTAACATGTAAGAGTACACGCATTTTATGAGGTTACAGTCAGTAAATCACATTGCACATCTAGCAAATTTCTATACATTAAGCCCCTGTGTAGCGTTTTAACACACTCGCTCAAATCTCTGACATACATAAAGTGTGGACAAGGACTTCACGAAACAGATGGACTTTTCTATTTTCACTATATAATATATATTTCCTATATTTTCCTCCATCAGTTGTGCAAAAACTGTTACTGACTTATTGCTCACACATTTGAAGGTATGAATAAAGTGAGGTGTTGAAGGTCACCTGTACTCGCGCTTCCGTTAGGTCGATCTTGAGCGCGAGCTCCTCGCGCGTGTAGATGTCCGGGTAGTGCGTCTCCGCGAACACGCGCTCCAGCTCCTTCAGCTGAGAGCTCGTGAAGGTCGTGCGGATTCGCCGCTGCTTCCGTTTCTCGTTCAGTCCGCTCGGGTCCGAGAAGAATTTGTATGGCACTGCACGGGACACAAACGAACATACGGAGATTAACGGCGATGGCATGAGCCACCGAGACGAACATGTTCAAATTGTCACACACCCTTTTCGTTGATATGTGTTTTTATATTTTGCTAATAATCTTCAAAAAGTAATTATTATTCATTTATATATTTACATTTAGTATTATTATTATATTCAGAAATTACATGGTAATTATTTAGTAATATCATAAGAATAATTAAACGCCTTACATGGTAATTATTTTTCAGTAATAAATAACATAATAAAACGAATAATTAAACTAATAATTAACATTTATATATTGCATAATAAAATATAACGCTTTTAGCCATAATTTATTTAGCAATATTCTACACAGCAATTACATGTCAATTATTTGTGTTTTATTATTCTTAGAATAAAAACATAAAAAAGTCATATGCAATTGCTGCATAGAATAGTGGACATTAAAGTGTCCTATTTTAAACCATATTACAAATTTCAGGATCCTATGCAGAAATTGCATGTTAATTATTTGTGTTTTATTATTATTTAGCGTAAATAATTAACACGTCATTGCTTTGTACAACATTGTACAACAAAATGTACCGTTTTAAGCCATGTTTTATTACACTCTCCCCATTTGTATTAATTTAGTTCTTGAAGATTATGAAACACATAGCCTGCTCAATGATTTTTATACGACAACAAATAACACTTTCTAATTATCGTGTTCTTCTGTGCAAACAATTAAATTAGTTCAATCAACCTCTTCTTGTATTGATCAGTATTAGATTTCACTTTGAGGCCGTCAACTGTGATTTCGTTTACATTTTAACCGCTGAAGTTTAGTTGAAAGTGTAAAAAATTCATACATAATCTAAGATAAACGAAAAACATGGTTAAATTAATGACTCACGTCAGGATCCACTCAGTTGAATGTGCATAGATCAGCGAATGATCAATCAGCAGTGTACCGTTCCCACATGAATATATTAATATATTGATAATGTATTATAAGTAATGCACAACAGCTCAGTGAAGTGACAGTCAGAAAATGTCAAGCGTTTGGTTGTATTTTCTTATTCGCATATTTTCACAGGTGCTTTCTTAGATTCAGACATTTCATAAATCCAATTGTTCATCTTAAAATGAGAGAAGTCTTTATTGATTCATTCGTTTCTAACATTAAATATAAAGTCATTTGTAATTGTGATTCTCAGGTTGTAACAAATAAATGCAAGGGTATATTGTTCTCGGACCATTTTAACGTCCATAAAAGCTTCATATCATTCAATGTCTCTACACCAATAAATGGTTCTACATGGATGCTTGTACCATGGTAAAGGAGTTGTTTAACAGTGTTTAGTGGGTGATAGTGTAACAGGTGAGCGCGTTTGTTTTTTTCATTTGTAAGAGGTATGACAGTGATGATTTCCTGTCACAGTTATGTGCAAAAATTGCTGAAGAGAACGAATCCTTGTGAATTCAATTATCATTAATGACTTACGAATTCTCACCTGTGGAGTAGGGGGCAGGTTGATGCTCTCGGAGGGCTCCAAGCGTGCAGCTCGCCGTGCTGAGCGGCGGACAGGCGGGATTCGCCCCGAAGCTGCTGCGGATCGGGTTGTACTGGAACGTGTTGGCCTGACTGCAAGAGCTGAAGTCCGCGTAGGCCGACGCCTCCATCGCGGCCATGCACGAGTCGTACGTGTTCAGATACGAATAATCCATTTTGTACATGTGAGCGGCGAGGCGATGTGGGCACTCTCTCCGGTCTCCGGTGGGAGTTGTTTTTTTTTGCGGTTAGTCGGTTACAGGAGATTAAGGAGCAGCTTATTGGGAACAGGCGCAGACCAGAGTCTAGGAAAATAACTCCACTTTCCTTCTTGAACGTGCACGTCCGTAGCACCGGTATCTCGCGCCGCCGTCCCGAACCCGTCCTGCGCTTCACTCCGTTCTGCTCCGCCTGGGCAGCGTGCGCCGGTGTTTATAATAAACTTGGCAGTCGGCGAGACAATAGCGAGGCGGTGGTCTCTTTGCATGACAATGTTCTCGGTGCTCTCTCGCGCGAGGGGGCTCCGACACCGGACCGGGTCGCCCCTCCCCTCCCCTGCTTACAACCCAACCCCTCCCGTTTCCCGCCCCTCCCCGCCTAATCTCTATTGCATACGTTTTAACCCCTTCACCGGCAAGCGAGCGAGACGATATTTTGGTTAAAATGTGAGGCGTATTTTTTCTTTTTCCAGGTTTCCCATTACACGTCCTTAAGTGGCGGTTTTCTTCTTGGAGCGTTTTAGGCTCGATTAAGGGCGCGAGCTCAAATTCCCCTGCGCGCGACGCGTCGGTTTGGGCATGGAGAGCACCTGTCTGCACGCGTCAATGGGAGAAAAAATGTAATAATTGAAATAATAAACCGGTTAAGGTGGTTTGAAACGTGCACGGTGCGATGTGATAAATAGCGCGTTATAAAGGCTCCCTCCGGCAACAGCGCGCTCATTCCTTAGAGAAAAAGTTAATTCTGCCGTTTTTATTCTCTGTGTCTGACACCGATTCCACGTCAGGCGGAGGCAAAAGCAGGACTAAGAGGTTATTAACAGAAACAAAAATGTCCTAAAATTAAAAAAGCCTATTCGATGGACCACAACGACACAAAGATGAAAAAAAAAAACGTCATAAAGATATTGATTTTATAAAAATCATTTTTGGTTGCTGCTATAGACGCTCTTTTCCACTCCCGGAGAAGCTTTATGCTGTTTAAAGCTCCTACACCAATAAAAGTTTCTAGGAGTCCTGTACCCTAATTTTTTAAGTTTAATTACTTGTAATTTTAACAGTCATCGGCAAGGCAAAATGAAGACAATACTACATAAATAATATATTTAAAAACACAAAATGTAATGTAAACATTAAAAAGCAGTAAAAATAAATTTATTATCATGGAAACTGAACTTGCTTCACTCTAAAGCCACCAGTATGAACGAATCATTTAGTCATTTTAATTAAAATCAAATAACTGAAATTTGTCGTTTACACCTAAAAGAGAAACAAATATGAATGTTCATTGTATATGCAGATTGGGTAACGTAACGAAAAGGTTTTCCTCGCGCGTGAGAGTGTCGTCAGTCCCGTCACTCGACCCTTCGCACATACGTTTGCTGTCGTTTAATATTAAATTAAAGAAGATAAATCTTTACGTCATATCACTTTTAATGGTGGGACGCATTTTGTGCATCTGTTTTGTGTCAAGGCGGGTTTGAGCGAAGTTCCCAGACTTCTCACATAACCGGGTCTGATGGTTTATAATTTAGTTCATTAAACGAGGCGGTTGTTGTAATTTTTACGGACTTAATTAAACATTTTTTGTATCATTAACTGCAAAAAAGCAGACAATTAATTCTAGCTTATTATACTACCCTTTCCACAACGAAAAATAAATGTCCGAAGCGTTTTGAACAAAAATACAACACTTCTAAAAGGGCAAGTTTCAGGCTTTCAGAGAGATTTTTACTTAAAAATGTTAAAAATCGTCCTCTATTTTATGTCTTTTTGTATGCATAATAGGCATACTGATACGTAGATTCAAAAGAATCGATAATGTGAAATATACACAACATGTTATTATATATTATATACAATAACATCTCAACATGTTGTTAAAGGTGTTAACATCGCATCGGGTGACTTCAGTAAAGTGATGCTTCATCTTTTTTTCCTCCCAGCTGCGGGACCGGGCGCGGATCAGCGGGCTCCGCGTCCATAACCCGGTTATCCCGGAGCGGCCTCGGGCGCCTTTGTCACGGTGCATTTGGGTCATTTGAGGCCGAACGGTGGCGAGCCTCGCGGCCCTTCACGCGCCATCCATCAGCGGCCAAATTACACACATCAACCGGAGCCATTCATTTCCGGCAGCGGACAGGTAACGGGGGAGACACGCGCTCAAGGAGACACGTTAAACATCTCATAGAATATATCAGCTTTCAGCAGTGTCTCTCACACACGCACATGCATAAAACACACAAATTGAAAGCCCATCTAAGCCAGTAACTTAAAACTTTATATTTAGGCAAAGTATAATTTATTAACTTTATTATTTAAAATTAATAAATGCAAACATTTGATTGCCATTGGTGTGTAAATCACACTTCATACTGATGGTGAAACTCCTCAACCTGAGCAGAATTTGGTTAATGATGTTTACACAAACTTGCACGAACACGAACATGAAGTACCATTATATTTAGACGAAACGATATCTTTAATGTTACAGAATGATTATAGCCCTCAATGATTTGGTTAAAGAAACCGCCGTGGGTGTTTCTCGTGTGTGTGTGTGTGTGTGTGTGTTTTTTTTGTGTGTGTGTGTGTGCGGGAAATCCACTCCGTTATAATGAAGCCTGATGTGTTTGGGCGGCGGACTGCACGAGCGTCTCTAAGTCTCTAATTTGATCTCGTGACTGATCGCTTTCACCCTTTTCTTCTGTCTCTCGTGCCACCCGCCACTTGCCCGTTTCACGTTACATCTCTGTCGAGGAGTCTGAGACACACACACACGTCTTACTATCTATGAGAGGTACTTCCATATACTCCCATCTTGACAAAATCTGAATAAATTTACACACAACCCTAACAAAAACAATTTAACATTAAAACCTGACAAAAAAAAAGAAAGCATTTTTTCCTCAAAAGGATGGCCCTCAAACAAAATGTCTGCACAAGCCACAACAGCCAATACATTTCAGGTTCATCTATCTTTTAGGGTACAACTAGATCCCCACTGTCTGCTACTACTCTCATACATGTACACAGCTCCACCTTACTCTAACCCTAACCTTAACCTCAGTAACCAAAGTAAATCTTTTATATCTTTTAGCTTTTCAAATTAAACCTGAAATCTTTTTATAACAAAGCATTTTTCCTTAAGCAGACCATCGTACCAAAATCTCCTCACAGATCTCAGGTTTTCCTCTGTTTCAGAGAACAATCAGATCCTCATAATACGATAAAACCTGCCCACACACATACGCAGAGCAACAACATACTGTCTTTGTAAAACACTTCCACAATGACTAGATGTAAATAATACTAGTTACACCTAACCCTTACGTTAACCTCAGTAACCAAAAGTCACAAAAAGAAACCGGATCCTCACAATTTCCTTTTATATATTAACCTCCATGCTCGCTTGCACACTTACACACAAATATACGTGCACACACAGCCACATGCACACATACTCTTCCAAACTTTTGTTCTCTTTCCTCATTTGCCTTCAGTTCTGGCTGTTGCCCTTATCTTGCTTGCTCCTCCTCCCCCCCGCCCCCCTCTCTCTCCATGTCTCTCTCTCTCCCCATGTCTCTCTCTCTCTCTCTCTCTCTCTCCCCATGTCTCTCTCTCTCTCTCTCTTCCTGTCTTCCTCTCTTCCTCTATCCATCACTCTGGCACTGTCCCCTCTTCATCAATCTTCTGTCCTCCTCCCCCTTGTATCTTCATTACACTAATCTGCATTCCCAAACCATCTCTCATCGCAGCATCGTCAGGCCTCACCGGCCAGCCTGGGACACGCGGGACCCCCGTTTTTTAATGGCACAACCATCGGATGCCATTAACGTCAGCCAGCCTGGAGAAGCCAAACTGAAACGAAACGGAATTCAATTAAGCCCCCGAGAGGACCCCCCTGTTTTTGTCTGAAAATGCCTTTTTGTGATGGCCAAGCAAAATGGAGAAATATGGGCATGTTTTAAAGACTGGCTTTATGAGAAATTAATCGAGCCACTTAGAGCAAAACAGCTGAATATGTTGGCCTTACTGCTCCAAGGAAAAGGTATTTTAATAAAATAAAACAACAGGCCACTTTCACCAGACCCTCATCGATCAAAAAAAGTACATGCCACTGGCTATCATGTGTATTGGAAATGAAATGGTCTAAATCAAGAGATTCCTACAGCTGTCCTACATCCCAGACCTGTCAATCATAACCTACCATCTCAAAATTAAATGTTCCTAACTGCACCTTTACTGGGGTACAGAGTCACATCTAGAACCTTGAATTGGTATAAAAGCTTTGAAGCACCAACCAAAAATGGTTCTTCATACCATGAAAGACTCTTTATGTGAGCAAAAACGCTTCTATGGTATCACCTTGAAGAACCACTTTTGGCAGTGAAATGGCCATAGCGGTTCTTGCCCTCTTTACCCCAAATGCCGTAGCAATAAGCTCCTCTAAATGTTCTGCTAATCACCAATGAATTGTAAAAGTCCAAGTTAAAACCCTGTGGCTCCTCAGGGGCCCTGGATTAGGGCCCATTTTGAAGACAAACACTCGGTTTGCACTAGATTTAAAAGTCTGATGAGAGAGCTTTGAAGGGATTAGGCGACCCTTTAGCAGGCCGGGTGCTACACACGGGTGCAGGTCGTGCTGGAAACAGTTTTAACTTATACTGCAAACTCACCTCTGACACAGGGCTGATCTGGAGCTTCTGTTCCTCCCTCCATACAGCTTTGACTTCTGCTCCAGCCATGCAAACAGACTCAACTTGGCAAATAAGTAGTGAAAAAATTAAGCAATTTAAGAACTGAGTCTACACTTAACAATAAGGCCTGCAGTGATGCCATAAAAGCAATATTTATTCCATAAAGCCCCTTTCATGAGAAGAACAACCTTTTAGGGTGGTCTGTAGCAAGCCTTTTTCACCGCAAAGACATTTCGTATTATTCAAAGCAATGTGGATATGTCATAGTCTAGATTTGGGTCTCCAATCATTTGATAAGTATTCTTCAACGGCCCTGCGGGAATTGAATTTTACACACTCACTGTAATCTTATATCTCTTGTCTGTAAGACTGTACTAAAGCTCCACAGTCCCACAGTTGACTCTTTTTCTCTTCTAACCTACCAACCTATTCTCATGAAGGTCTTTAATTAGCGGCTAAGTTTAATCAGGTGTGTTACAAGCTATGGAGACACACCTGACAAAATTCCCTACTCAAGGGGTACAAACAACATAAAAGCTCCATCCATTTCATTGTGACAATATTTCCACATGACATTAAAATATGGGATATATTCTTGCTGTATTTAAATGTGACAAGTACATTCTTGGCTATTAAATCAAATCTGTATGAGAGTACCTTTTACTTTATGAGGTTTTGTAAATTCCTTTTGAAAGTGATTATGTGGAGTACATTCAAGCCAGTACCATCAGCAAGTAAGTGAATGGAGGCCTCCAATTTATTATAAAATTATAAAATCATTTGAGTTTTTTGGACAAAACAACACTAAATAATTATTACAGAAGACTATATGTTATTTGATAAAAATGTGGCTCTGTCCACATTGGGGGGGCGACAGTATTATAAGAGAAGCAAAGACTAAAAAGAGAGAAATGGAGAGAGAATGAGAGACATTTAGGGAGGGGGCAGAGAGCGAGAGGGAGAAATTGAGAAAGAGTGGAAAAGAGTGGAGAGAGAGAGAGAGAGAGAGAGAGAGAGAGAGAGAGAGAGAGAAAATTAAGCAAAGGGACGAATGCAGGCAGTAGAAAAGACAGAAGATTAAGAAGGAGAGAGGGAAGTGGGAGAGAGCGAAGAGGAGAAATTGAGGGAGAGAGAGAAAGGCAAGCACAAAAAGAAATGACAAAAATAAGAATGGAGAGAAAGAGTGGAAAGAGTGAGAGAAAACAAAAAGGAGAGACAGAAAAGCAAAGGCAGGCAGCGACAAAGAAAGAAAAGGAAAGAAATGAAGGATATAGAGAGGATAGAGAGAGGGGAGACGGACGAAGAGAGGGAGGGAGGGAGGGAGGTTTAGGTAAATTTCAGCTCCTGGACCTGAGACGCGCTCTCGCAGCTCCGTTAATTAGATCAGGGCTCCGGGCCCCGCGCTCCGAGTCGGACCCAACTGGCGGCCCGCTGGAGCTGTGGAAACTTAATCACATTAAACTCCCCGCTAAACTAATTAGGCGGCAATCTGCCACGCGAGCTGTCCCGGAGCAAGGTTCGAATTAGGCACAATGGATTTTTTATTCTTCCAGAGAGGAGAAAGACGACACGGGACGGCTGGTCAGTTCTGGGGGGTCTTTTATTCTCCCCATCCACACACACACACACACACACACACACACACGCGCGCGCGCTTTAAAAAGAACAAGCTACAATGCAGCATCGCGCGAGACCAGACTCCAGCTTGTTAACCGAGGACGAAATGCGGTGTTGGAGAGTAACTGGAGTTAGCGACGCTGTTAACTCAACTATTTTGTTCAGCAGCTTAGAAGCCAAGCCACTTTGGCTGGTTATATGTAAAGCTGCTTTCCAGATTCAAGATTCTTTGTGTCACATAGTTATACAAGTACAACATGTATTTAAATGTACCCTTAACGATCATAAAATAGAACTGCTTAAGTTAAGAACGTTACAATAAACTAAAAAGCAAGAATAAAACATACATATAAATGAGAAAATATAGAGGAAATCTCCTTATAAGGTTTATACTTCAGACAGTGACGAGGGCTCTCCAAAAGTGGACTTTATATTCCTCGCGTTATCATTCATGGATTAAAATGAAAACATTTGAGATATAATCTTTATGCATATTTCATAAGCAAGTCTGAAGTGTAACGTACCTGTAACGCACATGCATGCCAGTTCACACGGTGTCAACAATCTCACACTCGATCTTTTATCCTCGTTTAAGTTCATCTTCCTTTCGAGAACATAAAAATACACACAAATGTAATAAATCCAGCTGAAATGTTAAGAATACTCCGGATGGTGACTTGCTAAAAATCTTAAAGTCCCATAATTCATTGCTACTGCTACACAGAGTATGAGGAAATAAAATTACTTATTTTTACCATTACTATAAACTAAAACATATTTCTGAAAATACATGACGCAACAAATACAGATTTGAGGATAGTGATGCGGTTGACAAATGTTTTGTTTAGTGTAATCAACATCTAAAAGTTGATTCTGGAAAAATACACTTGTGAGGACCGTGTTAGCATCAGCTAGGACTAGACCGTCACTTCACGGTTTAATCATGCTTCACACTGGCGTGATGTGTCACGTATAACGTTTATCAATAACACATTCAAGTGAATTATCACTCTTCAAACTTGTGAAGATAGTATTTGGTTATACCAATAACAAAAATGTTCTCAAATCTCCCTGAAAATTTGTACTTGCAGTCAAATGGTACCAAAAATGATCTTTTCAAGAACACCAGAATCACTCATTTTTGGTACTATACAAGACTGGAAATCTGTCAATTTAACATTACCAGACATCAGTATAAACTGAGTTTTTTGGTGTATACCAATAAACAAAACTACTTAGGGTTGAAGCAGACAGTCAATGCACTCAAAATGCTGGATTGTCCCCTTACGTTTTAAAACTAAAGAGGCACTTTATAGTAATACAATTTTTGGCACCAGGCACCTTATGAAGTGTTCAGCTTTCTCAGACTTCCAATTCTTACCAAATTCAGTACACATTTAATTCAGATGAGTGTCCATGTTGCAATAAAAACTGCAGTTCTGGACAGTCATTTGTGTGTACAATTTTATTTTTCAAATCACTATAATGTGACTGTGATGCCCACAGAGTGACCATAAACCTTCTTTCATACTTAGCCAATATTAGCTTCACTCTTGAAGTCCAACGGTAAGGCCATACCTACATGATGCATTTTACCGAATTATTACACCTTTGGATGCTTTTTGTTCAAATTGGATACTCCCTTTATGCTAGACGCACAATACTCTCTCAAAATAGATGTCGTAGTGCCCAAAAGTGAAAAGTTCCACAACATAATGTGTAGTTTACGAAAAGCTATATCCACAAGGTACCAGCTAGTGAGCATCCTACAAAGGGAGAAAGGAGTCAGTTTTCAGACGCAGTTTGGTGTCTTCGCCCCTGTCTGTGGCAATGCAATTTCCCTTCTCAAGGACCAGAGCCCAGGCCAGTAATGGAAAATCGATAGCTTGCCGTTCCTTTGGAGCCGTCCTGAGGGAACCCCACACTGAAGGCAGAATGGAAGCGGACGCGTCTGAAAAACTGAGCGTTAAAAGAACAGAGTGGAACGTTAATGGAAGGGGGGAACTTTAGACGTTCACGCCCTTGTATGAAGAGAGAGGCACTGGGGAGAGTGCTGACCTGTGTGAGCTGACCAACAATGTTCTCATATCTGAATGAAAAAGGATAAAACTATCGGCCGTTTTAGTAGCCAAAACTGTATGGTGAAAAGAATATGGATTTGTGTGTGAGACAGAAATGAAGAGAGACAGATAGAGAGAGACAGAAAGAGCGAGAGAGAGGGAGGGAGTCTACGTCGTTCCAAGCCTCCATGGAAATAAAACACTTTTCTGTCTCCAAGCTTAACAAGATTTGACTCACTCTTAAAAGACAGAATGATATTCTTGCACTAACACTTAACAGCCAATACAGCCTCTCTTTCCACAAATTGATTTCAGCATGTCATCCAATATTCCTCTCTCTCCCTCCACTTCTCAATCTGAAAACAGCTTCTATTGTACTTCCGCCTCATGCTATCTTTATCCTATCTGGCTAATCTCACAAAGCGATAGTTTTCGCTCGCTCTGGCTTATAACCGCACTGAGCGGCTTTATGAATATCAGAAATGTCATCAGTAAAATGGAAGAGGAGTGTATGAATAGACAGACATCAGTCTTGACTGACACACACATAGGAGGATGTCTTTGTGTGTGTGTGCGTGTGTGTGTGGCTGGGGGGTCCAGGCAGTCAGCAGGATGGTAGAATGACATGGGGAGGGGTGTTTTTGCCATGCTAATTCGCTCCCTGCTGGACGGAGGATGGCGCTCTACATGTGTATGGGACTTGCTGGGAAACGGAGGAATGTCCCTCCTTTTTCTGACCAGCCCCTCACCTCCCCTAAATCTGTTCATCTCCGCATTTAAACCACACAGATGACATTCTCTGACAAATTCCTGCAGCATGTTTCTCTGGCCGGTACACAGCAGCCTGCAGAGCGCCACACATTCCACGTCACACATTTCACTCTTTTCTTCTGACGAGCCACAGAGAGAGAGACAAACAGACTACAGTCAGATTGATGGCCATTTAATTGACTCTCAAGTATTAAATGAGAAAAAATGGAAAAAAAAGTGTAGAAAGTAAAAAAAAAAAACCCATACTTATACTAAACCTTAACCTGTATATTATTTCTTGCATAAAAATAAACGCCAACTCAAATAAGAACATTCAAAAAGTAACATTCAATAATGTTGTGTAACAGCAAATGAATCAATAACAGCATCAAATTCAATTTTCCTGATATCCTTACTTAAATTTCATTTCAAATTCCATTTCTAGAGATCGTATTCCAGATCAAAACAATGTATTTTTTATCCATAGTTTATTAATTGGCGTATTAGATCCTAGCCTTAAGTAGAACTTCATCGTAATTACTCTTTCATCAGGCAAATAATTTCCTCAAAAACAATTTGTAATGTTTCTTAGACTGGAAAAAAATGTTCCCCATTATATTTGAAATATTTTTTAACTTTTCATTTTAGTTACATTCACAAATTGAACACAGGAAATGTTAATTTACATGTCATCTGTAAACATTGTACTAGAGCTTTAGTATTATCTTTAAGCACACATCTGCAAGCTTATAAAAATAATATTAAGAATGGTTTCTAGGAGCAACCCCCATCTCCCAAACTTTTGCATGAGATTCTGAACCAGGGGTCGACCGATTACTCAGCATTTTTATGGTTATCGGTATTCTGTTATTTTTAAAACCGATATGCCAGTAAATAAATTTAAAATGTCTTTGATGCACACAGGTTCTTGTGTATGACCCCTGTTCTAAACTTTACCTCTCTCTACCTTTGGCCATGATTTAAATAAAAAGGATCACAACATCAACAGGTAAACATGATGGATTTCGTATACTTTCAATAAATACTTTCTTATATTTTCAATAAATATCTAAACTGTGTTTCTATACATATGGCAAAGCTCTATTGCTGTGTCTCGATGGCAGTAATGTCTAGACAGTGAACCGTCCTAAGCTCCCATGCAGTGGCCAATAACACATCCAAAGTGTTAATATCAGACTAAAACCTGAAATGCCAAGAAAGCTGAATGATATATTCTCTATTATATCACGTTTAGTAGAAGAATACACATTACTCCAACCAACACATGCTTGTTAGCAATTTCACTAGAACAAGTTGGCTAATAATTGATCAGGTGTTATGTGCAACAACAATATTGTGTGTCGGAATTTAATGTATTTGTTTGTGTTTATTATATATTTATCTCTTTGTGGTCCCATCTCCTGTACAGCACAACCTCAATGTTTTCGGGTCACTTCCCGTGAGCGCTGGTTTTATGAGGCGTCTTCAAGACAGTTGGTCTCCATTTTTACATTTATTTGCAATGTAAATAAAATCTGTGTGGTACCTGAGGACGGATACACGTACTGCGTATTTTTCTAATATTCATGCCCGATTTCACAGTGAACCATTATAGGGACCTCCGGACAGGAAGTGCTTAATAAAAAAACTTTAATGCTGACCAACTACTGATATAACAGCCGTAAAGTAATTACTTAAATCGTTAGCAAAGACACTGTTAGCAAAGAACCTTCGTTTTCACTCACATTGTAACACTGGCTTTCGTTAAATTGCCAAAATTTACCCCCTAAAGTCCTAGCAAGTTAACTCGTTTTCCTGCCTCCTTTTTAATTTCTTCACAATATTTCTGGTGCATTCATAATAGGCTTTTCACATTATGTTTGGTTTTTCTGCATGGTGGCACGTTCAGTGTTCTTACGTTCGTCCTCATAGCCGAACCCAAAACTGGCACTTTAGTGCATGAAGGACATCTCTTCGGGGTTCAGAGGTGGGCGAATGTCCAGTTTTCGGGCTTTGCTGTCCTTCTCCACCAGCTCGAGGCGGAGAGACTGCATGGCGTTCCCATCCTTCTCGTCCCCTTCGTCCACAGTGAGGCGCAGCGTGCATCCTTTTGGGAGGAGGTCCTGCTCGTAGGCGGCAGCTAGCTGGTTTATCACGCGGCGTTCCACCTAACGGCGGGCAAGAGGGCATATGCGAAGTCTGTTTTTATCAGCCATGGACTAAAAACTAGACCACAAGTTTCTAAACGATATGATGTGACAACGATTCCACATTGATGGTACGATACGATTTTGAGTGGATATCATAGGCTGATTTAACACCATGACTTCAATTCATACTGAATCACGAAAAGCAGCTAGAACATCACCTGACATTTGGATTCCTGAGCTGCGGCCTACAGCACTTATTACGTTTAATAAACGTTGTGACGTAACCAGCTGAAACCTCTTTGTTCTTTGTTCACTTTGGTTTTGGAAACAAATACGGAAGAAAATGATGTTTTCTGGGGTTTGGTTTTAATGTGAAAAATAATTAAACAGAGATTAAGAGTTTAAGAGAAATTCAGTTTCACCCCTAATTCACCGAGCTGCCATATACCCCTGACTGAATCTGATTTCACTTTCACACGCAGATGCTTGGACTCAATAACTTAATTATTCTTTTTAAATTCCCACCCCTAGTTGTTCTCCCCGAGCACCTCCCCACCAGTGGTCCTGGACCTTCAGAGGGTGGGGGTTTACAGGGACGTACCTCGTGTTTGATGGACCGCGCTCCGTAGTGGAGGTTGTAGCCGTGAGCCAGCAGCTCCAGCACCGGCCGCTCCCACAGCAGGGTGATGTTGTGCCTCTGTTTGGCCTGGGGGAGGGGCAAGTAAACGGGCAAAAGGCACAGTAAATTATACAAAAACAGAAGAATTCAGGTTGATGAAGGAAATTACAAAAATTTAAAAGATTTGTCCTACACCCAGAATTTCTACATTAGTTTCATAATAGAAATATGAACATTACAAATGTTTTGGATGTCTAAATAATGTTATTAATATTTACAACACACACACACACACAGTCGGAAGCCCTGAGTTCTGTGCCTGCAAGGCTCGCCTGACAGAAATGGAGTTTTATTAATATTTAAATATTTATGAATGGCCACCATGTTAACCTTCCTAACACAATTATGGTCGTCAAGCTGTTATTGATTCCCTCTGTGTGTTTATGTGTGCGTGTGTTTGTGTGTGTGTGTGTGAGAAAGAGAGCTGTTTGTGTGTTTTAAAGCTTTAGTCTTGTCAACAGCATCTACAGAAATGGCTGTGTTTGCAGTACAAATTAACACACTCTCTCTCACACTCGTTTTCACATCTTTGTGGGTTCTACAGGACAAAAATGTGGTATATATGTATTATAAACATACACAAAAATTTCTAGTAGCCAAATCTGATATTCTGATCATTCTAGGTGGCAAATTCAAGCTTGTAGTTTTAGTAAATGGTTATTTCACCTTTTTGGCCCAGTAGTTTAGCTCTTTGCTGACGAGTTGGAGGAGTTCCGAATGGCAGAACGGCAGGAAGTAGACGATCTCGTTGATCCGCCCGAGAAACTCGTCTCGTCTAAAATGGGCCTGGAACACCAATCAGGTTTAGTTATCACACCCGCTCCACCAATCAGCTTCCACCGTCATTACAGACTGGTACAGGATAAATCGGATATTATATACATATTTCATAATCTACTAACGTGAATAACGTTTATATTTAACAATGAGTTTGACCTTGATAACAAGCCATTGGTGATCAACAGCTTCACTAATCATCTATAAATATCAGCTTGAAATGGGCATCCAAAGGTTTTCAGATATTTGGAAAAGATTTGAGGTTTGTTTGATTCTGGTGCCTTTGTATAAAGACACTCTTCAAGTCAAAGCAGACTTTTTCATCTCAGCTACGTATAAGTATACAGAGAGACGAGACGATGTGACTCCAGTTTCTACAGAGTACAAAGAAGGCACATAGAATATGCATATATGAACTATTAAAAATAAACTCTAAACTAGAAGAAAATGAAAATAAGCAATTTTAGTTCTCATTCACTTGAATGCATTTTAATCCAAGGTTCTTCCACTCGGCCAGTTTTTAGGTCACAGCTACAAAACCTGAGCAATCATATTGTCATTTTCTTGCAAAAATGCATCTCTAGTTTAAAATTTGCTCTTAAGTAGCAACAGAATCTTACATTTTTCTTTCTTAAGAACAAATTTAAAGGGGAAAAAATTAAAAGATGTGTGTGTGTGCCTTGAACCTTCAGAATGGGGCGTATCATTTCCTCTTTAAACGTTTTGGAGATGGTGATCTTCTCGTTCTCTTTAACATCGTCTGCAACAGAGAGAAAACTTTTCATTAAAGATGCTGAGGCTTTAACGTGGCAAGCGATGGCCACAAGCTAACCGAGCTCTGATTTTCCCCCGGCTACGCAGGTCCTTGCTGGCTTCAGTGTTAAGTGTGCCCCTTTAAGAGCAGAGCACAAGGAGTGAGTGGTTGAAGAGAGTGATGAGGCAGCGTACCCAGATTTTCGGCGAGCCGGCGGCGGCTTTGCTCCTGCGCTTCCCGTCTCAGCTGCAGTGCGTGGTGGGCGATTTCATCACTCGCTACGTTGGAGGTCATGATGAAGATGGCGTCCTTACACTCGATGGTCTTCCCCTTACCGTCCGTCAGACGACCCTGATGATCAGGAGAGTCACTGACTGGTTCATGAAGAATGTAAATATATAGCATCTAGGGCTGGGCAATATGACCTCAAATCAATGTCGCAATTAACCAAATATTTTACCTTAATCACGATTAATGAATGATTCTTTTGGTTTTGGATTTTTTATTTGTTTTTGCTCAACTATTTAAGCTACGATATTGATTCAGAGACTGGACAGGGCAGAGCCATGTGATACACACGTCAGAAAGTTTTTAAGGGGACAGTACATGAAGTGTTAACAGAAGTCTTGCTGGACTTTTTACACATATACAGTATTACTGCTGGGTTTAGAGGCCCAACAAAAGCAGAAATATCCAGAGAAGAAGGATTCTGTGGTCATGAAGGTCTAGTGGAGGGGCAGCAGAGTTTCTGACCTCATCGAAGAGCTGCAGCATGATGGTCAGGACGTCCGGATGAGCCTTGTCCACCTCGTCAAAAAGCACCACGGCGTTGGGACACTGCTTCAGCTGCTTGGTGAGCTGACCGCCCTCCTCATGACCCACATAGCCCGGGGGAGAGCCAATAAACTTAGCCACCTGGAGGATGGAAGGAGAGGGAAGAGAGGGAAGAGCGAGAGATAGAGAGTTGGAGAGAAAGAAAGGGAGTGAGGAGGGAGACAGATAGTGAGAGGGAAGAAGAGAAATGGAGAGAGTGAGGGAGGAAAAGTTAGTTGGAGAGAGAAAGAGAGAGCAATAGAGAGAGGGAATAAGAGAGGAACAGAAAAGAAAAGGAGAGGAAAGAGAAAGAATAATGAAGTGGAATAAAACAGAACGGTCAGACTTAATCAGTGATCATACTTACTGAGTGTAATCTGATTTGACCAATCACCAAATTTATTGTTTTGGAATGGAATATTTGAAATTTATCATCTTAACCAATACACATACGGTACTATATCCCCTTATCCTTGTGCTGCCCTTCCTGTGTGTGTGTGTGTGTGTGTAAGGCCCAAGGTTACTACATGACAGAGCAGCTAAATGGCTTAACAGTGACAGCTCCAATAGGGAGGTCAGTAATAACAATGCCTTTAAACATAACCACATCACCTTTAAGACTGCACAGATAAATAACATGGGCACAGCTGACTCAGCTAGGCTAACTGCTGTGTGTGTCAAAGTGTGTGTGTGTGTGTTTGGAGACGGTACCTCTCTCATGAGTACCTCAGTGGTACTTTTACTGGTCTGGGACTTGAACCGACGACCCTCCGATCATGGAGCCAACTCCCTAACCATTACTATACCAACTGTCCCAATGTGTGTATACAAGGGGTGTGTGTGTGTGTGTGTGTGTGTGTTACCTCATGTTTCTCCTGAAACTCAGACATGTCCATTCTGATGAAACCCTGTTGAAACAGTATGCTTTGTGTTATTGTCTGTATATTCATATTACACTGCTTATGCACATTTAATGCATGAAAATACATTCCAGGAGTGTGTCTCCCAAAAGCACAGTTGTTAACTATATTAGCAACTAACCCAGTGTACATTAGCAACTAACAACTAAAATAGCGTTGCTAACATAGTTAGCAATACGTTAGCAACCATGTTTTTGGGAAACACACGGCAGGACAGTAATTGCAGTAGTTTTTCTATTTTGAGATTAGAGTTTATCGATATATGTATATTCTGTGTCTTCTTCGTAGAAACTGCAGCCACGTTGTCTGGTCTCTCTGTGTACTTGTATATAGCTGAGATGACATTTTTCTTTTGGTTTAGTCACAATACCACGTTTAGGAAGTGCCACAAATGTACAACACACACCTTCTTGACGTCTTTGTGCATGTAGCGGGCCACCTGTTTGGCCAGCTCGGTTTTACCTGTGGAGTCAAACACACACAGTCATCACTGACAAATTCCCTTCTACAGCTACAAAATCATGTCACACCTTCCTAAGAAGCCGAGGCTAAATTAACAGAAATGTTTTCTTTCCAAAAAGATGTTTATGTAATAAAAAAAAATAAGTATTCTGCAACGTTCTTATTCTTATTTACTTTATTACATACAGTATAACTGCTTGTACTGCATTATAATTATTATTACTACTTTTTATTGTTCTATTACATTCGGATCATCTATTATATTTGTATATATTCATGTGCATGTATTGAATTGAATGCATCTTTTCTATTTATTGTATTATTAGCATATTTGATTCTGTAATAAACTATATAGTTAATTACAGAATAGTATGCTATGAGTATTAATATTAATATTATTAAAAAATATGATGCTATGACTTCAGTACTCATACTCTATGCAGTTACATTCAATAAAACATTTTACAAATATTTTATTACACTTTTATAATACTTTTTTATTCTATAATAATGTAATGAAATTGTTATTATTAAAAATGCAAGGTTCTGACTTCAATTTTCATAATCTGTGCATCTGCATTCTAGTCAACTTTCAACAGATTTTTTTTGTTATTATAGACTCTGTAATAAACTATTTTTGTGGTTAAAATATCTATCACCTCAGTTCTAAGACTATGCAGCTGTATTGCACTCAACATTATACTGAAGTGTTTCTGTTATATTTCTATCACGCCAATGTTGTATGAAACCATAATTAATATTCCACTGTTCAACTCTATAATCTCTTTATATTCCACTCTGTTCAACTCTATTGTGTGGGGAGTTGGAGGCGTTTTTATTTTCTCGTCAGGACAGTTTCATTTCTCTCTCCCACTCACACCAGCAGTAAAATATTCTGCTTATGAATTTTAATATACATATATGGTAAGTGTCTGTTTGAGCGGTGTGTGTGTGTGGGCTGCAGGCTGTTGAATATTGATGTGTGTGTGGTCAGAGCAGCTGCAGGGGATATGACAGCGATATGAGACAGTCAGCCATCGACATCTATCTCCTCAAAGCCATCAAATACACAAACAACACAGCTACTCACCCTGAGTGTGTTTGTGTGTGTGTGCGCTAGTGTGTGTGTGTTTTTGCATGGAAAGAAAGGCCATATGAGCAAGTGATCACTCCTTACTCAGAAAGTTACAGGTTTATAAACTCTCCACACACACAGACACACACAGACACAGACACATCTCTAGTTGTTTGGGTGAGACTTGTTATTCTGAATAGTAGTTTTTCTTATTATTGTCAAACGTAGATGGTGTTTTTATGAACTTTAGAAATATTCTAGTTCCACTGTTAATAAAAGGAGAGAGAGTCACCAATTCCGGAAGAGCCAAGGAAGAGGAAGACGAGAGGGTGTTCTTCATCGTACCAGCCATTCTCTTTCCTCCTGATGGCTGTAAATAAAAGAATGAAAGATGACGATGATTTTAATTACTTTATTATTTATTACTGTGACACAAAGAAAGAGACAGATAGTGACAATGAGAGAAAGAGAGAGAGAGAGACAAATAAGGTCAAATTTCATGACCCTAAATTACAATACTCTTTTTGGAAACATTATAAAGGAAAGAGGATAGAGAAAAGACAATCATTTTCCTTTATCGATGATAAAATCTCTCGTACCGGCTTCACAATAACAAACTCACCAACGCCTGCAGCACTAAACTAGCCTCACGGTGCGCCTTTAAAACCTCTGCTGAAGTCAGAACAGAACAATGCTGAGCCCCCCCAACACACACACACACACAACTGCAGGCCCTCTGCCGTTCTGCTGCACCATTAGCCCTGCGCTAATTCCATTAGCCTGCTCCATAAGGCTGCCAGCAAATCACGTTAGCATGGACCCAGCACTGCCTCAGGAAAAAGGGCTACGATAACACACCCCGTTACCACGGCGACCGGGGAGGAGTGGTGGGGGGAGAAACAGAGGTAAAAGAGAGAATGATGGGGAAAGAGAGGGAGGAGAGAGAAAGTCAAACAGAACGACGGGGTGTGGGGGGAGAGAGAGGGAAACAGATAGAGAGGGAGCGAGACAGACTGAGAGAACAACAGAGTGACATACAGAAGAGGAGGGAGTAAGAGAGGTAGAGAGAGAAAGGGAGGAGATAGAGAGAGAAGCAGAAAGAGAGGTGGAGAAAAAGAGTGGTGAGAGAGAGAACAAAGGGAAGGAGAAAGAGAGATAGAGGTGGAGAGGGTGGGAGAAAGAGAGAAAATCATCGAATAAGAGAGACAGAGGAGACAGAGGGGGACAGTGAGTGAGACGGAAAGATTGTGGAAGAGAACAACAGAGTGAAAAAGCCAGGTGGAAAGAAAGTGAGGTGGAGAGAGTGAGAGAGAGAGAGAGAGAGAGAGAGAGAGGGAGAGAGAGAGAGAGAGAGAGAGAGAGAGAGAGAGAAGGGAGGATAAAAAAGGGGTAGAGAGAGAGAACGACAGAGAGGTGGAGAGAAAGAGAGAAAGTGGGGGGAGAAAAAGGAAAAAAAGAGTGAGAGTGGGTGGCGGAGAGAGAGAGGGGGAGAGAAAGAGAGAGAAAAAAAGAAGAGAAAGCGGGACAGAGAGAAAGAAGAGAGAGAAAGTGAGGAGGGAAGAAAGAACAGGGAGAGAGAGAGATGCAGACAGACTGAAACATACTTGGGTGTGTATTTTGTGAATTTTGTGAGTAGGAATGAGTGGAGTGTATTGTCCTAGAGTATGTGAGAGCAGTGTGTGTGTGTGTGTGTGTGTGTGTTTAGTCTGTCATTCGTCATAAAGATGAATCCTGAGTAGCCTGAAGGCCGCGTCTTCCCTCGTCTCCCCTGACAATGTACAGTGCCCATATTTCAGCAGCGCTACGATGTGTATGTGTGTGTGTGACCCTCTGTGATCTGTATCAACCATATTTCAGGACGTGAGCAGTTCTCTCCCAACTTTATTACACAAAGCGAGTGTGAGGGACACAGGCCCGCTCACACACACACACGCCCACACACCTTTCTACTCATGAGCGAGGTACCGCCCCTAAGTGCTGCTCCCCGGGAGCTGCCAAAAAAGAGCTGCCCACTGCTCCTTCATGGATGGGCCAAATGTAGAGGTCACGTTTCGTTGTGGTGCACGGTGTGCTGTGCTGTGTTCACAATGACCAATCACTCACAGCGTTCCTAAAGGAGTGAGAGAGTTTAAAAATGAGACATTTTTGGGGCTTTCCATGATGTTGCAGCTACACGTTTATGCAAATGTACAAATGTAATTCTGAATGCCAAATAGCTGCCAAATTTGCCATGGTCTCTTTTTTGGCTCTCAGTATATATATGGCTAAATTTGGCTCTCACTGCTATATTCAAGGGGCACTTAGGGGCAGTTGGTGGTGTAACGGTAGGGTGTTCGCCCCGTAATCAGAAGGTTGCAGGTTCGAATCCAGGGCTGGTAAAGGTACCAGTGAGGTACTCAAGAGCAAGGTACCGTCCCTAAGCACTGCTCCCCGGAGCGCTGCCCTTGTTAGCTGCCCACTGCTACTTCACGGATGGGTCAAATGTGGAGGTCACATTTCATTGTGGTGCACTGTGTGCTGTGCTGTGGGGTGTTCACAATGACAAATAATTACCCACTTTTACATTTCACAAGTGAGTATTTGTCACTGTGAACACACTACAGCACAGCACACAGTTCACCTCAACTAGGGATGCACCAATCCAATACACAGATCAGATAATGGCCCGATAACGACTCAAACAGCTGGATCGGGTAGCGGTGGCATGGATCTGCAAATTGTAGGTTTTTCTACGTTTGCGTATGCACACTAATTATACATATAGAAATGACAATGCGCAGAACAAGCAGCACAACAAACGACAACCCCTGTCTCTCATAGGGAAGTGCACATTCACTAAAGCCTTCCAGTTCTGTCAAATCTTCCCCTTTATTACAGACAAAACTTTTAGCTGAAAAATAACAAAAACAACCAGCATTCTACTCACAATACAGCCGTTTACAGTCGTTTTGTAATGATACAGACTGAAAATAAAGCAGTGTGGTGACTTCAGAAAACACCAAAAGCAATCTTTCTGCTTTACATCTTCCTACATAAAAAAATAAAAAGACAGCAGTTGCTACACGTGGACGCATGTGGATTCTTACACACTTGCGCACACACGCAAAAACGCTCTTCAAGGTTAAAAAAAAAGCTGCAATGACATGCAAATAAGCTCTAATCAGCCGACCAGATGCACAAAACAATAGCGAAACACCAACTGTCATTAAAGAAGCACTCCACAAAATCCTGCTATAAACAAAAAGTCAGGGGCAAGTAGCACAGCAGCCCCAGTCCTGTTCCCGTACCTCAGCCCAGCTACTTGCCCCACACACACACACACACACACTCATTCATTCGCTTTTAACAACGTTAACGTAAACACACGCTTAACATATTTAATTGCACATTAAATGCTGGCTCTGAAATAAAAACAGCATTTGCTGCAAAATGTAATTGTTTTAGGTCTAGAAAAGAATCACACACACACACACACACAGCGCAGTATTGAGTGTGTTGTGGTTTTTCTTTGTCTGGAAGGGCAAAGGGCCGCTAATGACATTAAGGGGGATAATCACCTCCAATAACTTTTAGCCCCGCGAGCCAAAGCAAGATCAATCTACAGCTTCCTGTGTGTGTGTGTGACAGAGAGAGAGAGAGCGAGAGAGAGAGAGAGAATCCACATGCATCCACATAAAGCAACTGATATATTTATTTTAAGATACGTGCAAATTAAAGAGAGAGAGAGACGGCGTTTGGTATCACTACTACACTGTTCTAACCCTATTTTAAGGCAACATCATTCATTAAACACACACACACACGCACTTCTAAACATGTTTTCAGAACATACAAAAAAGGAAAAAGACCTGACACTGAACATTCTTTTATAACAATAGCAAATAAAATAAAAAGAGTGTGAAAAATGGGCTTCTGTACCTTTGGCTTTAACAAACATTGACTTATTTTCTAAAACACTTCACAGTGGCATTCAGAATTAAAATTGCAACAAGATGATTATTAACCTCTTATTGTAGCTACACATTTAAAAAATATATTACTATAAAACACACTATTATATTGAACATGTAGCTACAATACCTTATAAGAGGAGCATTTTGGATATTCTTTGTAACTTGTACTTAAAAGCAGATGATGAATCAAAAAATGGCCGTAAATGGATATGGATATATATATATATACATACATACACACACGCACACACACACACATACATATACACACGTTTACAGTTTACCAGATTAATTTTGAACTTTTCTTTCATATATGACCAAAAAAGAAAAATCAATATTTTTGATGTTTGTCAACATAATCGGCCCGTATCTAAATAAATAGAACGCCGACTTCCGACTCATTACGGCAGATCGGGTCACATATGAGATGCAACAGTGTGCCCACGGTATCGGTTCCATTAGGCTCTTTGCCTTTTTTATTTCTAGAGCTGAAACAATATATTATTTGAATAACTCAAATAATTCAATTACAAAAGGTTAAGGCAGTTGTTCTAGAGTTGTTCGTTTAATTCTTTTCACTGGCTAGAGCATTGTTTCAGTGGCGCACAACGTGTTTTAGTGACGCACAACGGTTTCAGTTCCGCGATCGAGGCAAGACCCGATCCCTCTGTATGTGAAGGTATTTGTGAGATATTCCGTGCACAAAAACAAACACGTGCAGTTTGTGAGCGAATGCGCCATTACTGACGTGGTACCACATGGCGTGCGGGGGATTGTGGGAAATGTAGTTCTCTCCCAGAAATGCCAAAAGCAGCTCAGGCCAAAATGAGTCCAAATTGGTTCAAAATGACCCAAAACATGTTTGCAGTTTTTCTTTCATATTAATTACTCTCTAACATTATAAAACTGAAAACAAATCTGATCAATTGCAGATATCATATCATCCAAGCAGACCTTCAGGTGAACTAGTGCGAACGGAAAAAGTCCCTTTTCTGTTGATCCACTTTTTGGACCACATCAATGAGTTAAGCTCCATATAAGATGAATAGGTGTGAAAACTCCCTTTTTTCCCCTCCCTTGAGAAAAAACAAAGACAAAGAGAGAGACTCAGACGTTAACAGAGAGACACAGAGAGAGAGAGAGAGAGAGAGAGAGAGAGAGAGGGAGAGTTGGTTTGGCACCTAAACCAGCGGCAGCTCTGATATATTTACTATATTAGTTGTAAAAGATCAATATTCTGCTGTTTTATCGGTCACCACGTCCAGCCCCCAAAAGGTCTTCAGGACAATTTGCCACTGCAATAACACACCATTTATCAAATCAGTTTGAGCAAGCCCACACACACACAAACATAATGACTAAATGTATATAATTCTATAATTAACCTCAGTAAGCAAATGCACTTCTTTTATGTCTTTTAGTTTCTCAAATAAAACATGTACATTTTCCATAAAGTCTTTTTCCTCTCAAATGTCCCCACAAAGCTATTTAAAAAAAAAGAAGAAGTGATTTTAGGGGACAAAAAGGCCCAAAAACGTCCCCACAATGCATAAAAACATGGTACACACACACAGTTCCTTTAACTCGCACACAAGAATGCTTGACATGCTTTGTATTGTTGATATTCAGTTAGATAGAACACACTCACATTTCAAAAAAGGCACAGAACAAAACACCCCCCTCCCCCCCCACACACACACCCTAATCGATCGATAAGCAGAGTAATATAGTGTATTTATTGAAGGTGTGTGTTATTGTGTCTTAACTCATCTTTGCGTCGTGTCGGGGGAGCCGTACACTCTCTCCTCTTCACACATTACAGCAAAAATCAAACCAAATAAATAAATGATTAGAAGATAAAAATGAAAGATAACAGACACCAACTGTTGTGAAAGTGGAGTGAAACTCAGACCTGTACACAGGGAGAGTGGGATTGAGGGATGGAGGGAGGGAGGGAGGGAGAAGGGGATGGCGGGGGAAAAGAAGGCAAGGAGAAAAGAAGACAGACGGAAGAAACGTGATGTCAAGGAGAGAGATGGAGTGACAGAGGAGACGGAGAAAGCGAGGGAGAGAGGGATTTTTTTCTCCTCTGTAATTGAGTTACGAGACGGCTCTCAGCTGAAGACCAGGACCAGCAGCAGATGTGCACAGGAAGTGTGCGCTCACACACACAAAAACACACACACACACACCTGTGCCCCTGCAAACCCTGCCCATTAATCTACATTACCCAATTAGCTGCCTCTGGCTGCCTGCCGCGCCCCGAAACCCCGCCTTCAACATTACACACACACACACACACACACACACACAAGCATGCATGCACACACCAAGACACAAACAAGAGTGAGAGTGAGAGAGGAAGAAAGAGAGAGATGCAAAGTGATGGAGTGATGGGAAGATAGAGTTTGCTGGATTTACAAAAGGATAAAGAGTGTAAATTGAGCTGTTGCTATAGTAATACCATCACACCATTAAAAAAGGTTTCTGGGCAACTAGTATCTAGTGTGTGTGTGTGTGTGTTACCTGAAGCCACAGTGTTAATGGCTCCCTCCTGGCCGATGATGTGTTCCTTCAGTCTACGCTCCAGAGGGAACCTCCTTCTCTCCTCCAACTCCCGCTTCTTCTGCTCCTCTATAAACTACAGAAGGAGAGAGAGATAGATAAAAAAAAATGCAGTAAACGGAAAACAGCGAACACACACACACTCCTGTCCTGGTTCATGTGGTCCCGGGTGATGTGGCTCGTTTAAAACATAACACATCTCTCATCCTCTGCATCCGTCCGTCGTTCATCTCTCTTTACTCCTTCCCTCTATATCGCTCCATCCATCCATCCGGAGGCCTGCTTCATTTCAGGTAATAAAGGAAGCTGCCCCAGAGCCTTGAGACGAGGCCGGACACGGACCGCACGCCCGCATCTTACCACGCACCACACCTGCCCTTCTCACCAGTTCTATCTCAAATCTTTGGTGGCTTTTAGTAATAGAGCAGCACAGATCTCTCTTTTTGGCGGCTACTGTAAACTTTTGAGAAGACGCATCTTAATGACAGCTATAAAAAGTCGGTACGGACGGCACCTTGCTCATGAGTACCTCAGTGGTACCTTTACTAGTTCAGTGTGTAAAGCAAAATTCATTCATTTTTGCTGTGCACTGAAGATATTTGTGGCCAAGTTTTCAAAATATGAGAAACTGATGAAATGATGGAGAAGTTAAAAGTAATTTCTGCTTAAATCAGAAGTAAATCTACATTGGCATAAATTAAAAACTACTATTACAGCCAAAGTGATGTACAAGCAGTCTCTCTAATGCTACGTTCACCAAGAGCTACTAAAGATGTAAAAAACTAATAATTGACTCTCTACTGACAAAAGCGAAAAGAGCAACAAAAGCGACGAGTGTCAAAGTTTGGGCGACAAGAGCGACAAAAAAAGATGAAGGCAGCTTAACTTTATTCAAATTAGTTATGACGCGTTTCGGCTGTAATCAACCGGCAACCAATCGAACGTCCTTCGCTTGTGAGGATCCCAGAGAACATACTAGGAAACTTTGGTTCCTACCCTACTTTTGTTCCGATCCCTTGGGGACGGTACCTTGCACATTAGTACCTCAGTGGTAACTTTACTGGTCCTGGATTCGAACCTGTGAACTTCTGATCACGGGGTGAACACCCTACTGTTACGCCACCAACTGGTGTGTTCTCAATGGCAAATCAAACCACCGCAGATTTCTCCGTTTCTCATTTGGCGGGACGGGAGAAACCCGACTCCTTTGAATGTTGATATCTCAGTCATATGTCGTGTGATTAATTCGATATAAGTATCGTTTTGAAGCTTGACTTATGCCCTTTCATGAAAACATAACTCAATTTTGAAAATTTGCAACAAGCGACTGGTTTTGCCGTCTTCAGTGTAGAGTAAAAACAAATGAAATGGCCTTGCTGTCCCAATACTTTTGAAGCTAACTGTAAATGATGTAATTATAACCATGGCAGAACTTGAAACCAAGTGTGTGTATGTGCCTCAGGTTAAAGACAGTGATACAGGTTGAGCAAGTAAGCCCCCCGTCCCCTTTTAGCGAATAAGATTAGGCTGCATTACAGCAATAATCCAGCATTAATCCATCCTAATCTGGAAGAGGATCTTCAACTTACTGACACTTAACTACAGCTGGAAGTGTAAATATTTCCTTTGCAGCAGTACCTACAGCAAACTCTGAACAACTGTTAACACTTAAAATCTGCTGAAGTTAAAAGTAACATTAAATAAGGAATAAAACTACTATCAATTGAATATACAAATATATCTCTTTTAGACTGAAGTACAAATAATTACATTACTACAATAACATTTTAACATGACTGCATATCGTCCAATTTCAAAATTCTATTCAATCTTAATTCAGGGGTTTTCAACCGGTGGTCCGCAGCAGCAAATGCAGGTGGTCCGTGACATGCAAGTCAGTTTCACTACTGGAATCACCTTTTCATTAAATTTAATTTAATTCATTTTTCAAAATATTTTCCAGTGATTTGGGCATGTTAATGAACACACACACACACGTACACACACATGCGCGCGCAAACACACACTCTCGGGCAGATGGTGGGCCGCAGACTACTGCTTACTCTGAATGGTGGTCCCTGGGACGGAACCAGTTGAAAACCCCTGTCTTAATTAATGTAAACGTTTTATATAATGTACGTTTTGTGTCAGGGGGTGCGTTTGTGGTACCTTGCCCTCCCACTCTTTCAGCAGTGTGTTCATCTCCCCGTCCTTGGCGTAGGCCAGCGGCGTGTGTCCCAGCTCGTTGGTCAGCAAGGGGTTTGCACCTGCACACGGTGAGAGGCCAGAGGTGAAAGGTTAAGACCGGAGTTGGGGGGGAGGTCAAGCTGTCGGCCCGGTCGGGGGTCGGCCCAGTCGGAAGTGGGGGACTCGTGCAAAGTGTGCAGTGAAAAGAAAAACATGAATTGATCCTGTACATGGGGGGCTATTAGCACACACACCTCATGCCAGGACTCATCTGGATAGAGATCTGCATGTGCGTGTGTGTGCGTGTTTGTATTAATGCTTTATTTTGTGGTTTTCTACAGCACATTTGTGGTTAAGAGTCAGTTTCACAAGTTTATTTTATTTGTGTGTGAAACACCATGAGTCTCACCAGCTACTTCACTGGTCTCTCAATTTAACTCTCTTCTGTGTGTGTGTGAGTGTGTCACAGCGGGTGGTCAGTGATGAGACAGCAACTTTGGGATGGTTACCGTGGTATCCATTCTATCAACATGACCTGCCCTGCCTTGAAAGAACCAGCACGCGCACACCCACCCACAAAAACGCACATGCACAATGTTTCAGTTATTACACAACAAATCATTACTACAAAAAATTCCTGCTGTTATTAGGACTAGGAGAGTTAACCGAAAATTTACTCCAAAAAGGGTTGGTCCTCGCCTTGCGCCTGTAAGTTCCCGGGATAGGCTCCGGTGCCCCTCGCAACCCCACTTGGGATTGGGGCGGTTTGGATAATGAATGAATGAATGAATGAATAATCGTAATCGAGGTTACATGTTCAATTAATTGTGACAGTCACTGAAGTCATTTCGTCCAGCCCTAGCTGTTATCCGGGTTGCAATCTACTTCCAGAACAACAAACCTCTCTTCCAGAAAACTCCAGAAACAAGAATTCCAGTTATGTCCTTTTGGCTAGCTGTTGGCACGGCGATGGCACTCATATCGAGAAGTGAGGCGCGTTATCGATAAAACCACCAACACATCCTAGTGACGAATCCCGATCGATAGAAAGCGGACATAAAACAGGGAAAGTAATAAAGTAAGAACCCTGACCTGTCATCCCCCTACACTCACACACACACACACACACAGAGAAAAACCACCCAGATAATAAATAGCATCATTTAGACCTCTAATATCCCACACTCACAAACACACACACACACACAGCACCCACAGAGCATGAAAAAGAAACAACATTAATGATTAGCTAAGCCTGGAACACGGACACACACCCACAGAACCACACAGAGCCTATAGTGAGGAGTCTGAGGAACTGATCAAATAATTATCTATGTAGCAATCATTATGAGCACTTAATTTATGGAGTTTCATCACGATTCGACGTCTGCTTTTATCACAGAGTCTGCCACAGTACACTTTAATTTTGTTGAATTCAGGAGCCAGTGATCGATATGAGACAATATCAACTGCTGATTTAACCCCATCACTTCCATTCATATCAAATCACAAAAAGGAAGTAAAACTTCTCCCTCTAGGGCTGAGTGATATAAGTTCAAATCAGTATCACGATTAACTGAAAATTATGGTTACGATTACGGTTAATGAATAATTATTTTGTTTTGGGATTTTTTCGGTTTGTTTTTTAGTTGACCATTTTTGTTCTGTAAATATGCTCAACAATTAATGCTGGGATTTATAAAGAGTGCATATCATGCATAATGAGGGTGCATATTTATTTGTAAATAATAAAAATAAAATTTAGTGCTTATAACACTTCATTAAAAATGTAAGATAATTAAAATAATTGGGGAAAATGTTGACTGATCTTTTTAAAAGTATTATCCAAATTTTATAAATAATCAAAACAATCGTCATGGGCAAGATTACTTCGATTAGCGGTTCCTATTGTCAGTTTCGATTAACTGCCCAGCCCTATCTCTCACTCTTTCTCCCTCCAGCTGGCTGTTGTGCCGGTGGGGTGCTGTGGCCTCCCCGGGGGGGTCAGGGTTTAGGGGTCATGGTTTTGAATTATTCGTCACCTCCCACGGCCTCTCCGTGCTCCAGGCCGTGGTCCGGCGCTGCGTCTACGTCGAGCCGGCCGGTGACAAATGGGAGTCCCGGTGCAGACGCTCACGTCCGGCCGCTCATAGGGGAAATAAGGTGCCTGACCAGCCCTGCGGTGAAAAGCCCACGCTGCGTGTGATGAGCGGAGAGAGGGAGAGAGAGATTGGCGAGTTTGCAGGTATGACAGGAGACCATTTCTCATGTTTATTAAAGCGGCTCGGAGCAAATCCAAATCTCCCTCCACGCAGCTTCATAAAAGGGTGGATGATCGCGGATCTTACACCAAAACTTTGACTTTACTTCTCCTTCTAGCGGAAAAGAAAGTTAACGGGGACAGTTATCTGTGCTAAATAGCAGGGCTGTAACGATATATCAATGTACATCGATACAGATGAGGCGGTTGGTAGCGTAACAGTTAGGGAGTTGGCCCCCTGATCGGAAGTTCACCGAACATCGAATCCCGGACCGGTAAAGGTACCACTGAGGTACTCATGAGCAAGGTGCCGTCCCCAAACACTGCTCCTGAGCCCTGCCCGTCAGCTGCTACCACTCCTTCAAGCGGAAAAGAAAGTTAACAAGGACAGGAACCTAAAGTACTATTGGGGTGTAGCGATACGTTGATCTATATTGATTTAATAATTCCACTCAATGATCAATAATATACACGCTATTTAGAAATTTAGTAAATGTATTAAAATAATGAAAAGAAGTAATAAAAAAACTAACCAAATTGCAGTCCCTTAATGTTTTTTCACAATAGGGATGTAATGATACATCGATTCAATGATCACAATCTTGCACACAGTGGACACAGGAACACTATGATGTCTGAAGATGGACTTTTCCACAATTTTGGTTCTCAAATCCTCAGACAATTCTTTGCTCTTCTTTCTTTTCTCCACGCTCAGTGTGGTACAGACACTCAACAACTGGTTCGAACTGGTTGCAAGTGGGAATTTCTATATTGGCAGCTCCTGGTAACTGCTACAGGTGAATTTACTTACAAATTAAAGGATCATCACATGCTTGAAACACAATTATTTCTTACAATTCTGAAAAGGTGCCAATAGTCCATTTGTTGAGTTTTGTGTGTAATGTCTCAGATTTGATTTTTTTCCCTCTGTCTTTTGTGTTTTTTTCATGCAAACCAAAGAAGTAAACATGACAATACCAAAGCATTTGTAACTGCAGCAATTTTCTGGGAGAAGTGATGCGTTATATGATATAAAAGCAGGGGTGCCGATATTTTTGGCCATAACTGTAGTTTGTCAGCACCAATAATCAGTCAACTCCTTAAATATATTATGTCTAAATCACAAGTTTTGTCACAATATGATATTAAATCAATTCAGTGGACAATGATTTAACATCATATCACATCATTGTCATATCACAAAGTCTGCTATGACAACCATCAATCTTAATACTTTTATTCATTGAACTGATGTATTGTTGTAGGTCAGAGTATCGTTACACCCTTACGAGCAGAAAGTCATTTTATCATCTAGCAAGTAACCAAACATCACTAGCATGCTCCTCTCTAGTTAACACTTAAATAGCTGTTTTAATTCTAGCAGCACTAGTCGGGTAAATGTGACTTTGTGGTTCTCACACCACACTTCGTCACTGCATTATGTGTCCACGCTGTGCTACATTATCACAGTTAAAGCTCATTAAGTTGAAATGGATTTAACTCTTAAGCAAGTTCAGCGACACTGTTAAATGAAATCTAAAGTCTGGCTTTACGTCTGGTTCTGGTGATGTCACCGCTCTGCTTGATGGGTCGTGACATCTGACGCTGCTCTGTCTGCCAGGGCGTGGCCACCTACTGCAGGGCCTTCTGGGTAATGTGCTTTTTATTCCCTTATTAAATCACTTGGTATTAAAAAAACACTATTTATGTATGCCTTTTTCAGTTCTTTTTTGTTGGAAATGCATCTAGTGCTCGAGGCCAATCACTGCATTCGTGGAGGGAGATTTCGGGACAGTGTTGACACTTAAAGTGGACATCGGACTGGACAGTACTTTTTCATTTCTATTTACATTCCCTCTCTCGCTCTCAGAGTGTATATTTGCATATTTGAAAGAGGGGGAAAAACAGTATGACCTCAATGTCTCAGTATGAAAATTCAATTACATCTCCTTGAACAAAAACTCTCAGAGTGTGTGTGTGTGTGTGTGTATGATAAAGGATGAGAGAGTTCGAGAGGACATCTATTTTGTGCATTCCTAATATTATGTATGTTTGTAAGACCTAACAAAATGCTGTACTTGTATAAGTATGTGACAAATAAAGAATCTTGAAATAAGAAAATACTGGTGAATATCAGAATCTTTGTGAAAATCCTTGTGAGTTTGAAGAACAAATTTCTTCTTAGGAACAGCTGAATGAGGTCCAGTGTGTGTGTGTGTGTGTGTGTGTGTGTGTGTTTGGCAGCAGTGAAAATATATTAAAATGAAGGAATATCATGCTTGTTCACACCACCCCTCGGGCACATATAATAGCAAATCTATTTTACAAAGACACACACACTTACACACATCCTGGTTCCTGCTGTGAGGGTCAAGTAACACGTAGTTCCACCACTCTAAAGGTTAAAGGTCAACTTGTGCCTAACTGAGCCGCAGGCGACCCAGGTCGCTTGTTTAAGGAGCTACTGCAGGAGACGGGAGGAGTGTGTGTGTGTGTGTGTTATGGGCTAGGTTACTGCGTTACAGGGCAGATGTGCTGCAAGCTTTGAGCTCACCTGCCTCGAGCAGCAAGCGGACGATGTGCAGGTCATCAGCGAGCACGGCGTAGTGCAGAGCGGTGCAGCCACGGAAACTAGCACGACTGCTCAAACGGTTACTGAACTCATCCTCCCTGGCCACCAGCACTGTTGGAGAGAGAGAGAGAGAGAGAACGAGGGAAGGAGGGAGAAATGCAGCAAGAAAGAGAAAAGGGAGAATCATAGATGGTAGAGAGAGGAATAGAAATAGAAGGAGAGATAGAGGGAGAGAGAAGGGGGGGAGGGAGAGAGAGACAGAAATGGAGAGGGAGACAGAATGGGGGAAGAGCGTGGGAGAGGAGGAGAGAGGGAGAGAGAGAAGGAGAGAGAGAGAGAGAGAGAGAGCGCATGGGAGAGAAGGAGAGAATGAGAATGACAGAGAGAGAGAGAGAGAGAGAGAGAGAGAGAGAGAGAGAGAGAGAGAGAGAAAGGGAGTAAGAGACAGAGGAAGAAGGAGAGAATGAGAGAGAGAGAGAGGAGAGAGGCACTGAGGGAAGGAGAGAGAGAGAGAGAGAGAGAGAGAGCGAGAGAGAGAGGAGAGAGAGAGAAAAGGCAGATGGGAGAGAAGAGAGAGAGAAAGGAGAGAGAGGAGAGAGAGAGAGAGAGAGAGAGAGAAAGGGAGTGAGAGAGAGAGAAGAGAGAGAGAGAAGAACCAAGAGAGGGGGAGAGAGAGAGAGAGAGAGAGAGAGAAAAAAGGGGAGAAAGTGAGAATAAAGAGAGATGTAGAGAGACAGAGATTGAGAGAAAGTGAGAATGAGTTTAGTCATTTCCAGCATATACTCCAGATCAGAATTTTAAGAGCAGTGTATAATATATGCATCTACATTATTTTTATATCAGTTTGTTTATATTTACATTCTTGTTTATCATTTAGACAGTAATAACGGTAAACAGTGAACACACAAAGACAAATAAGACCAGGTTTAAATGGAGCAGGAGCACTTATAAGGAGCTGCTTATTAGGCCTTTATATACAAACCACACACACAGCCTCATATGGCTTTATTTAGCCTCTCTCTCTCCATCTTTTCTTATTTCTTCCCCCCTTTTCACTCGTTCTGCATGTCTCTCCATCTCACAAATGCAGACGCAAGTGAAAGACATTAACATTTCACACAATCTCTCCTTCTGACGTCCTCCCTGCACTCATTCTCTTCCTTTCTCTTTCCATCTCTCGCTCTCTCCCTCCTCCTCCTCCTCCTCCTCTCCCTGTGCTGTCAGGCCGGTCGTCATTGGTAACTAATGTCTGAGAGCTGGATAATCACAGCTAACTCAATAAAGCGTCAGAGAGAGAGGAGCATACCATCCATCACACACACACGCACACACACACACACGCACAGGAGTACTCTTCACAGAAACACACACCACCAACCATAAGAGTACACTTCACAGGAACACACATGCACACACAGACACGCAAACACTAACAGGGGCACGCGCACACACACACACACTCATCCATCATACTGCATCTGGGGAAACCGCCTCCCAGACGGCCCAAAAAACTGCCAACAATACAAATGTGTGTAATATACATATCATATATAAATATGTCTCCTCCTGCAGTGTGTGTGTTTGCACAGCTGTGCTGTTTTTATGAAAAATAATAAAAAATAACAATGCAAAATGGAACGATTACATATATGCAAATAAGTAGTGTGTGTGTTTGGATATTCCATAATAATACTGTCCGTGAGTAAATTGATATTTGTAATAACATGCACACACGCACACACACACAAACACACACACTCGGCATTCCGGGCAGGTGGTTTACTGCTTTCTTCCAAGCAGAGTTGCTGGAGTTTATGGAATTAAGCAGTGATTATTTTACAAACACACACACACACAGAGCCTCCTACCCTCTAAAGAGTGTATGCCTTTGTCCCGTGCAGTCCCAAAAACGGTGCTGAACTCGTCGCCGAGGTTCGGATCGGCTCCGGCCTCCAACAGAATTTTCACCATACTGAGAGAGAGAGACACACACACACACACAGAAACTTAAAAGACACCCTCAGATTTATAACTTTAAACTTATAACACAAACACAGAAAAGTGCATCAAGATATTTAAGACAGTATGCCAGTTAAGACTTCTATCTCCAGTTATTGCTACAATAAGTCATATTGCACTTTATTATGGAAGCCGTTTCCGCCACCTGGGTGAAGAAGAAGAAGAAAAAAAAAACACATTTATCTCAGAATTCTGACTGTTTATCTAAGAATTCCCAGTTAATAAGTTGAAATTCTGACTGTTTTACCTCAGAATTCTGACTTAAGTCGGAATTCTGGCTTTTTAATCTTGGAATTCTGACTTTATGTATATAGTTTTCTGTTAAATTTACATTACAGTTTTTAAGAATAAAATTCAGTTCGATGGAGTTGTGTCTATCAACATCAAAACAGTCCAACCAATTTTAACCTGTGCTAACTATGTGTGCTAAAATTTAACGGAGAGGAGTGAGGTGACTACTACTTGGGGAAGTTGGTATGTGTTCGGAAGGTTGCTGGTTCAAGTCAAAGGTAACATTGAGGTACTCATGAGAGGTACTGTCCCCAAGTACTGCTCTCTGGGCGATTCCAAAAAATAGCTGCCCACTGCTCCTTCATGGTTGGGTCAAATGCAGAGGTCACATTTCGTTGTGGTGCCGTACTGTGTTCACAATGACCAATAATCACTGACTTGAATGAATTAAATTATTTGTTATTCAGTCCCTCCAGGATTTTTGCGGCTTAAAATGACTGATTTTGTGGCAGCTTTTCAAAAAAAAAAAAAGTGATGAAAGTTGCAGTGTTTTAGGCGTTTTGTTGCAATAAAGTTGCCATTTATTTTTATTTTGTCCCCCTTTATAATGATTCTTTAACAATTCATTAAAATTAAGGGAACAAAACCACTATTATTTTTATTAATCATTACTCATTTAGTTGTTTTTGAAGGTAAATGTGAGGTGTTCTTATCTCACACGTTTTCTGCGCCTTCTAAACGTAACAAGGAAGTGAGTTTGCTGGCGTATGGCTTAACATTTTGCGGGAAATGACAATGACTGTTAAAAAAACACAGAAAAGTTGCGGTACTTGGTCAAAACTGCAGTAATGAATTTGCAGGGAATGGCTGAATGTGTGAAACATAGCGAGGGTCCTGCAGGGTCTGATTATTATGGTATTTATACAATTATTTTAAGGTGATTTGATCTGTAAAGGGTAAAGGACAGTAATATTGGACTCTGTCAAACCCACAACCAACAAAAAATGTATAATAAAATGCAAAGAGTATATTATTCCAATATTTTTAAAGTCCTTTAAAGTCCATTAATAACAGACAAAAATGTTTTAAAATCAAAAGCAGCATCCCGGGTGTCAATGTGAGCAGCGGATGAGTCAAATTGCCCAACAACATTGTCATTGAAATAGTTTCCATCAGACAGGAGGAGAAGGGAGGTGCCCTCTCGGTTGTCGTGGCGACGTCTGCCTTGCCTGTCCACCTTGGTACACATTTCCCATGCTCCATTGCTCTTCTAGAGCCAACACATACTGCAGGCTTCCGGAAAATTCTGCCCGAAACGGCAAAAGAGTCAGTGCAGCGTCAAAACAAATATGTATCCCATGGAAACGACTTTGAACATGGGACACACACACGCGTGCACACACACACACAAAAACGTCCCAGGTACATGACTTCCGGCACGCTATATTTACGCAGTCAATGTCATTGTCATTGTGCATTTGACCGAATGTCTAGACACAGACAGACACACGCGCACACACACACACACACACACACACCAAATTGCATCACAGCAGCAGCACAATTAACACCTTTACGTAAAGGAGGAAAACCGTTATTTCTGGCATTTAACATTAAGTAGGGGTGGGAACATTAAAGTTAAACAAATAATCTGGAAACTTACAAGGTGTAATTTTTTAATAAAAGTTTGGCATGTGTATCTCCACAGATGTTTTTATCTAATAGAAACCTGGTTTACACCCAACATGTGCAGTGTTTTCACAGAATCTGTGTAGTACAATAACTTGTGTCTCGGAATAAACAGGGAAAACATTGAGTAAACAGCTGTACTGTGAGTAGAACATTGGTTGTTTTCGTTATCTATCAGCTAAAATATAAGTTTTGTCTGTAATAAAGTGGAAGATCTGACTGAACTGGAACGCTTTAGTGAATGTGGACTTTCCAGTGAGAGACGCACACGCTAACAAACAGCAAGGAACACAGAGCTTGCGAGTGAGAGCTGGGGTTGTTAAGGAAATTAAACTATAGCAAAGAAAGTGAGTGATTATTTGTCATTGTGAACACACCACAGCACAACACAGCACACAGTGCACCACAATCAAATGTGACCTCTGCATTTAACCCATCCGTGAAGGGGCAGTGGGCAGGTAACAAGCGCCCGGGGAGCAGTGCTTGGGGACGGTACCTTGCTCATGAGGACCTCAGTGGTAACTTTACCGGCCCTGGATTCGAACCTGCGACCTTCTGATCACGGGGCGAACACCCTACCGTTACGCCACCATAATGCCCCATAATCTCATATCTTTTGCTTTTGGGGTTGTAGCGTGTTGTGCTGCTTGTTCTGCTCATTGTCATTTCTATACGTAGGAATTAGCGTGAATGTCAAACGTAAACGTAAAACCTACAATTTACAGATCAGTTTCATAGATGCCACAGATATCCGATCCAGCAAGTTGTTATCAGACCGATATCCGATCCGATCCGATCCAGCAAGTTGTTATCGGACCGATATCGGATCCGATCCAGCAAGTTGTTATCGGACCGATATCGGATCCGATCCAGCAAGTTGTTATCAGACCGATATCGGATCCGATCCAGCAAGTTGTTATCGGACCGATATCTGATCTGATCCAGCAAGTTGTTATTGGACCGATATCCGATCCAGCAAGTTGTTATCGGACCGATACCCGATCCAGCAAGTTATCAGACCGATATATCTGATCCAGCAAGTTGTTATCAGACCGATGACCAATATCCAATCCACGTATCAGATTGGTGCATCTGAACCCACAACCTCTTGGTTTTGAGACAAGCATCCTAACCACTAGACCACCACCATCCCCTGCTGTTAAATGAAGAGCGGTACCTTCACACATGGAGGTGGTTGTATTAAAGCCAAAGTGTCACAATTTTTAGTTACTGTATCAGCATATTTATTTTAAAAATGAATGATAATGATATCCATTAAAATGCTAAAAACTGATGCCAATAGTCGACCAAACCCTGTTTTTAACGAGGCTAAAAATGAACAGGAAAATTAATTTAAAATAAGCAACAACCTACAGTAATGTCAGCCGACTTTAATCTCTACCGAATAATTTCGTTTTTATAGAAAACACAGAAGAAATTATACGCCAACAAATTTGAAGCTTCACTGAATTTAATCAACTACTGTGGTTAAGAGTTATTGACATTAATGAATGGTTAGTGAAACTACCGCATCAATAAACTTTGTTGACGATGAAAGCGGTACTTAAAACACACTGCAGCGACCAGTCGTGACATACGGGACGGTGACACGCCTCAAACATTAGGTTTAATTTGCCCTGACTTCTCTGTGACCCTTGATGGGCGGAGCCTCTTCCTACGCATGGGCTCTGGGACAATGGGCTGATCTCCGTGGTAACGAAGTTACCTTCTGATAGATGCAGCAGCTTCCGCCGGTGAGGGAGGAGAAGCGACAAATTGTATTTGGAAGTGTATGAGTGTGTGTACGCGAGTCTATCAGACGTAGTGAGGACATATGACTGCTTTTACAGGAAATTTGCTTCTTAAATTTTGAAACTTAACAGAGAGCATGGAGATGTCAAAATTAGGGATAAATGTTTTATATGTAACCAGATTACCTACACCAACGTTTACGTACACTGGCAGTCAAAAAATGGCTTCTACACCTTTGTCCATAACTTTGGTAAATGTAAACCGTAAAATGTAATGTGTAAAATGTAAAATGTAAATACTTTAACGGCTGTGTTCAGAATTAAATTAGCAAAAAATGGTTGTTACTTAGCCTTGAATACGTAGTTACAATACCTTGTGAAATGACAATTATCAAACACACTATTTTCACACTGAAGACACCTGACCACGTTCAAAATGCCTCAGACACAGGCACAAAATTCACTGTTCAATCATATTACCAATGACACTTTGCTCTTGGATTTTTATGTTTCGTATGGTATTGTAGCTAAAATAATCGATAATAATCACTTTGTTGCAAAGTTGTGCATATAACAGTGAAAATGTCCTTAAAATCGGTCAACATTTGCAAAAGTTATGGGCAATTAAGCATTTTCACAGCTCACATAAATGAAGAGTTTGGTTCTAAAACACGATAAACGCAAATAAATAAATAAATAAATAAATAAATAAATAACTGCCAAAATAAGGTCTCTACTTCAAAGTTTGAGAATCAATTTTGTACAAAACGCGTGTTTCTCTGATCAATCACAGTGCACCATTCCAAGATAAAAACTGCAATGGCAGCGCGGCGTCAGTGAACACTGTCGACTTTCAAGTGAGTGCTTTAGGCGATATTAATGAATAACTGAATAAAAGAATTTTGACAGTATTTTTGTTTGAAATCACTGGGCCAATATAAGTGATACTGTCCAACGTTTCCTTGTTATTTACGGTTATATTTTTACTTATTTTCATACAGAAAATTAGCATTTATTGCTGAAGTGGATTTATAGCATTTTGGGGGGAAACGTGTCATGGATTTAGGAAAAAAATGCAATAAAAATGTTTGGCCTAAAAAATGTTTAAAAAATCAAAATATGGATTTAATATTTTATGTTATAACAAAGGCATGATGAAATATTGCATATAATATATTGGAGAAAATAGTGGTTTTCATGCAATCACTTGAAAACTACTGCAACAACTAATCAATTAAATTGGTTAAAATTGAATGTTAAAATTAGTCGGGTCTACGTTATTATACACGTGCAGTGGCTACCCCTTAATGTGGAGGCAGTAAGCTAACCAAAGCCGCAGTGGCAGTAAAGCAGCATTAAGCTGGACGCTGACCGCCATAAAAGAAGAATAAGGAGGAGACGAGAACCAGCGCCGTGTCTTACGGTCACAAAAACTGAAGTAACTGTGTAGAAACGCATGAAGGACAATTTTCGCAATGTAAACACAGGCATTCACTGAAGTGTTCCAGTTCAGTCAAATCCTCCCATTTATTACAGACAAAACTCACTTTAGCTGACAAAAACAACCAGCGTTCTCCTCACAATACCGACATTTACTTAATATGTTCAAGGATTATTCCGACGCGTGTCCACAGTGTTATTGCGACGTGACTCGCGTGGAACACCATCTTGCGCAAAAATGTAGTTCTCTCCCAGAAATGAGTCAAAAACGAGTTATAGGCCAAAATCAGTCCAAACTGGCTAAAAATGGTTAAAACTTTAATATTTCTTCATGTTCATTTAATCAGAATTTTTTTTTCCCATTTTATAATGTTAGAGAGTAAAAAATAAACATGGGAAAAAAAAAACACAGTTTCATGTTGGAAATGAAAACTTTTTTTTTCTTTTTACCTGATTAATAATCGATTGACTGATTAACCGGCAGATTAATCGATTATGAAAAAATGTAATGGTTATTTAATCATAAAAAAGAGATTTATGTCAGCTTAACTACCGAGCTCAAAGGAACACCTTACAATGTTTACCTGAAATAGGAACGAACACGGACGTGCCCGATGCTGCTTTTCTTAACTTACCATCAATAAATAACAAACATAAGGAGCTGTGCAATGTTGCTGTGATTTTATATACTGGTACTTTTGGTAAAATGACTTAATACACATTATAATAATCATAATAATCATGAAACCGCCATTATTTCCCACACAATAATCGCACTCAAAATCTGCAACTCACTCTAGGAAAAGCAGAACTGAGCGAGTGGGAATTAACGAGCAGGAGGATAAACGCTTTGAGAGGGAATATTTAAGCGCATGTGTGAGACGGAGGGGGTCAGAGAAGTCCCTGACCCTGCAGGAAGCTCAAACTCAAACAACTGTGACCAAAGAGAGGCCACAAATCCATATGAGAATATTCAAAAAACACGAAGATGCTGATGTGACTCTGACTATGAATGAGAGCGAAAGAGAACCAGAGAGACGTCACAAAACACTCACTGGGGAGTCTCTCTGCCTCCATATCACTCTCTCACACACACACACGATTCCTATCTCTAGAGGCCGGTGTTTCCAAAACACTTCTCAGAGGAAGCTTGCAAGCTCTTCCTTTCTGTTGTCAAAAGAACAATGAGATGCACACACACACACACCTGGACAGGGAAGTCCAGTTGTCCAGCTCGACAGGTGGTTGAGACCAAGGAGTGTGTTCTCTGTGTGTGTGTGTGTGTGTGTGTAAGTGTGCAATGATGCCAGTTAAAATGAAATCATGTGTCTTATATCTACAGGACTGTGCAAGAGTCTTTAGCCACACCTAATTTAAATATACACATAGTCCTTATGAGAGGACATTAAATAAACACAAGATGGGAAATCTAGACGTTGCAAAAGTCCCGAGCGACCCCTCACACTTTCTTTTAATTTACTCCTAGAAATGAGTCAAAAATGAGTTATAGGCCAAAATGAGTCCAAATGCTCAAAACTTCAGTATTTCTTCATTTTCCATTAATCAATTCCCCCCCATTCTATAATGTTAGAGAGTGAAAAATAAATATAGAAAAATGCATGACATTATCAAATAATTTTATTCTATATCCAGATGGATTCCAAATGGATAAAGAAGTGTTTCCACCTGCACTAACCTTATTGTTCTTCTTAAACTAAACCATAGAATGTCTCCGCATAATAACAATATGTATAACAATATGAATATGTATATGAATGTGTTGATGTTCACATGTGTTGATGTTGATGTCTTGTGCAGACATCATTTTGGGAGAAATAAAATGGTTGCTTTTGGTGTGAAAGACTGTGTAGAACTACTTTTTCGCACTCATAAAACTACAGAAGAATCAATAAGAGAACTGATAAGGAATTGGACTGATAGGCAGAATCGACAATGGGATTGATGTTGATAAAATCTTAACAGTTTCCACCTGTAGTACCTTTACCGGTCCGGGACTTGAACCGGCAACCCTCTGATTATGGGGCCAATTCCTTGAACATATAGACAATGTTCAGTTAAACACGTACATTTTATACTAATAAATGTATAAAGCTGAAATTAACCCCTGTATACTGAGAAAGTAATCAAATATCTTGAGTTTAATAAGTATGCAGAAATAAGAAATAAGTTGGCAGAGAATTTTCTTAAACTTACATTTGTCATCACAGCTTTAAAAACTCAGCCCAGAAATATTTCAAACGTATAAAATTGAAATTAATCCATATACAGTCGGCGCCTCATTTATCGCGGTAGAGTATGGAACTG
>JAVGVS010000409.1:0-32649 GCA_032718565.1 Distichodus sexfasciatus | reverse complement strand
ATGCGACCAAAATAACTGGTCATCTGAAAAAAGGGGAAAAGACACAAGTCTCTCAAGTGGACTAAAATATGGGAGTGAACTGAGAGACAAATGGAAGAAGAATATTTGATCTGAAGCCTACCTTTAGAAATGAGACATTTACTAATGACGTCAGTCCAAGTGGTGATATAAGGATGGTTATTTATGTAAACAATGTAGCACCACTATGTCAATGTGTTACAGTGAACCCTGTACAACTTCATTTACCAAGTCCCACATACATGAAAGAACTCATGACCCACCCACCTTTCACATTAATCATCTAAATAAATCTTTTCAGCAGCAAGTGCCCAATTGAAAACTACACATTTCATATAAAATGAATCTTCATGTAACAATACAAAAGTCATTATGATCTATCTGCACAACACACATACACACACTGTACATTTTATGTAATGGACGTGCATGTGTTCAGCTTAGACTATCCTGAAATTACACAGCTTTCACTTTTCACCTTTTTTCTTTAGATGGTATAGATCATTGCTGAAACTATTTGTGCGTATAAGCACAGCAAATATATATACAGTCGGCCCTCGTTTATCGCGGTTAATCAGTTCCATACTCTACCGCGATAAGTGAATTTCCACAAAGTAGGATTTTTTTATTTATAAATCAAATATTTTCGTAGTTAGAGCGTAGAAAACCTGTTTATGACCTTCTGAATACGGGTTTTAACATTATTAGAGCCTTCTAGACATGAAATAACACCCTTTAGTCACCATTACACTCGTATTACCCAATATATTAGACAAAATAAGAGAAAATAAGACATATGTTACAAATATCATATTATTGTTATTGTACATTTAATTACATTTAATGAATATATCTGAGAAAAAAAAAAACGTGATAGAGTGAAGCCGCGAAAGTCGAAGCGCGAAGTGGCAAGGGACGACTGTATGCTGAGAATGTAATTAAATTTATCTTGATAATTAGAAAGTGAATTCTTAAACTTAAATTCTAACAAATTTATTTAGATGCAAAAATCTTTAAATTTAAAACATATTTGAACACAACCCCATTATAGAAATATATTCTAAAACACTTAACGCTCCCTGGATTGTGTCTTCGCCACTTTAAGTTGATAATCCCAGCTCTTCTCACTTCCCTCATTAATAAAACACGTCCCATTCCCACCCATTCCCCCCATAATCCCCGGCATTTCTGCAAATTTGCCCTCCTTTCTCCCTGCTAAAAGATGGGATAATCCCTCTCTCCACAAGCCCCACTCCACCTCTTTGTCTCTTTCGGGAAGGAGGTGAAGGCTCAAGTTTTTCTCTCCGTTTTTCTCGGAGCGAGGCCTTGCGTCGGCCGGCCGGAACGGTCAACAAGGTTCCAGTCCATCGCTGGTCATTGTCCACGTGAAAGGACGACCTTTATGGGGCTGAGCGAGGGTTCGGGTTAAGAGTCCGTGCACACACCCACACACCCAGAAACACATCAAAGCTAAGCAAACACACGTCCCTCTTTGTCCAAATGCTACTATTTCTCCTTTTAAATATTGCAGTGTGTGAAAGAGGAGCGCCACTGCGGATCTGGGATTGATGATCAAGTCTTAACCCTAGTGGAGCTAAAGAGCAAAACGATCTGTTCAGTTTAAATGCATGAAACATGTAAATCTGTATTTTTACAAGCTTGGTGATAGCTTTGTAACACAGTGTGATACATTGTGTAGACTCTTAATAATTAGTAGGGATGAGTATTGAAAACCAGTACGAAATAGTAGGAATGTAAATCACAAGTTTCATCACGATATATTATAATGACTCAATGGACAACGATTCAGCGTCTACTGATATCACAAAGCCTGCTACGATGCGATTTTGATTTGGTTAGATTTTCGATTCAGGAGCCAGTAATAAATATTAGACAATATTAAGGGTGGAAATCGAAAACCGATTCCGACTCAGAACCGGATCCAATCTATAATTTCCATCAGAATCGTACACCTCCAACAGTATCAATTCTTCATAATGATTCTTGGATTTTCCCAGCATGACGTTTTCCTTAAGTCTTGCGTCGTGGTACGTCACACTCTCTGTGACTTGACATTCAACCACGAGGAATCATGACGCATAAATGATATTTTCCGCGATGTAAACACACACGCTGTGTTTGTTAGCGCGCATGACTCTCACAGGAAAGTCCAAGATTCACTAAAACGTTCCAGGTCAATTAAATCTTCCCATTCATTACAGACAAAACTTATATTTTAGCTGATAACAAAAACAACCTGCGTTCTACTCACAGTACAGTACCTGATATGCATTTATTCCCAACACACAGCACTTATTTAAGACACTTATTTACCACAATTACTACCATTCACAAACAAGACATAAAAAATGTGTATAAATACTTTCTCCCGTGTGCATTCTGTGATCTTAAAATTCATATTAGAGTGTGTGTTTCCTTCAATTATTTTAAAATAAAAAAGACATGCACTCTTGCACTGAAAAGAAGTCCAGCTTTAATAGTTGGACATATTTTTAGTACAAACTTTGCATGCTAAAACCCCCCAAACAAAATAATAGTTCATTTATCGTAATCAAGGTAAAAATGTTCAATTAATCTTGATATTAATTTGAGGTAATATCACCCAGCCCTACTTTGAGCGTGAAAAAACAAATTAAAAATCCAAATACAAAATAATTGTCAATTTATTAATGAATCATAATTGAGGTAAAATGTTCATACTGATTTGAGGTCATATCGTTCAGCCCTTTTCTGACTCTTCGCTTCGATGCTACATGATACAAGCTTATATCCCTGTACCACACTGCAATTTTAAGAGCTTTTAAAACGCCCTGGGGGACTGCAGCAGCGCCACACACACACACACACACACTCCCCTCCTGTTATGAGATATATTTGCTGATTGATGATAAAAAATCTGAGTGTAGATCCATATCAAAGTGAAGCAGACAAGTAAAATGAACTGTGTAAAGATTTTGGATGAATACGACAATGGTGAAGCAAGAAGGTAAAGGAAAAGGGTAGGAAAGAGAGAGAGCTTGAGAACAGCAAATAGGAGAAAGTGAGAATGAAGGAGAAGAGGGGGATGAGAGAAGGAAAGAAAGAGGATTCTGTCCTCACTCCCCCTCTCTCAGTCTCCTTCTCTTTGGACTCTTCTCTCCCACTCAAGCTCTGATTGGCCACAGGGGGTTTGAGTGACAGGAAGACAGAGCCGGCGTCACGGCAACTGGTGAGTTATAACACTCATAACCGGGAGAGAAAACACACACACACACTCTCTCTCACACACACACACACAAAGCCGCCAGCAGTCTGTAGGTTTTGGTGACGGATTTGTGAAGTGATCCGTTTTTCACGGACGTTGATAGAAACGTCATTAATAAAAGAGAGAAAAGATTGAAATCCCACAGCGGAGTGTGAGGGAAAATATTTCAGTCTTGACGACAAACACACTGTTTATGGTCATAAATATTTACAACAGAGCCCTCACACACTTAGCTTAGACCAACAGGCCATACAGTTAAAATGCACACGGCACAACATCTGGAGATAACTCGCAATTTACACAGTCACTCTAACAAAGTCTAGAAGGTCTGAGAGTGTGTTTATGAGAGAGTGTGCGCTGATGTAGATGAGCTGTACGATACTGTCTTCTCTAACCAATATGGCAATATGGAATTGAGATATTTATGTTTATACCTGGTTGTTCCAGGTGTGTGTGTGTGTGTGTTTAGATGAATGGTGGTGATCATGTGACCTGTGAGATTTCATGTCTGGCAGCGCTTGTTTGTTCTAATCTCAGATGAAGGAGAGACAACGTAAATACACAACACCAGCGTTCTCCTTCTCTAATCTTATCTTCTATTTCTCTCCCTCATTTCCAGTTTCTCTTCTCCTTCATAAAGTCTTCCTTTATTCTCCATCTTTCTCAATTTTACGCCCACACACTCCTTCCTCTCTCCGTTAAACTCACACTCTCTCTCTCTTTCTCACAAAGAAAAATCAACCGAACTCTTCTCAATCCTTCTGTAAATTGTGTGTGACGGCTGTGACAACAATTACCTTGGGCAGATGATGGCATAACGGTAGGGTGTGATTAGAAGGTCACAGGTTCGAATCCAGGACCGGTAAAGTTACCGCTGAGTTACCGAGCAAGGCACTCTCCGCAGCCCTGTTTCCCATGTTAGTTGCCCAATGCGCCTTCACAGACGCGTCAAATGCAGAGGTCACATTTTGATGTGGTGTAATTTGTGCTATGCTGTGGTTTGTTCTAAAAAATTGTGGTGTTTTTAGGCATTTTGTTGCAATAAAGTTGCAGGAGCAAGTCAAAGCTGTGTTTTTGTCCCCATTTATAATGATTCTTTAACAATTAATTAAAATTAAGAGAACAAAACCACTATTATTTTTATTAACCATTTGTCATTTTTGGAGGCGGTTTTATCAACACACATTTCCTGCGTCTTTTAAACGTAACAAGGAAGTGAGTTCGCTGAAGTATGGCTCAACGTTTTGCGGGAAACGACAACGAATGGTAAAAAATTGCACAGTAGTATTGAATTTGCGTGGTTTGGCTGAATTTGTGTTAATAGTTAATAATCCTGGAGGGTCTGACAATGACAAATAATTGCTCACTCTCATTGAACCACTCCTCCTTTTTACCTGTTTCTTTAATGGAGAAATATTAAACTGTTGCCACAGTGTCATATTTCATGAAAAATTTCAACCTGCTCACATTATTTCTCAGGTTTTTCACCACACAGTTACAGCCACTTAACTCCTCCCCCAGTTTTTCGACTATTTTATTTCATTGAGGACAATATTTTCACTCTGACATCATCCTGACCTTTTTATCCCATTAAACCACTTTACCCTTCCTTTTTAAATTTTCTTTTACCAGTTTCTTCAATGGGGAAATGTGAAAGTGCTGCCACATTATCAGTTTTGGAGATACATTACAAACCATAGATTTTATTTCATCGATTTACCTTTTCACAACACAAAAATTGCAAAAAAATCAGATACTTTATCTTAACTAAAAAAACTTTAATCTACTTTTTTGCAGCACACAAGAACTGCCCATCTAGTTTGATTCCCACATTGCACCATGATAAAATTATCCAGCCAACACGCTTCTCTTAGTACACGACAGTGTGTGTGTGTGTGTGTGTGTAGCATTGCATCTCTCTCCTCCAAAGGTCTGGAGGTCTCTGCCATGTTTGCCCAACCCAAATGGCATCTGTTTCTCTGCTAAGGGCCTCGGCCTTGCGCCCCTCCGCTCAAAAGAGAGGCCACGGCCCTGCAGCAGCCGCGCTCCCCAAATTGGATTTTGATCCTACCCTCACCCACACACACACACACACACACACACACACACCCTAACACACTCCTCTCGCTATGTGCGTCTGTGCAAAGCCAGGATTAATTGAATTATGGGTAAGGAGATGCCATGGCTCCTAGACTACGTGAAAGGGGACCGTGTGCTGCGCTGGGCATTGTGGGTAAGAGCTGAACATACGGCATGGTGGACCAAATCAGGGCCGAGAGCCGCTGCAAAATCTGAATTTCCGAGTGGTGTTGAAAAACGATGCCGAGCTGCAGCGGTCACATGCACAAGGCTCTGTATTTAATTTCACAGAAAAACGAGGGATGTGTGAAGGCACCGCTGCGCCATATTTACACCAAAATCTTGAACCATACATTATAATTCTTAAATTGATTATATTTAATTCACTTAAATTAACTGCCTTATATTTATTTTAAGTTACTACTCAGAAGGTCTGGGGAATATATAGAGTGACACATGAATGATATATTTAATGCATTGTTTAAAAATTAAAGTATTTTGATAGATTAACTGAACAGGTTTAAAGCATTTCTTGGGTTAGTGTGTATATTTTGTTTACACCTATCACATTAAGTTATTTCAATGCAATTAGATTTTTAGAATAAAATTGAGCAGGAAAAAAATAGACACATAATGACATAGGTCCAAACCTATTGCGATTTGAATCGAGTCCCACCACCCAGCCCTACGTCTCTGTCACAGAAATTAGGCTTGTGCAGTTCGTGACTTCTTAACATAATTTAAAATCCTAATATATGATAGTTGCTAATTAATGTTTATTAATATTAAAAATAAGTTATTTTCACCAAAAAGCCCAAATGTTCCTACTCTACCTTGTGCTGTGTAAGGATTTATTGTTTAGTGAAACTTGTGCTGCAACTAATGATTGTTGTTAATCGATTACTGATTTTTTTTTTTCAATTAATCGATTATTAATTGAATAAAAAGAAAAAAACAAACATTTCCAGCGTTCTTAAATTTTTTTAATAAACCTAATAACATTATAAAACGGAAGAAAATATTTTCTTATTAATTCAAAATTAAGAAATGATGATGTTTTGGACATTTTTATCCAATTTGGACTGATTTTGGCTTATAACTCATTTTTGACTCATTTCTGGAAGAGAACTACATTTCTGACATAAGGGCGTTCCACATGAGAGTCGCGTCACAATAACGTGGAGGACACACGTCGGAATAATACCTGAAAATATCAAGTAAATGGCTGTACTGTGAATAGAACGCTGGTTGTTTTTGTTATTCATCAGCTAAAAATGAGTTTTGTCTGCAATGAATGGGAAGATTTGACTGAACTGGAACGCTTTAGCGAATGATGGCCCTGAGAGAGTTGTGCGTGCTAACAAACACAGAGTGTGGTTTTGTGACGGCAAGTGCCGTTAATGTATCTTTACACTTCTATAATGCGTGCTGTACATCATCAGCAACCAGGAACACATTTAGTCACAGCTGTCCTTCACAAACACACACACTTACGTGTGTTGTCGGTTCATACAGGAGGCCATAAGTGCAGTCCAGCCCAGACGGTGACGTGCATTTGGGTCTGCTCCTTCTGTCAGCAAGCTGAAAGAAAGAGAGAGAAAGAGAGAGAGAGAGATGGTCAGGAGAGACAAGCATCAAGTAAAAGAAAGATGAGAAAAGAACAACAAGCTCTGCTGCTGCCGTCTGTCTCGGGACGAGAGTGTGTGTGTGTGTGGTGTTTACAGTAAACACAACCTCCTGTGTCACCAGGTATACTCCCGACTGGCATCTAACTTTAAGTACTTAACACATCTGCTGCTGGGTTTCATCACACACACACGCACACACACAGACACACACACACACAGACACACACACAAAACCATCTGCAGTTGCCTCTAGGCTACTGTAGGCCCAGGCTAAAACACTCAATCGCCGACATCCCCCTTCTCTCTCTCACACACACACACACACACTCTCTCTCTCTCTCTTGCTCTCTTAAGTTTCACACACTTCATTGCCCTTATTGTTTAACAGTGTCATCGGTGAACATAGAGACAACCCGGCTGACTTTAGTTAAGGGGGCCGACAGGTGTGTGTGTGTGTGTGTGTGCCTGTTAAAGAGTATATTCGTGCCTGCTAAACAACTATCGTACCAATATGTGGTTATACACAGCATAAATACATCTAACCAACAATTATGATATTCCACTTTACAGGTATGCTATATACAGCACTATTTACTCATATACACTCATCAGACAGTATGTGCTAGTGATGGAATGGTACTTGATCTGTATCCATGATAGGGGGGTAAATCACCGGTTTCATCACGATACGATATTATATCAACTGAATGTATAATGATACGATTTCTGCCGACATCACGTTTGATATGATACGATTCCGATTCGATACGATTCAGGACTCAGTGATCGATATGCGTCAATATGCTGATTTGACAATCACTTCCCTTCATGTCAAATTCTAAAAAGCTGCTAAAATATTACTTTTTCATATTTTACAAAAAACTGAAAAAACATTACATTCCTACTTGTAAACATTAAAACAGGATAGTGTGTAACCCTTACTCATATATGAAGTTTCAGACTAAATTACAATAATAGGAACAGAGGTAGTATAGTCCTGCTATATCATAACTACACACGACACCTTTGGATTTTTCCTCCTTAAATTAAAATCAGAAATTCTGGATGTTAGAACAAAGCAAACATGAACAATTACACACACTTTCCTATTGTAGAAAATTTCAAAATAAAAGTCTTACAAATAACTACATTATGGTAGCATTGGGTTGGTGAAGCAGTGACATTCAGAGTCTTAAGCTGACGTACTGCTATTTCAGGGACAATGAACATGTTAGTTCGGGCGTAGTGAAGCTTGTGTCATGTCAGCCAGCTGTAATTGGCCAGGAGCCGTTATGGAGACGGGCTTTAGTATTTCCACAGAAAAAAGGGCGCTTACTTCACGACCGCTGTTACAATGTGTACAATGTCTAATCGATTATTGTTTTATTTGAGATCAATGCTATGTGATCGCTGATGAGTGAATAGATGTAGGTCGATGTATTTAATGATCAACAAGTTGATAGAATTGATTCAAGATGAAAACACTGATTAGACATCATAAACATTGGGATGTCACTTCATATTGAAACGGAGGTCTATTTTCAATAAAAGACAAGACTGCTTCTCATTTAAAAGTGGTTGAGCTCAGGAACGCAAATGTCAAATAACATTAATTAATTTAATTGCTACTTGTGATTTGATGTGAAGGGAACTGACTGTGTTAAATCAAATAATATTGTTGTATCAACTGCTGTCTTCTGCACTGAATTAAATCAAAATCGCATCGTAGCAGACCTTTAATATCATATCGTGAACATACTCGTGATTTACGCTCCTAGTACGTCCTTGTGCTTATATATTGGGAACTTATAGTGTTATAAGTTCTCTTAGTTTATGCCTCCGTCTGTCTCACTCCACCTCATGAATGTCAGTGTGTGAAATATTTTGGTGTATGGTGGTATGCACTGAGGAACAGAACTCTGCTGCCCTCTAGAGGTTGCAGCTAGTAGTCAGAAAGACATTCACCTTGCCAAGAATTTGAGTGAATTTTAAGTGAGTGATTATAGGTAGTTGTGAACACAGCAGAAAACACAGTGCACCCCAACCCATACCCTAACCCGTTTAATAGTGGAGGAAGAAGTAAGTATCATTTTGCAAGAAAGGCATCAAAACTTTTTCTTAATTGTTTAAGTAGCAAAAACTTTTATTGTGTTCAGTCACGGGCAAGAAGTACGTGGTAGTGAACATCTCAAACAATATCAGGAGGGTTTCATGCAGGTGGAAAACATCTCAGGTGAGCGTCTTACCTTTGCACTTCCTGTATATAGCTGTACCTGGCTGCCTCCAGCAGGTCTTTATCTGGAGAAATTAGAAAGAGTATCAGTATTAAGACTTGTGCATATTATTACTGCAGGCTGCCTGGTCTTACAACTAATATTCTGTGTTAAAAACACTGTGCTATTCCTTTAACAATTACCACAACATTTATGGCATTCTGTGCTCAATTTTACAGTGACATCCAACACACTGGCAACAAATATTACTGTTTATTTGAAACACATAAAATCTTCAGTAAATTTAACGTAATTAATATTAATGTCTATGAACAATTACATTTAGCTTATAACCAAAGTACATGCATCTCAGGGCTGGGAAATTAATCTGCACAGATATTCAGAGCCTCTCCTATATACATGATCTTGCCCATGGCGATTTTTCTTTTTTAAATTCTGTTAATACTTGAAGAATTATGTTAATAATTTTCACAGTGTGTTCATGTAGTGCACCCCTCTAAAATACTACCACGTGTCGTTACCCGGTTCTGTCCTGTCCAATTTAAGATTACAATTTCAGCGTGTTTCCTTCAAATAATTTGAAAGCCACAAAGATATGCATTCTTTCATTAGCAAAAAAACCCACTCCAACTTTAGCAGTTGAACATATTTACAGCACAAAACTTATCAGAAAATTGTGATGACAAAAAATAAACTAAAAAGGGACAGTTTAGGGCCAGTTTCCCCGAATGCAACTTGGGGCTAAGGGTCTTGCTCAGGGATCCAAAAATGATAGTGCTGGAGATAAGATTTGAACCCACAACCTCTTGGTCCAGAGGCTTGCATTCTAACCACCACACAACATGTAGGGTCACAACATGTTGGCCCTGTGCTCGGAAGGTGCCAGTTCGAGACCCGGACCGGTAAAGGTACCACTGAGGAACCCATTTTCAATTACTTTTAAGGACACTCTTATCCAGTTTGACTTCCATTTTTCTAAATTTGGGGGCAATTTCCCTGAGAGCAACTTTGGATTAAAGGTCTTGCCGAGGACGCAGTGATGGTAGTGATGGTTCGAACCCATGACCTCTTATTCCAAAGGTGAGCATCCAAACCACTAGGCCAAGAGGACATGGGTTCAAATCCTACTGCGAACACTCCCAAGATAGGATTCGAACCCACCAGTCCACCACCATTCATTACTAGCAAGTGAAGGCAAAAAGTTCAATTAACTGTGATAAGAGCCCCTTAATTGAGCTCGTGACCAGCGTTACACAAAATTAAATTGAAAACCTGAAACCGTCAATAAATTAAGCATAATTAATGCATTAAATTATACATAATCGTGTGCGGGAATAGCAAATTTTAGCTTGTAATCAAAGCTTCTGCAACCACCTTTATGGTCGCCGCCCTTCTTCAGGCAGAACGCCACCGCTGCTGCTGACAGAACACCGGCTACTGCGCGCTCCCGACCCCGCGCGCTCCCGCCGCCGCCCCCCTCTTCTTCCCAATAGCCGCGGGAGCGCGCGGAGGTGGCGAGCGCTGCCCACGAGTTGCGTCTGCTCTCCAGACTCGAGCGCCATCTGCTAGCCAACTGCCGGTACTGCGCCTGAGGACCGACACCGACGCCGGTTCCACGGACCACCGCCGCCGCGTCCTCTCCGCTCCAGACGCCCCTCCTTGGCACACGACACGGCGAAACGGCGGGGTTCGTTACCGACTCGAGTCTCGTGGAGTCGGCTGTGCTGTTGCGTAGTGACACGCGGCATGGCGACAAGCTGCGCGACCTTGGCGTTAGCAGGCGCCTGGGCACGGCTGACAGGAGCATGGTCACGCCGAAAACGCCAACTCGATGCGATATTCGGCTTAGATGAGGTTCGATGTTGAGAAATTCTGTGAATGGATAACTCCGACACGTTTGCGACGACTAGGATGGTAAAAATCAGACAGAACACCGACAGGCACAGCTGCGGCGCGGAGTGACGTTCCAGGGAACGCTTATGAAAAACAACCGCAGCGCCTTTTGCACGTCATTACGTCGCAGTGCATCATGGGAACTGTAGTGTACTGCGAAAGAACGCTATTCATATACTTCTTTCATTTATTTCAACAAAACAATCGTTAAATTAACTTTCATGAGTTTCAGTGTTACAACTAAGGCTATGTGTAAGAGTGTGTGTGAAAACGCCAAACAGAAACTATATGTTCCAGGGAAATTCCTATAAATTCACTAATAGCCTACGCCTGCCTATTCACACTTTTCTCAACATAAAGTTGTTAAAAACGACATACAGTTACGAATCTGAATGTTTTCTGATGACATTTAATCATTACTTTGTTGCTTCATTATGTCTTGGTCGTCTTTATGAACACCAGGTGGCGCCCTATGCTCTTTAATTCCTTTTTTTTTTTTTTTTTTTTTTAAATTTTGGTATCTCACCACCGGGGGTTTCAAGATTATATTTCATATATTTGATATATTTATGCTTTAGATTATATTTGACAGTTTGAAAAACGTCCTAGTGGCCTGGCTTTATTTCAGGAGGTAAATTAAATTAGCAACAAACGCAGACAGCTTAAAACCAATCAGATTAAATGGTTCTGCACCACAAAATATTTATTGTTATAGATATACTGTAATGTCGTAAAGTTGCCTATTTTGATTTTATTTTCTGACTATGTTGAACTCATTTAAGATATATTGTGTGTTTTAAATTAATAATATTTAACCATGTTAATGTACCTTAAAGGGATCCTTTATGGGCTGGTTTCTTGCTCATGGATTAAGGCTAGTTTTGGACTAAGTTGTAGTTCCAATGGAGATTTACCATTCAAATTCAAAGCTAGTCTAGGACTAGGCTTAATCCAGGACTGGGAAATTGGCCCAATATCATTTAAGGTATCCTACATATTGATTATGGCCATTTTATCAAATATTAAACCAATAATTAATTGCATATTTATTTCTGTAAATCAACAGTTATTTATTGATTCATTGCTTGATAAACCAATAAATAATTGCATATTTATATTAAATTACCAATATGTGTTTTCATGTGTAATTATTTGCATATTTTTACTGATTAAATATATGCATAAATATAATTGTCAGTATCCACCTATATTTACGTTGCATAACATTCCACAATTAATCGTAAATGCATATTTTTAAGGTGTTGTGCTGCAAGGTTCAGTTGCTGTTGTTGCATTAGAGGCCTTTATGGTTCCTCGTGTCTCACAGATGGATTAGTACAGGGGCCTGAGGGTCAGTGTTCACCACTATAGAAAAACTGTCACACTTATTTTATAGCCTTCGTTACCTCCCCGAGAACAGAGCTCACATAAAACCAGTCAGTGTGTTGCAGTGTAACATGTAGTCAGTCAAGGGGAAAAGAGTCAGATATTACGGCCTTTTGGAAGTGGACACAACTGACTATTAAGATAGTTGGCAACAAATTAAATAATCGATTAGTTGGGTCAATGTTATTATACACACACTTCCAAATCTACCTGCTAATGTGGGGGCAGTAAAGCACCTTTAAGCTGGATGTCAACCGCCATAAAAAAAAGAATAAGAAGGAGATGAGAACCAGTGCCGTGTCTTACTGTCACAAAAACTTAAGTAATTGTGTAGAAACGCATGAATGACATTTTTCACGATGTAAACACAGGTGCTGTTTGTTAGCATACATAATAATAATTGTTAGTTTCAGCCCTAGTTTTGCTACATTTACACATGTACATTATGTATATAGATAAATAAATATAGAAAGAAATGACAAAATCAACAAAACCATTCATTAATTATGTACCTATTGATTCGGTTTTGAACTTCAGGTTTTGCTTCATTATTCATGACCAAACTTTCCGATTCTCAGGTATAATTTATTCACCTCTACTACTGTCAGTAACTGATATTAGAACATTATGTGGATTGTACCAGTCTGTTGGATAAAAAAAGCAAAACACCTCCTTTGCCCTAGTTGGCAAGTTGCTTGCCGTGAGCTGTGAATGGACTTGAAGCATGAGTTTTAGGTCTACAAAAAGGAACTGTGGCTAAGAGCTGGATTAAGAGAGAGTAATTTGGCCAGCAAGCTAATTCCTCTAATAAGGATGAAAAAATGTTGGTCAGCCTGTGTCATTTTGTGAGGTTCTAGTCCTTGTACCCCTTATATATTAATATTGAGTTTTATGTTTTTAGCATAAAACATGTTATAACTTGTATCTTAATATTTACACTTAACATTTTAATTAATTTAGAATTTAATTTATCATTTAATAAATTGATTATAATAAATTGAAGAGATAACTGAAAAATCTGAACTCCTCAATGACATTAAATAAATTAAAACATGCACTGTGCATTTGTAATATACATTTAATACATTCATTAATAATACTTTATATCATGAAACTTAATTTTAAAAATATAATAAAAAATTATTCACTTTTTGGTTTTATCAAACTTTTTTTATATTTAATAGAATTTTGTTTTGTAAAATTTTTTACTTATTTTATATAAGATTTATTATAATTGATTTTATACAGAGTTCATTTTGAGTATATTTTATTAATCATAATCAAATAATCTATTTAAAACTTAAGATAGTCACAAATAATTTTTTCAGTGTACAGAATTTTAAAAGAGAACAACGAAAAATTCAAGCATGTTAGTTAAATGAACAAAGGAACACCAGGATTAAATATCACACACACACACACACAGTGTTGGCTCAGCAGTGACAAAGTGCCTGATGAAATATCCTCTGAACAAAGGACGGTGTGCTGTGTGTGGGAGCCCTGCGGCCACACAATATCCGCACATTTCAAAAGCTGACATCTCCTTTTTGACTTCAGGAAAAACAGTAACTTGGGCAGGTTGAGAGGGAGCAATTAGTTTGTCAAATTTATTGTTTTTCATCTTGATGTTGGAATCACAGGCCTATTCTATGCATACACAAAAAAGATTACATTGTGGTTTAATTAGAGGACATGTTAATCATGGTGACAGAATCAATGCAGCACAACAGATCTTGTCAAGCAAGATAAAGCAGAAGTCAATAGATGGTGTTCAGAGAAGTTCTCAATGTCGGCTTGAAAGATTTGAAATGGGGTTTCAAAATCGGTATCAAAAGGGTGATTTAATCACCAGATAGTAATTATTAGCATAGTATGTTTTGGTAAATCTGCACAAATGTCTTGCATGCAACAGCAATTTTAATATGTTATGTTAATCAGGAAGACGCAATCCTCTAAAAGGATCCTAATTATGCATATAAATAGAGGTTTTTGTGAGCCAGAATCTAACTGCAATATTTCAAGATTTCTTTATTAGACACCTCTGTAGGGATGGCATGGTGGCGCAGTGGTTAGTGCTGCCGCCTCCTAGCGAGAAGGTTCTGGGTTCGATCCTGGGGTCGGTCGTAGGGCTTTTCTATGTGGAGTTTGCATGTTTGTGTGGGGTTTCTACGGGTGCTCCAGTTTCCTCCCACAGTCCAAAAGCATGCAATGACTGGCAACTTTAAATTGGTAAGGTAAGGTGTAAATGTGAGTGCGTGTGCCTGCAGTATGTTGGCGCCTGCCCTGCCTTGCTCCTGTAGTTCCCGGGATAGGCTCCGGTCTCCGCGGCCCTGACAGGGATTAAGCGGTTCAGATAATGAATGAATGAACACCTCTGTAGTGGTACAAGTATAATATGTAGTTAAATGAAATATTGAAACAACACCTTTAAAAATACTGTACAATATTTAAAGTTGATATATATCTATATCTATAACGTGCAGTTGTCTTGTGTAATGGATAATTTGTGTAATGTTTTAAAGAGTGTGTGTAAGCCATAGAGATGGCATCATGTTTTTAGTTGGTGTTATTAAAAAAATATTAAAAGCTGTGGTGGCATTTTCCACGTCAAGTGTTTTATGGCCTGAGGATAAGAAGCCCTTGCTGAGTCACTGTTTTGGCCATAACACATCTGGAATGTTTACCTAACTTCAGCAGGTGAGATGAGATATTTCTGGGATGTTCAACAACACACGTCTTGCTAATATAGAAGTTTGTGTCAAGACGCGCATATTCTCAGTTTATACGCAATAAACTCTTATTATATGTAGACACTCACACAAATAGACCCCAGGTGGTGCTCAAGCACTTGAACTTTTGGCCATTGAGTTGATAAGAGTCCACTTCCTTATTTATGTTTTAAAATAAGTTCTCATGTTCCCTTTTTGGCTTGAGCAGCTTCCCCCCAAATTGTGTGTGCAACGGTGCTGATCACAGATAAACTCTGTGTGTGTGTGTGTGTTAGAAATAATGGCTGGAAACAGAACATGGTTGAGGTGCTGTCTACATTATTACACGTCATCACATCAACCCAGTCTCTCTCTATCTTTACCTCCTCTCTATCTCGCGTTCCCTCCTCTCTCTCTTTTCCTCCCTATTTCTTTCTTTCTATCTTTCACTCTCTTCCTCTTCCCTTCTATCCCTCCTCTCTCCTCTTTTTGTTCCTCTCTTTCTTCACCCCTCTCTTCCTTCATCACTATCTTCCCCTCTCTCTCCCCCCTCTCTTTCTCTCGCTCTCTCTTCCTCCATCTCTTTCTCTCTCTTTCACTATTACCCCTCTCTTCTCTTTCTCTCTGTCTCTCTCCTTCTCTCTCACTATTCCTCTCGTTCTTCCCCCTCTCTCGATCTTTCTCTCTTCCCCCCTCTATTCCTCTCTCTCGCTCCCCCTCCCTTTCTCTCTCTTCCTCCTCATTCTCTTTTTCTCTTTCCTCATTCTAGTCCTCTCCTTCTCTGTCCCTCTCTCTTACTATTCCTCTGTTTCTTCCCCCTTCTCTCTCTCGCTCTCTCTCACTTTTCTTCTTTATCTTTCTCTCTCTTGTTCTCTTGTCCCTCTCTTCTCTTTCTCTCTGGCTCTTTCTCGCCCCTCTTCTCTTTCTCTCTGGCTCTTTTTCGTTCTCTGTTCCCCTCTTTCTCGCCCCTCTTTTTCTCTGTCTCTCTCCTTCTCTCTTTCTATTCCTCTCTTTCTCTCTCTCTCTCAGGTGGGCGGTGCTGTCAGTCTATCTTCTGCATCTGCCCTCTCGTTGCGCGCGCGTTCCCGCTCCTGCACACCGGAACACGGCCGCGCGCTTGCCGCTTCAGCGTCGTCAGCAGCAGACCGCTGTTCAGTTCAGCTCACGTTCAGCGCCGCCGCTGTCTCGCGCCTCCCCGATAGCATATGGCTCGTGACCGTCAAAACCGGCGCGTCCCTGATTGACTGACTGACGGTAACCGGAGCGCTGCTGTGGTGCTCGGTGTGGGTTTGGTATAAAACCAGATAAAACGACGGAGATCCGCGTATTTGTTTTATCGCGCGTTTGCTGCTTCGTCAGCTAAACCGCGCGTCACGAGGCGCTCCGGTGTTTTCTAAAAGCGGCACGGAAATCAATTAAACTTTGAGTGCGACTCGCTTTTCTTTGACTTTTCATTCAGTCCGGTTTGGATCCGGTACTAAAGCGCTTCTCTCGCAGTTACCGGTTATTTCCCTTGCGTTGCGCGTGAGTGTGTTGTTGGAGCTCGGTCCGGTCCGGTACGTTCCGGTTCTGTTTGGAGAAAGATGTCGGGGGAGGAGGTGCTCATCCCGGACGACCGAGCCTTCAGCAACTTCAAGAACGAATGCTCGTCGGATGAGGGATGGAGCCTCACCTACAACAAGTCCGCCATCACGGTGTGGATCCAGATCCTGGAGGAGGAGAAATCATTGCACAAAATCAAGGTGAGAGAACCGATTCTTTACCGGAACCGGAACCGGGAACCAGATCCAGCAAACAGACAACACGCGACTTGTGTTACACACAAAACAGGAACTACGATGTGTACACTGAGGTCAATATAGAGTTTTGGTTCCTTTTAAAAACTGGAACCAGTTCTTATTTTAAAGTACCAATTTCGGTTGCTGGTACCAAGAATAAAGGTTGAGGACTTCAACCATGTATAGGGGGTCTGAGAGGATCTTCACTCTTCATTACTGACAGGTAGTTTTATAGCATGCTTTTGAAATATATTCTAAAAGAAGTAACACTTTTTAATTCTTATTATTCTTCTATGTAGAACAGTTAGAGCTTTGAATGATTTGGAAGATATTTTAGAGGTAAATAAGAGCCTTTTCAGACTTTTATTTATGGGAGGCTCATGGCTTTGGGGAGTTGCACGTTCCAGTTTTGGTAAGCTGTTTTTTCAACCCTTGCTTATGGATTCTACAAAGTCTGATAAAGGTCTTATCCACCCCTAAAAAGCTGCTTCAGACTCTGTAGAACTTATGGCCATAAAGGGGAGCCCATTTTCTGAGGTCTCAGGGCTTTGGGAAGTTTAACTTTTCAGTTTTTATATTATAGTGTTTTTCTATCGTCGCTCCAATAATTTGCATCCATGTGGTCGATAAAGACTGAAGAAACTCTTATCCACCCCTAAAAAGCTTCCATAACCAAATAGTTGTTCTACCTGGAACCATAAATCTTACAAGAACCATTTAAAAACATTTTAGGAATATATTCCAATAATATTATGCAATTTATATATATATTTAAAAAACCTGCCTGTCCATAGTCTTTGTGGTGTCATTTGCCAGTTATGTTGACCCCATTTTGATTTGATGACTACAACAGTACTGTTAACAACCTTCAGTGTATTCATTTATGCAGTATATCCATCATTTATGGTTTAAGACATTTATATTCTGTCTATTTCTTATTTTATTTTATGCTGTTCCAAGTTAGCTGTACATTGTTATATTGTTTTATTATGAATGTGCTGAGTTTATGGAGAGTCTGTGTTTACTGTAGCCGAGTGGATCCGGGTGTGTGACGGGTTTACCGGCCAGGTGTTGACATGTGAGTGTTTGCAGAGGGAGGGATGGATGGAAAGATGAAGGGAGGGGGATCTTGTGCCTCTCTGTTTTAACGGAAGCTCAAGGGCCAGCCAGGATGTGCTGTTCTCAGTGGCCTGGTTATCTGCGAGGCGCAGACGGTGCGATTATCCCAGTGTAAACCAAAGCTGTGGGCGTATCAGACGAGTCACGATTTCACAAAAGGCAACACGCATCAGCAAAACGGTAACTTAAAACAAAATGGGAGAATTATCCCTAATCATATTCAATTGATTTATACTGCATATCAGTTCTAGAGCCACTTTAGAGTCACTTAAATAATACTACTGGAGGCATGTGAACGTAGTTGTGCCCATTTAATGGCAGTGGGCCTTAAGGCCAGTGTAAAAGGATTAAAAGTACTTTTATTTTATTTGTCCAGGGTTAGATCCTCAAGAAATGGGGTAACACAGCATTTTTTCTTGCTATATTATTAAAGCTTCTGTTTACAGTCTTATTCCCACGCTGTGTGTAAGCTTACCTGCTCCCAGGAAACCAAGGAAAGAAAGAACAAGAGAGAGGGAGAACGGGTAATCCGTTATCTTAGATGGGTTGAATACAAATCCCTGTTGTTATCACAGTCAAGAGTTGGCACTGATCTTAAAAGCTCTTTGGAAAAATACACATCATGCCAAAGCCAAGGTTGAATGTGTGACCTGTGTGTTCAGCAGCTTCCCAAACGAATTTGGATTCTGAAGTGAGCAGAAAACCCAAAATCCAGTCCTATGATCAGATCCTTGATATGATCCATTTGGGCTAGAATCAGTTTTCTTTCTTGTTTTCTTTTATGACATGAGTAGGCCTAACTGCAGAGCCTCAGCTGCCATATCTGGACCTTTTACACAAGTGCTTCAACACCTAGATCCGACCTAGGTCCGACCAATATAGAGTTCTTAAATTCCGATCATTTACAGACTGAAAATCAGATAATGCAGAGTGTGAGTTTTGCATGCAATTTAAAAGGGAACGGGTGTTGGATGCTTCTGCATGCACACACAGTGTTTTCGTTAAATTGTATTATGTGCACACAGAATGTCTTTTATCAAAAACATAAAAGTTTTGAGTGTAGAAACTATGCAATGACAACACTCACAACATGGTTGGAGGATCCACATTTCGTCTTCTTTTTTTAACTGTTTCTTTTAATAGCCAATATTCATTTATCAACCCCATGATAAGCCCTCATGTCAGGCTTTAATCGCATCTATACAGCCACAAAAATCCAAACTACAAATCTTTCCCTGGGAAGTTATGATCAGTGACCAATTTGCCTCTGAAATATCCTCAGAACATAATATTCTCAGGTTTAACGTTGAGGGTTACGCCTTAATCTCAGCAGGGTTATAATTTGTGGGAGAGTCCAAATGCAGTTACCAGATAACTTTAGTCCTGGTTGCCCAACAGGAACGTTCTCAACCTCTCATGGACTTTTGAATAGCCTTACTTAGCTCAGTTCCTAACTAAAATGTTAGGGCCAATTAAGAAAATTTCCTTACCTTCACAAGCTTGTTTATTTACATTTACATTTACAGTATTTAGCAGACGCTCTTATCCAGAGCGACTTACAACAGTGCTTTGTAGTCCACTAGTCCAGCTTTGTTTATGCATCAAGCAGTTGTTTTTGAGTTTTTTGCATCAGCTTTGGGAAGGGCACTCAGGCTTATTGAGTTTATCCTAAATCTCACTGTCATAAATGATGACTCAGAATTGCCTTTGTATTTTGGCATATTACTTATTAAGATAAAGCCATGTTGATGAGGACGCAGTTTAAAAATTTAAACCAGTTTATCTGTGGTTTTTGAGAGTAAAGCCGTTCTTCTCCTGCGTTTAGTTCTCATCAAAATGAGAGGTATAATGTTATATTCAGTGTTGGGGAGTAGCTAACCCAAATGAGTCACTTTACTAATTTATCCACTTTATACAGTAGTTTATCAGTAGCGAAGCTACTTTTGAAACACTGCAACTTTTCCAGAAACTGAACTGTTTCTTGCAAATAGCATTATAGTGTGTCAAATGCTACATAACGCTACAAAACGTTACAAAAATGTTTTTCTTTTCACCAAGACATGTATTTTCAACTAGCAGCTGTTTCTGACTGGTGTAGAATTGGCAGAAGTGGATAGTTAGGCTACCTATGACCCATTGTGTAACAGCAGAGGTCGACGATTAGCGGTCTGGGTTGCGTTTCCCAAAAGCATAGTTGCTAACGTATTGTTAACTACCTTAGCAACGCTATGTTAGTTGCTAATTTACACTATGTTAGTTGCTAATGTACACTGTTAGTTGCTAATGTTAGTTTATTAATGTACACTGTTATTTGCTAATATACACTGTTAGTTGCTAATGTACACTGTTATTTGCTAATGTACACTGTTGTTTGCTAATGTACACTATGTAAGTTGCTATTGTACACTATATTAGTTGCTAAAATGTACACTATGTTAGTTGCTTCTTGTACACTATGTTGAATTTAATGTACACTATGTTGGTTAACTAATGTACACTATGTTATTTGCCAAGGTAGACTATGTTAGTTGCTAATATACACTGTTATTTGCTAATGTACACTGTTATTTGCTAATGTACACTATGTAAGTTGCTATTGTACACTATATTAGTTGCTAAAGTACACTATGTTAGTTGCTAATGTACACTATGTTATTTGCCAAGGTAGACTATGTTAGTTGCTAATATACACTGTTATTTGCTAATGTACACTGTTATTTGCTAATGTACACTATGTTAGTTGCTAATGTAACAATTAGCAACTATGCTTTTTGGGAAATGTAGAAGGTTATCCATGTAAATTCTTAGTATTTTTATGGTTATTTTTTAAGAACTGATCCATATATCTGAAAACACCACTCTGTGGTCTAGAAGATGTCCCTCTCTCTCATTGGTTAGTCGTCATGAGTTTAGCCTATCAGAAAGTTTGGCATTCTTTCTTTCTCACACCCTTTCCTGTTCGTACTCACTCTCTTTGGCTTCACTTTATCATGATTTAGCTTCATATTGATCTTTTAGTGATGCTGCACTTGTTTTATGCTACAAGTTTTCCAGTAATTTTGACTGAAGCTTTGTGTGTGTGTGTTGTGGTTAGGGCATTAGTACCTTAAGTTGCTTTCATTTCATACATAATTGTGTGTGTGTGTATATGCGTGTGTGTGTGTGTTTTTGTGCGTACACACAGTTCTCCAACGCCCTAATGAGACACAAAGGTTCTCGCTTTAGATAGAGGCAGGGAACAAAATACTGACCATTATCTGTTATATCTACATGTTGGGAGTGAGATCAACTGCAATTGGTAGCCACTGCTGCTTAAATATATATTTTCACAGCTTATCAGTGGTAAGCTACTGCTGCAGCCTTTTTAGTAACTATATTTTTACACATAGATATGTGTACTGTTATTTTTCTCTTTTTACATAGACAGGGATTTTTCAACTAGCAGCTTGATTGGTGTTGAATTGGAATAAGTGGCATCTGATTGGCTACCAGTCCTGCAAGCAGCACGCTTATTGAGTATGGATGGAAGCTAGAATCTGTAGCTATATTTATCAAAATTTATCACTCTAAAATGTGAAACAGACAGGATTTACATATTGAAATGTAATTTATGCAAGCTGAAAGCCAAAACACACACTATCCCTAACAAAACTGTGGTTTTCAAATGAGAAAAATAGAAAAACAGAGATAAAAAATACAAATTTTCATATTGCATTTAACATCTGTTTTCACTTTTTAAAATTAATTTACCTAAAGAGTAGTGTTGGGAATTGAAAAGTGGTTCCAATTGATCAATAACATAATAATGTTGTATACCTCCAACATTATCAATTCTTCTTAGCGATTCTCTCATGTCCCAGCACAATGTTTTCCGATTTTCCTTACGTTTTGTGTTACGGTACATTACCTCACACTCTCTGCGACTTGACCTTCAACCACGAGGAATCATGATGCATAAATGATATTTTTTTGCAAAGTAAACAAATGAATACAAATGTTCATGTTCACAGTCCTGTGCAGACATCATTTTGGGAGGAATAAAATGGTTGCTTTTGGTGTGGAAGAACTAAAAACTATTCAGGAATCGATAAGAGAATTGATAAGGAATTGGACTGATGGGTAGAGTCGACAATGCCATTGATATTGATATTTCCTCTGTAGCCTATTTAATATAGTAGTGTAATGTGACAGACATGGCTTGTAGCTTCTCCAGCACTGTCTGTACGTCTGTTTCTAAAGGTAAAAGCTCCACTCAGCTTGAAACTTCCGCCAGCTCTTTATGTCAAGTGGCAGTTAGAAAAGCAAACACTTGTCTACGTCCGGGATGGTCAGCGTCCGCCTCGTAGCCGTCACGGATCTCTGTTTCTGTTTAAACACACACACACACATTCCAAAAAATATGCCGACCAGTCATGTGATCACATTTAGTGTTTTAAAGAGGCATGAAAATCACAATGAAATATTTCATTGGAAAGGTTAAGCATATTTATTAAGGGTGTGACGAGAAGATTCACGAGATTGGGTTCATGAGAATGAGACATGAAAACATCAATGATGAAACGTGACTGGAATATGGCGTTTTATTTGACTGAAAGACAACAAAAGTCACGTGCAGTGCAGTGTCTTTAGTGGATGAAGTGACTGGACTCTCTCTTGTCTGATCCTCCTGCATCTCTTCTCACCATTACTGTGCATCAGCTTGTAACTTGTAATTGAAGTGTAAATCAAATCATTAAATCATCAGATTGTACATTATAAATTAGCATCTTGTTTAAATTACGTTAGAGGCGTAATCCCTGCAACATCAACAGATTTAGGAACATTAACAGATACAGTTAGACTAGGATACTGCTGAACACACACACACACAATCTCCACATAACACACAACTCGTCTTCTTGTTGCTGCTCCTGCTGTCGTACTGGAAACGTGTTGCTGTTCACTAGATCAACCTGGAACCATATTAGACACCTGACTGGAGAACAAATCAGCCAATCAGCTTCCTCCAAGCCTGTGATTGGCTTTTTTTTTTAAACCACATTTATAACACAGTATCAGGTGGTGCGAGCGTGAAGTTCCACTGCATGATCAGAATTTTGGCACAAAAATAACACTACCATACTACTATACTATGTTGAGCTTTTCACCTCAACAAAAAAATATCGTTTCCTTTTAATATCACAAGATTTTGTTACACCCCTAATATTTACAGTGCAAACATTGTCTGTCTGTGAATTGTGGACAAAAAATGAACAAAAAAAATTGTTCATTAATCATAACTGAATGAATCGTGATATTGATGTGAATGTGATATTGATATTGATATCACCCAGCTCTGCCCTGAGATGTCCATTATCACATTTCTCTTGCTGAAGACATGAATGACTTGGTGAATTAATGAATGAATCAGTAAAGCTAAAGAGATTGAAAGTTGTGTTGTTGGAAATATTGCTTACTCACACATTACAGTAAATATATTTTTGATTAATAAGGGAAATAATGAGTATAAAACAAGCAGTTTACAATAAAATACAGTAAATTATTGAATATTAATCTACCAGCACCAAAAAACAGCATGTTTTGTCTGTCTGTGTGTGTGTGGGAAATTATAGACCTTGGTGATTCTGTGTCTTATCTCTACAACACACTGGGGCAAATGTGATGTGTGTGTGCATTTGGTTTTGTTTGAGTGAGAAAGAATGTGTGTGTGTGTGTGTGTGTGTGTGTGAAAGTTAGTGGTGAAGTGTAGGCGTTTAATATCACAGTTTTTGCACTTTGTGTCTGTTCGTCTATGTGTGTGTGTGTGTGTGTGTGTGTGTGTGTGATGGAGAGAAAGATAGTGAGTGTGTGTTCTCTTTCTGCTGACAGGTTTGCTCATTGCAACAGCAAAAATGTAATATTAACATTCAAAGTGCTAGATTTATAAGAACTAAAAGTGGAGAGAAAGATGTGAAAAAGGTAAATGTATTCTTGTGTGTGGCATTTGTTTGAAGCCTCGCAAGACGGATTAGCCTCTCTCACAGCCTTTCATTTTTAGTGTGTGTTCTCATCTGACTGACGCTAACACACCCTTTACTCCATCCCAAGTGAGACGTGGACTAATCCATTACATGAAACTCCCTGCCGACCCCCACCTACATTTCACATGGCCCAGCCCATCTCCGTCCTGTAGTGTAGCTGCTGCTGTTCAGGTCTTATTTCCTTCCTCAGCTGGTGGGATATTCACAGATGAAGATGGTGTGAAAGTCTGGTGTGATTCAAAAATGTAAAAAAAGGGCAGAAACCTTGTCAGTCCATTTTTTTTTTTTTTTTTTAAACAAATAAAACAATTATTTTGGTCAGCGTTCACGTTGGCCTGAAATATTTGACCGATAAAAACTCTTGAAAATGGCTTGCTCATATATTTATATACAATGTTCATATTTATGTACAATTTAGAATATACATCAATCAAATAGAATTAACTTTATTAAATTAAGTTACGCTAAAACGTTACTATAATAAGTTACAGTGGCTGTGCATAGGTTTTAGGTTTGAATGTATTAATGTATTACTCAGTAAAACAAGTCAAATATGTGCAAATTAATATAAAAATGTGTTTAACAAAGCAATTGCAGCATTAAAATATAACCAAAGATAAAAACAGAATTTTAATCAAATGAAATATGTGAATTTAAGTTAGTGTAACATGAGTCAAACATGCAGTATTTAACTCTAAAAAAGCCAAACATGCGTCTCGGAGGGAACACGTCTTCCGAGAGCGCACTGATCTGCTTTGGTTGAGAGTTCAGAGTGGCTTCTGAGCAGATACCGCTTTCCGAAAGAGATCCTTGTGGGTTTATGTCGTGATTTGGGACCTTTTTTGGAGCAACAGACCAACCGCACGAATCCTATTCCAGTCCAAATTCACTTATTGTCAACCCTGGGATTTTTAGCCACCGGCACTTTCCAACGTGATTCGAGACAGGTCGGGCATTTCACAGTCAACGCTGAGCCGGATTATGCCATCTGTGTTGGATGCCATAATTTCCCTGAGCCCAAAATACATCCAGTTTCCTTGGACAAATCAACAAGCCGAAATCAAACAAGAACTTTACACAATTGTGGGATTTCCAAATACAATAGTAGCACTACATTGCACACCTATTGCAATAAAAACACCATCACAAAATGAATTTAATTATGTCAATTAGTGCTGAGCGATAAAACGATCTCGATATTTTATCGAGAAAAATGTGATGACAATAACGATGATAAACTAAGCTATAAAATTCGATCATACTTGTTTGTCAACTATGCGACAGCGCGTTGAGATAGACAGTATCTTTGGCCAGTTACGTAGCTTGACATAACGCCAGCACAACAGCCAGTCGCGCCCAATGATGCAAATTTGTCCATAACACGCGAAAAAGCTGCGCAGTAAACATTAGTGGTCGCGTGCCGAGATATACTTAACGTTCAGAGCGCTTATGCACGCGCATCATGGCTGGCACGCGTTCTCAGCGTTCTCTTGACGCATTCGCTGAGCATGTCGTCATAAATTTATGAGAGTTGCAGTATCAGCAAAAATTGGGGAGGCTGTATGTTAAAGTTTTGCCACGTGATGTCAGCATCGTTGTTTACTATCGACACGGCTGAACGGTTTCGCCGGTTTTCTTTTGCACCTTTGTAACATCCGAATGCAAATAATTTTTTATCTTCCTCCTTTCACAGCAACATGTTTTCTCTCACTGCCGCTTTCTACTTCTTCCTCTTCTTCTGTCACTTAATGGCAGACTGGACGCTTTTCTGGTGTACACTCCCACCTGTTGGAGTCCTCAAGATTAAGCGCAAGCGCACCCGTCACGTAGCGTTGAGTATGCTGCGGCCCTTAGAAAAGATGCCGCGGTGAGTGAAAAAATGCAGCGCTTTAATAGTTACGGCGGACGCTTTGACAACAAATGCCACCTGAGAAAAAACTAATAAAATACGAACGTGAAAGTACCAGATGACACTTTTCGTAACTTAGCAACAACAAGCACCGAGAAAACGTTCTGGAAGTGAGGTGTTGACAGCTCTCTTTAGCTGTTCTTTGGCAGCAGCAATTTTTTTTGCCCATGTTCTCAGAGCTCTTCAAGTAGAAATTTCTTAAATTATTTGTTTAATATTGTTTGATTATTTTAACTTGTTCATTCAGTCTGTATAAGAATCCAAAAAAACTAAACATTAAAAAAAAAACACAAAGTGACAATATATCGTGATAATTATCGAAATCAATCAATATGACAAAAAATATCGTGATAATGTTTTTGTTCATATCGCCCAGCTCTAATGTCAATAGAAAAGGATTTCATTCCATTAATGTGCAAATTGTTGACAAAGCATCCCTCTGCAGGAACCCCCAATACCATACGTTACTTTCTCCCACGCAGCATTCTTTTTTTATTGGTTACCCCGCAGCTGAGAGAACCAAACAGCAATTTTTAGTTCATTTCGACCTTCAACCTTTTTTTTTTTGATCTCTCTTATTTTCGGGGAAAAAAACAGGGATTTTCTGCATGGTTTTGAAAGGATGTGGTGTTACCAAAAATGGTCAATTGAGGGTGTTTCTGAATGTAAATGACTATGAACGGACACAAGCAGCTGAGTAATAACACGTGGGATTTATCAACAGTTGATTACTTACAAACATGCGTACGACTGGGCTCTGCACGTTTTGAAAAAAATTTTTTGTGTTTACGAACATTCTAAATTTCATTCGTAGGATGGAATTTAGGACGGTTTCTACGAACAGTTGATAAATGAGGGCTCTGGTGCTTTAGTAGCTTTAGTCATTTTGGTCTTTGAGTTGGGATTGAATCAGATAGAGTACAAGCACAATAAAATAAAACGTATTTATCCCAAAGCTGCTTTGTATATTGCAGGCTTCTTGCGGAGAGCAGCATCAGCAGCACAATATCCCTTAATGAATGATGCCTCTTGCAGCCAGTATGTGTGTGTAAGTGAGGCTGAAGGCTGATTTCTGCTGGCTCTCCGAGCGTAAGGTCCATCATAGAGACTTGAGGGGAAAAAAGAGCAACAAGCAACTATGAGTCATGAATAATTACGTAACATCGATCGTGTAATTGAAATGGCAGCTCCAGCCCACGTGAAGATGCTGCTGGCTTGAGAAACACAGCTTCTACACCACCGAAGGGGGATCATACCTTTATTTATACTGTAATTTCTGCGTGCGCGCATCTGGGTTTATAGAGGATAAATGTTAGTAATGAGAGTTTGAGGCGAACATTGTGCTAGCTGTGCGTGTGTCTGTGTGTCTGTTTGTGTGGGTGGGTGGGTGGGTGGATAGGTGGATTTAAAGGACGGTCAGAACCTCCCTAATGATGACGGGCTTTCCCCAACCCACATGCTGACACACACACACATACACACACACACTATCCTTATGAAGTCCATTCCATTGACTTCCATAATAACTAGGTTATTAGCACTACAGCTAACCCTAACCATAACCTAGTAACCAAAAACAAATCTTTTACCTCTTTTAGTTTTTTACTAAACTATTTTTTACTAAATATTACATTAAATTTTTACTTTTAATTTACACTTAATTAACTTTCTCTCCTGCTTTCTACCTCTCTTTCTCCCTTTTTCTTCCTTGTCTGGTTTTTAATGGTCTCCAACATTTTCACTCACTTCATAAATGTGACATACTGACTTAAAAATATCTCATATACAAAATTAATATGATTGTTTATTCCGTTCCTCCATGTGGGCCACGAAACAATCAAATAATTAAATGCATTTTTATTTTTATTACAAAAATAAAATAATCTACTGTATAGGGCTGTGCGATATGACGAAATATATCAGAAGACGAAATTAAAATGTCTCTCGTTTCGTACTATACTCGTGGTAACGCAAAATACACTGTTTACGGCTATATTTGTTCACGGTTTGGACGAGGGTTTGCTGTAGTCACCACGGCACCATGTGGATGATAGACACAGATAATACTATGGTGTTACACATTTGTTCCTTAATTCTGTAAATTCAGTGGAACTTTCACAAGCATTTGTCTGTACATGCTTAACTCTGAATACACGCATGCTCACAAAACTCCATACCCTCACGCTCAGATCTATGGAACGCCAAAGGTGCCACAGTTTGGCTTAAAGGCACCTTACTAGAGCGTTGTGAACATAAAAAGTGGTGCAGAAACTGGCTTTTTAGATAAAGCAGTGTGAACTGTTTTTCTGTCAATTGCATAAAAAACAGGCAAATTGTGATACCTTTGGTGTTCTGTAAGAGTGGGTGTAGGAGTGTTTCGATAATGCGTTTGGGCAGAGTTGAGCGTGCAGAGACACAAGATTTTGCTTGTGAAAGTTCCACTAAATTTACAGAAAATGTACTATATTGTGATATATCGTTATCGGGACATGAGATTCTGGTGATATCGCACAGCCCTCCAACTTGAGTACGAATTGAATTGTTCAGTTGCTCACTGTGTTCCTTCCTCTTCAGTTCTGATACTGATATCTGTGCTTTGGGTTGATACAAAGACATCAGACTTTACTAAACACTGTAATATGTCGTAATGTTTCGCCTGATTTGTGTATTTTCTCCAGTTCTTTCCTGAACCTTTCCCCAAAAAATGAAACAATAACAAGGTAGGAGCTGATCCATGGTTAGTGTTACACCCCAAATAGAATAGCTCAGCCCAAAATACCAGTGAGAAGGAGAGGTGAGACTGCGGTATGGTGTGAAACGGGACGCGCGACGTGTCAGTTTATTTAAAACAGTTGATTTGCGGTTATTTTCCATGGCAGCTTTGCCTCCTCTTTGCATGTGGGTTTGTTCAAGTCCCTCCACGATAACGGGGCAGTTTGCATGTGATTTGCATGGGGACGTTAACGGTAGGAGCAGCGATATTTGGGTGAACGATAAACGACAATTAGAAAAGAAATGGAAAAAGATGGATTAGTTTGTCCTCCACGGGGCCTCCAACTCATCTGCTGGCTTTTTGGTGTTTTTATGCATGTGATGATTGCTCTAAATTTTTAATTGATTTAAATTTTGTTTTTAAGCTGCGTTATGTGATGACTTGAGTAGACTTGGTCTGTGTTTTAAAAATGGCGTCTACCGCGGTAAAAAAAACTTACCAGTGATTTGTTTTATTATGCCGTCAAAATTAAATATCCACGCTTTTATTCAAGTTGCAGAAACAACAGCGTTCAACAAGCCACTGCTGCCAAGTAGCCTAGGCCCAGTGCGATGATGGCACAGATTTAGTCAAAAAGGCTAATACCTCGGTAGTATTTTGGATTTGTGCCAAATGATTGTTGCCGTCAGAATCACAAGACTTTGAACTTAACGGACATCATATTGAATTCTCTGTATATGAAAGTATCTGTGAGTAAGTTCATGCACAAAGACAGAAGTAATTGTGTTCAAATGTTTAACATTTTTTACGATGTAAACATGTGCCAGCACTCAGGTAAATATTCAGGTTAAGTCAAAGCCTCCCTTTTATTACAGAAAAACTCATATTTCAGCTGATAAATAACAAAAACCACCAGCGTTGTACCCACAATACAGTCATTTACTAAGATCTTCAACGTTTATTCCAGATGCGCTTCCATCGCATTATTGTGAATGCAACCTGCGTCGCTTGATGGGGTATTGTGGGAAATGTAGTTCTCTCCCAGAAAGGCCAAAAGCAGCCAGTTTTATAGACTGGCTCAGAATTAGCCAAGAAATTAATATAAAAAATGCATTATTGGTTCTCAAAAGATCTTATTCTTCATCCAAATGGATAAAGAAGTGTTTCTGCCCGGCACATTACCAAGCCATAGAATGTTTCCGCATAATAAAAACTGCAAGCCAATAAACAGACAGTTTTTACTATTTCTAGTAGTTATGTCTTCAATTTTAGCTCTTTTGTACTACATAAAGCTAAAACTATATGAAATCTAGAATAAAAAAAGAAATATAGTACAATTTAGAATACGAATATAGAATATTTGAAATATAGAATTAAAACAAAAACACAAAAAACTAAAACACTGGCATACCAGAGTATTTGGTCAGGAATATGCAGGGATATGAAAAAACGAGTACCGCCCAAGCCGTGTGTAGAGAAAAGAGAATCTGAAGCGCTGAACGTATCTCCGTCTCCATCCTCCTCCATCTGTCTCACAAACTCTGCAGCAGGGTCGTGACATTTGCTGTGATTATCGTCTTCAGCGGGATGAACATGGCCGCTCGTATTCCGTATAGAACAGCCCTGCCGCCTGGGCTCAGGAACCTGAACTAAAGTGTTCAAGATAATTATGAGTTGTGTAATTACAGTTGAATTAGTCCTTTGTCCTGTAGAAGCAGTTTAATGGAGTTCAGGTGAATGTAGCTGTTATATAATCCAGGTGGGATGTGTTGAGCAAGTCTCTCTCTCTCTTTCTTTTATTGAGATCAAATTATTATAAAATGATTGCACCTCATTACCAGCAGCTCTTAAGAAACAGTTGTTCTTTCTCAATTGTTTTGCCCAGTTTTTATGAAGATTCTGACGTTGACCAATGCTTTCTTATTTGAGATTTGTTCTCATGTAAGAATAAAATCGTTGAACCCCGAGGAGTGCTCTTATGCAATTTTTATTGGATTTTTGTTTGTGCAAAACGTTAGCTTATTGGTTTTTTAGTTCTGTATTTCTATAATATTATAATCAGACTCTCAAGGGTTTTGCAGTGTTGTGATCGCAACTATTAACACAAATTTAAATTCATAAGAATCATTGTAAGAACAATTTTTTGAATAATTAAGCAGTTTAAGAACACAGTGTATCCATTACACTTTTCGTTTTTAAAAACAAAATTTAAGTAGATATATTAATGAATAGCAATGGCTTTTATTTATATGAATATTCATTGATTTTAATAAGGATATGGACTTTATGTATTTCTTTATGAATGTAAAAGAAAGGCATATCTGAAGAAAGTTTGGGAAGAGAGGATAGAATCCTTTTATATTGTTGTATTAATACTGTTTTTGATGTAATTAATTAATTAATTTTATTTTTATTTTTTCTATACTTTCTAAATGTTTAGTTCCAGTTTCCTGAATCTTAATAAAGCATCTTCAAGAAAAGTGCAAATCTGTCTGACCTGTAGAATTGGGCAATATGTCGAGTGCCAGATGTAAACAATATTTTTTAAATATTGTTAAATAATGAGTTATTATTAATGAGTGTATAATTTCGGCAGATTTGGGGCACATCCTAAACACAATCTTCATTGTGACTAAATCCTCCCTCCTGCTTAGAATTTTCTGAGCCTTTAAAGCAGTTGGAAGATTTCTTGCACAAAATGTTTACTCACTTGAACGCTTGTTCTTGCCTTGGTTGATTTGTTTACAAAGCATGGCTTCAAACGTGCATGTTAAAACATTTGCTTTTTTAGTTTTTTGGATAAGAGACCTACTAATGCAGTTAAAGCACACACTCCTACCCGAGCTAAGTGCAGTCAGATAATAATTTTACTAATAACACAAAATTACAGGTAATACATTCATTCAGTGGAATAGTGTGCACTTCTTCCGCCAATGTTTAAATTAGTTTCTTCCATTGATATATTTATATATTGATATATTATTTACACCTGTCAAATAACAAAGTTAAATAAAGTTTTCCACGTACTAGTAGATCCCGATCATTAAATATAAGAACAAGAGAAATTTTTCTTTTTCAGTAAAATTTAACGGGAAAAAAATATTGAATATTGAAAAATATTGTGATCTGAATTTTGAGTCATATCGACCAGCCCTAGCAGCTCGTTTCAGACTCGGTACGGGTCACTGCGTGCTGCTGTGTGTGTGTGTGTGTGTGTGTGGGGGTGGGTTCGGTCCGGCTGCAGATTGATTATGTTACTCGCCCTGCTGGGTTCTAGTTGTTCTCTCTCTCTGGCTTGAAATGCCACCTACGTGTTCAGGGTTCAGACCAGAGTTCCATTAGCTTCTGCCTTTTGTATTTATTTATTTGACTATTCCACAGCGTAGGGGCTCTGTGATGACGTCAGGGTGTAGTGTGTGTGTTTGTGCGAGGGAGTGAGAGGTGAAGCCTGGGGCATTACGTGGAGGCGGAAAATAAGCTCTCACCAAGGGCTGGGCGATGTGACCACAAGTCAATATCATGATTAATTAAATTATTACTTTTTTACCTCGATTACGATTAATGAGTGATTGATTTTATTTTTCTACCCCTTCCTGTTTGCGTGTGTCCTTCAGTTAGTTTTAAAATCACAAAGATATGCTTTCATAGAGATTTGAGTATATTTACGGGACAGACCTTGTCAGTGAACTATGAGGGCAGAAAATGTGCAAAAATCCCTAACTAAATAATTGTCAATTAATCGTAATTGTGACAAAATGTTCAGTTAATCATGATATTAATTTGAGGTATGACCTCTTCCACCAAGCCCCTATTAACTGCCATTCAGTGTGTGGGTGTGTGTGTGTAGGTTTTTGCAGGTTCTTCATAAGATGTGATGCATTATATTATATTATATTATA